>PVKU01000804.1:188607-393482 GCA_004027475.1 Anoura caudifer | reverse complement strand
CCACTTATACTAAAAAAATTACTTTTTTAAATCTGAAATTTAAATTTAATTCAATGCCCTATACTTTATCTGGTAACCCTACCTTGTAGCACTGGGATTTGTAACCTCTGGCACAAGGGAAGAGTCACCAGAGAGGGAAATGGCCAGGCTGCCCCAAAGTGAAGGACAAATTAATGCAAACATACAAACGAACAGATGCGGGAGGCAAACGGAGTCTTGGGTACGTATAGTCACCCCTGACCTCCGTCAGCAGTGACCCTAAGTCAGGCATCCCGCGGTGTCCCTGAAACGCCGGTCTCTGAGGCAGCTGCACCCACAGTGAGTGTATGGTAAAATAAGTTTGGATAATGCCGCACACTGCCTTATTTCCTTAGAGAGCCAAATACGCATTAAGTAAGGGGGCGTGCGAAGAGGCCCTGCCGCAGTGAAACTCACTCAACCTTGTGTGAATTGGGGCCTCCCAAGTTCACGTGACCTCCTCCTCACATCCCACCCAGGCCGTGATCTGTGGAATAAACTCTGAGAGTCACTTCCCAAATTACCGAAAAATCATTGCATTATAGTCATATCCTTACATTTACATCCTTATTAAAAAAAAAAACAATTACAATAAAACAGGTAATTTTTTTAAGTTCTCATGCTTCAGATGTGAAGAAATTCAGTTCAGTTGACACCGATTTCCCCAACGATGTGTCACTACACCTCACGCTTGGTTCTCCAGGAGGATACTGTGTACAAGTTTACTGTTACACTCCAGCCTGATCATGGAAATTCTACTAAACATTTGAAGGATTAAAGATAGGCTCTCAGATGTGGCCGACTCTGGCCCACAGAGTCCGCATGTTGCGACTGACGATGAAAACAAACGCACAGGCTACAGCAGGTCCCGTGGAGGAAAAGGGACGGGACGGTGCTCTCTTAAGATGAGGGTCCTGTGGCCGCTTCTCTCAGGGGGAGAGCACCTTGGCCATTCTCTCAAGGGGAGAGCGCGCCGACCCTTGCCTGGACAGGCTTTTATTGTTCTTCCTGGGTCTTACATCAAAGAAGGATTTATTATCTATTACATAGAATACTGTTGTCTACATTTTAGGTACAAGCAAGGAAATGAAAATAACAAATGCAGAAGGGAAAGGCGGTGAGCTGATTGGCTCCATCCTTGGGAAAATTCACACAGGCTTTGGAAATTACCTTGAATTTAGACAATAAACATCTACTGTTTGAGACCAGGGTGGGGGAGTTTTAACCAGAGCAAGTCACAACAGTCTGTGTGCACTTTCTAGGCCTGATTCCCACGGGAAAACCCAGTTTGAGGGTCTGGCTCCTGCCCACCACCTGGCTTCTGTAGGTTTTCCATACAGGGCTGAGTCACATTGGCCAGATTTAAAACAAACCGGTTCCCTACACTCAGAAAGCATCTCAAATGAGTAAGTGGGTATTACTTGTGTGCTGTGCTGTAAAGCTAAACATATCTGTTTTTACAGTTGCAGCCCACCTGGCCGATTTCTTCAAGCAATCTGTGGCTACTGGTCCCAAAGATCCGCCAGACACATTCAGTGCAGATTTCTTTGAAAAGAAATGGAAGTAAGCTGATCTAATAATGCGTTCCAAATTGTGCGCAAGGATTGCGTACAGGGATGGCGGGTGGAGAGGCGGGGGTGTCGTGGGCACGGGTGACGACATCCAGGGGTCCTCCGCCTTGCGTCTGCCACACCGTCCACAGGTTGTAGTAGCTGGTGGAGGTCCCTTCACTGTAAGCTGAGAGCACTGCCCCTGCTTTTGGGAGCATGTGCGTTTGTTCGTTCATTCACTGATCCAAGTGAGCATGTGAGGCGTGCTCGTGGCGTGAAACGCTTCATGCTGGGAGCCGGGTACAGAGAGGGACAGATAGCATCGCTTGGCCCGCACCATCCTGGAGCGTGCAGGGCAGCATCGGGAAGAGCCAGTGAACCAGTCAGCACGTGGGTAGACCATGACAGATCGGGAGAAATGCCCCAGAAAGTTCGCCTGGGGCACCAGAAGGAAAAAGGCTAGTCGGGACCTATTTTATGACTTCAAACACAGGGCAGCTTGGAAGGGGGCATCTTTTAGAGAAAAGGAGAAATGTGCTTTCAGACATGTCAAAGTATCACTCAGACTTGTACCAGGGCAGCCAGATATCCGAGGGGGCCTGCTGGGGGCCAGTGAGGCTCCTGACTCAGGGAAGGAGGTTACCTGAGATGGGGCCACTGAAGATGACAGGGAAAGAGCCGGCGGCTGTGCCGACAGTCAGCGAAGCACCGCTTCGCCCTTTTCAGCCATGCTCTTCTTTCCTTTCACACAGGCTCACAGAAACGGGAAAGCGCTGGAATGAAAAGCTAACTCGGAAGAGGTAATCCTGCCCTGCCCTGTACGTAAGCACGTGGGCGAGCCCAGCGCTGTGGGTTCTCGGAGTCTTCCAGGGGGGCGGTGGGAGGGCCTACCCCCAGCCTCCCTGCCGGCGTCCCGTCTCCTCCGCACTCCTGCCACGTGGCCATGCGGCTTTTGTATAAGAACGTCCATGTGCCCTGAGGATGCCCATTCGACCATTAGGTAGATACTGTCCCTCTCATAAGTGAGAGAGCTCTCTGTGCTTCGGTAGTTTTAATATACTAATAAATATTCTAGAATGTAATGCAGTGCATAGTCATAAACATTCAAGGATTCCTATCATTCACTTAAGGAATGCACTCTAAGCATTGCGTGCTTTGCTTCCCTGTCAAATCCCAGCTGATGATCCCAACCCCAACTCTCTTGCCATAAAGAGGAAGCCAGAGAGATGGACCGAGTCTGTGGCAGTGTGTCTGGTACTGCTGTCCACAGTCCCAGGGCTCCTCTTCAGAGTGACCTCCGGGGCGATGGTGCTTCTTAACACACAGTCCAGGTTGCCTTGTGGGGTGTGTGGGGGAAGTGGTGAGGTACGGCCTCCAGTCTCATGGCCCACCCCACATGAAAGGCCAAACCGCAAGGTACGCACTGTGTCACAGAACATCCCCGGAGGGGTTTCCAAGAGGCTGGTGACAGTGATGGCCTGTGGGGAAGGACACCGGCAGGTTAGGGGACAGTGTTACTTGCTCTTCAATACTTTCTGAATTGTGTACACAGGCATGTGTTATTTACTCACGGTTCTTAGAATTCTGAAACACTGAAATTTCAAATTTTAACCAATAGGCAGGTGACAGCAAGGCAATGAAAGTTTTTGGAAAAGAAAGTGAAACGCGTAATTCAATATGTGTCCTAGGAAGGCAAGTGTTGGCAGCATGGAAAACGGGCCGGGGAGCAGGGTAAGGAAGGAGAACATTTCAAGGAAACGGGGGGGTGGCCAGCAAGTGCCAGGTGCTGTGGAAGGGTCAGAAAGGAGAATGGAAAGAAGAGTTTGGGTTTATCGGCTGGAAGGGTCATTGATGTCTGTTGTGAGAACAGTTTTAAGAGAGTGATAGGCCCAGTCAGACTGCCGTGGGCAGATGAATAAATTCAGCGAGGCAAGAGTGGGAAGTCACAGTTGTTTAACTAAGGTGCTTTGGTGCAGCCGGGATTTCCAGAGAGGCCGTCCAGTACGAGAAAGAGCGCCGGTCTTAGAGCCAGCAGACCGGAACCTGCTCCAACCTGATCGCTGACGCAGTGCGCGATGCTGGCTGGTCGCTGCACGTCAGGAATTCAGTTGGCTTCTCTGTAAAATGAGGACCGTTGGATTGCCTGAGGTCTAAGGTCAGCTCACATGTTGGGCGACGCATCGCTGACTAGCATGTGAGATCGCAGGCTTTGGAGGCAGGCAGCCGGGGTTCGATTTCAGACTTCACCTCTTACTGGTTAGTGATTTAGAGTGGGCTGCATAACCTCTCTAGGCCTTGATTTTTTTGACCAATACAACAGGGATAATAATAGTAACTCAGAATGATTGTACAATAAGGTTAAATGTAAAGTACTTTGCCAAGTTTCTGGTGTGCAGTGAGCACTTAAAATGGAGAGTATTTTGGATTGGAGTAGGTTCAGCTACATTTAACAGACAGTCCCCAAATCAGTGCTTTTACAAGAAATAGGGGTGTTTGGGGGGTTTTTGGGGGGCGTTCTTCGTTCTTACCGTAAAAGGGAAGTCAGAAGTGGGCAGTCCATGGCAGATAGTGCCACATCATTGGAAACTCAGATTCCGTCCTTTTACCTGTTTCATCCTTATCGGCACGTGATTTCCATCCTCAGAGTTCCTTCATGGTTGCAGCTACCACCATCTCATCCGTATTTCAGGAAGTAGGAAGAGATGGGACAAGGGCCAGGGGAAAACCTCCCAGTGAGCGGGCCCCCTTTAAAAGCTACCTGCAGTCTTACGCGGTGGCTTGAGTTTGCTTCCCACTGGAGATTGTATACACGTAGAAACTGGAGTATTGCCTCCCAGTGGAGGGTTCTGGTATTGGAAGGACAACTGGCAGGATTATCGTGATTGCTTTTATTTCACTTTGTAATCACTGATCACATTATTCGTAAACATTTACTAGGGTTTTAGTTTTAGCTTTTGCTACCACTGCTACTGAAATTAGGCAAATTAATAGAATCCAGCTGGCTTTTAAACCATGTGGGTTTTGGTCCTTTGAGATCAACTGTAAAATCAAACTACCACCTGGCACCATTATAATTTCTATCTTATACGGAGGTTTGATTTCTAAGTAGGAAATGCGACTGATTCTAGAAGAAGCAGAAAGTGAACCAAAACATACTGACAAAAAAAATGTCTGACAAGCTCGTTCGTACTGCTAGTGATCCCATTTTCTGTGGGATTTAGAGCTAAAACATGTGCAGATAACATTTTGAAATGTTTTGTGTCTTCTTTTGCACCATTACGGACATATCGACCAGGGAGGAGATTAAAAAGGCACGCAGTCGTTTAATGAACATTAAGAACAAAGTGATACCACCCTACTTCAAATGTGACTTGAGCAAGGTATGTCAGTCACAGGTAATTGAATGTAACTAACGACTATTGAATAGGTGTCTTTTTAAAAGTTGATACATTTCATAGGTTATTGTATAACGTACATTTCCTGAAGTTACTTCTTTTCTACATCAAACTGACTAACTCACCCATACTCTCAAAGTCCATACCCTCACAAGTGTAAGAGAATGCTGATCTCAGGTCTTGCACCTAAGTAGAAGTTCTCTACAATGTATCACCAGCCCTCTAGCTCCCTGCCTTGGAGTATCACTGTTCATTGACCGTATACCATCTATTTTAAGCCCTTTTCATGTCAAATTCTCCCTATTGATGATTAACCTCTGATGAATCCCATTTTTATTGAAGTTTTTATTTCATTAAAGCTCCCTTACCTGTCAGCTTCTAAGATAGCACAAAGATAGTGCAAGGTCACGGAGGCTTGTGGAGGCAAAGTACTCCTCTCCTTTTCTGTGAGGCATTGAAACTCTCAAGCAAAGTGAGTATTTTCATGTGTTCAGAACTCCGTGGTGTTATGAAAACTCCAGATGCTATTATTAACCAGAGGCTCCCCGAGAAGAAATTACAGGAAATTATGACTCACTAACAAAATGTAGAATTGAGTTAATCAGCTCCTTGAAAAACTTTCAGTTTGCAAGAATTTATTTCCAGGGCCTAAAAAAAAAAAAAAAAAAAGACTTTTTAAAAAGAGTTTATTTATTTATTTTTAGAGAGAAGGGAAGGGAGGGAGAAAGAGAGGGAGAGAAACATCAATGTGTGGTTGCCTCTCACGTGCCCCCTACTGGGGACCTGGCTTGCAACCCAGGCATGTGCCCTGACTGGGAATCGAACTGGTGACTCTGGTTTGCAGGCCAGCACTCAATCCACTGCGCCACACCAGCCAGGGCAAAAAAAAATAAAGACTTTGATCATTGCTCATCAACTGGACATGCCGTGACAGTTGCTTCCCAGCCGTGCGTCAGTCTGAAGTAATTCTTTTGGTTTTTCCTTTAAGTTTGATCATCTGAACAACCTTTCCAAAAACTTGCCTCCTTTTCCAAAGAAAGATGAAGATGGAAACAAAACAGCTGTTCAAAGCACGTGTGATCTTCATCCAGGTACGGTGTTCATGTAGCTCTTACTCCTGTCCATGTGCTTAAGTGAAGAAAACCCGAGAGTGGCCTCTGAGACCCTAAAGTTCCTACCACCTTTTTCTCTTTTTTTTTTGGCCTCAGTAACAGCTGTTAATATAACGTACTGGGACCTGTATGTTAGTCTTGTCTGACTTATAGGAGGAAAACAAGATGTAATTAAAATTTAGTTGTCACCCTGCATGCTTAAAATTTATCTAAAAGCATTCAGAAGACCTGGCTGATTTAAAAAGGGGGTAATGAAAGGCGGTTGGAGAACAGGTTATTCTCAAGGTCTCAAAGCATCACCTCACATATACCTACCAACTGTGAGGAGGAAAACGTACCTTTCCAGTGCAGAGAAACGGCAGCTCCCACTTTCTCCGGGTGATCGAACTTCTGCGGGCTGTGAGACAGCCTAGCAGCGAGCGCTTTCTCATATAATGATGCAGTACGAAGTAGACGAAGGAGAGTTCTTGCCAAAAATCCTTAACCTGAATTTAATCGACAGGAAGCCACTGGATAAATCCAGAAGGTAGACATTTTATAAGACAAAGGGCCTAGACTCTTCAGAAAGTCAGTATTATTAAAAGAAAAAGATAGGGTGATTGTTCTGCATTAAAAGAGGCCAAAGAGGCATGAAAACTGTGTGCAATGAACTTTGGATGCCCGGTGGAGAGAAAGCCGCTGGAAAGATAGTGGGGAGCAGCCGGACTTGTTTGGGGACTGCACACGAGTGGGCTCTGTGGCGTCAGTGTGAGATTTTCCGGGTGTGGCGATGGGCTGTGGGTCTGTGGGAGAATCTCTTCATGTCAAGAGGTGCCTGCTGAAGAATTTAGGGATAAAATAACAGCTAGTGCTTCTCTTTATGCCCTGGGCAGTTGAAATGCCCAGGCAGAGGAATTTTCTCCTGTACAATACAAACCAGAAAGTCAGCTGCCTGGAATGAAAACAGCCCAAGAAAACATCTAATAAGTACAGTCTGCAAAGCCAGGTTAAGGCTGGAGCAAGGGCTCGTCAATGGAGCGGGGGGAGTCGGGTGGAGGCCGATGGTGCTCGCGCTGCTACCTGCACGCTGGACAGGCAGCTCTCACCACTCAGGCCTGCACGGCCCCTGGAGGGGGCGGGGCCTCTGCCTCCCTGCACAGCCCTGCAGGCAGCCACCCCTGTTCAGCCGGGGCTGGCCCAAGTCCCAGATATGTTTATCTGAAATTGGTTTTATATTTCACTCATTTCTTAGAGGGGTACATTTTAATAAAGAATTAATGTTTGGCCCTGGCTGGTATAGCTCAGTGGATTGAGTGTGGGCCTGTGAACCAAAGGATCATGGTTCGATTCCCAGTCAGGGCACAGGCCTGGGCTGCAGGACAGTTCCCAGCAGGGGATGCACGAGAGGCAACCACACATTGATATTTCTCTCCCTCTCTCCTTCCCTTCCCTTCCCCTCTAAAGATAAATAAATAAAAAAATAAAATCTTAAAAAAAAAAGAATTAATGTTCACAGTAATGAATGCATTTAAGATTAGAAGCCTTTGTAGCCCTGAGTGGTGTGGCTTTATTGGTTGGGTGTTGTCTTGCAAAGCAAAAGATCGCCAGTTAGATTCCCCGTCCAAGCACATGCCTGGGTTACGGGTTCAGTCCCCAGTTGGGGCGTGTATGAGAGGCAACCAGTCGATGTTTTTCTCTCTCTCACATGGATATTTCTCATGTTCCCACCCTCCCTCTCTCCCTCCATTGCCCTCTCTCTCAAAACAAAAGGAAGCTTTTTTAAAAAAAATCACATTGCAGTTACTCTTGCCAGATAAAAGTAGGCCCGATTACTTGGTCTCTGCCTCATAACCCAACAAGAAAACACTACTGTGTAGTCACTTGGCCCAGAAAGAAGCAGCCAGCCCCTGGGGGGGGGGGGGGTGAGCCTTGCAGATACTGCCCTGTTTGTTCATAACAAACGTTGTCTGACTGAGGGAGAATCATCGCCTCCCGACAGCTTGCCTCTATTTAGTCTCCCCAAAGGGGAGGGGGGCTGGTGAGCACCTTGTTCATCGTAAAGAACACGAATGTTAGTAGTCGCTGTATCTTTGTCCAGAATATCTCTTTTATAATATTTGTTTTGGGTTTTCCAGATCCCCAGACAAAAGCTGTTTTAGAACAGGATTCCTCAAATACGCCTAGTCCTACAAAATGGCAGAGTTCTGTGGTTTTCAAGGAGTCCGCCAACCAGAAGCAGACTGAAAACTTAACAAACTCCACCGCAGGTAGGGCAGTCACTGGTTTTATCTCTTTGTCTCTCAGAACTGAGCATTACAACTTTTCAGAGTATGGGCGATGGTGCTGGGGGCTGAAGGAAGGTATGGGTGGTGGTTGCGGAGGAATTTTAGAGTGCTGTGGATCCTGGAGCTGTGAACTTGGGAAGGCTTCTAGCACAATATGGATGCTTCGCCAGGTGGGTCGATATGTTGAGTTTGGGAAGATGAGTGGGTCCGACTGCCAAGGGGTGGATATGATGATTGAATATACAATCCATCCCAGAGAAACGGGAAAGCAAGACCAGAAGGAGGTGACTGACTGTTGAAGGTGAGAGTCAGTTGATTAGAGGTCTTGATGAGGTCAGATAATTGCATGTTAAATACCATAGAGTGATAAGCTAGAAGAACAGGAGGTGGTGATCTGGAGAGGGAAGCCTGGCACAAGAGTGTGAAGGTGGTAAAACTGTGGGTGCTGGCAAGGTCAAAGGCATGGCTGTGGGAGTTTCCGAGGTGGAGAAGAGGTCAAGGTGAAGACACAGGGTGACCGAGACTCAGAGGAAGGGTGGTGTCACCAGGACAGATGGAGTGGCAGGCCATCCCAGGTGCCGAGGTCATCAGTGAGTCAAGGGGGTGACCGAGAGGTCGGTCAGTGACAACCGCTCGGAGGCGTCATAGGTAATGCAGTCTGATGGCACAGGCTTCAAAGAAATGGGAGGTTTGAAGGAGGAAAAACAGTCTGAAACGAGGACACCTCTGCACCGCCAGGCGCGCAACAGTGCGATTCTGCCATGAGGTAAACTAATTTTGATATAAACAGCAATGTTTAAAGAGGCCATAGTAGGAAGAGAATAACCCAAGCCATGGGGAAAGCTTCCTGGGAGACATGGTCTTGAAGAATAAGTAGGATTTCATAGATTTTAAGACATAAGACTGGATCGCCTAAGACAACCTTCACTTTACTTGAGGAAGCTGAAACCTAGGGAGAGCCAAGTGGATCTCAAGTCATACAGCAAATTTGTGATTGAGCCAGGGCTAGAAAATGAATTTTTCTACTCCTAATTCTCTGTATTTTATTACACTGCCTTCCAGATGTAGGGAAGAGAGAAAAGTATTTTATATGAAAAAAGCAAAGGGATGTGTTGAAAAGGCTGAAAGTGGAAATGGGAGAGAGCAGGAAACCAGCATCAGCAGGTCAAATGTTCTTTGTAATGGTACAAGATAGCGTTTGGGAAACGCAGGAGGGTCAGCTGGGGGAGGTTTGGGCTTTGTAAAATAAAAGTGCGCTTGTTGGTGTGGGTGGGGTAACACTGGGGGGACCCTGCAGTGGGCTAAAGTGTACTGTTCGGGGGCAGCGGGTCAACCAGCGCAGCCTCTGCCCCAGACTGTGGGCGCGGGGAGCTGGGGCCTGAAGTCTGACTGCGCTCATCTCCTCCCACCTCCACATGGGCTCCGGGACACGAGGTTGACAGCCTGACAAGGCAGCCGTGAGAAATCAGCAGATGCTACAAACGGTACAACCCAGGGCAGCTTTTCTCCAGAGAGGCAGTTGTTAAAATTCTGCCGGCACACCACAGGCTGCAGGTAGAGTTCGGGTGTATTCGGGGGCCCCCAGGAAGCACAAGCCAGTGCCTGGGCCAGCCGTTCTCAGCGCAGAGGGCAGCGCTCTGGAGGTGAGGGGAGCGGTGGGGGGGCAGTGGGGGGGGGGGCGAGGGGGCAGGCCCCCGCTCACAGCCTCTGCTGGGCACCACTGCCTCCACGCCCAGGCCCCGGTCCCAGCAAGCCCTGTGGTGGAGCTCAAAGTCAATGGGGCAGAGAAATATACCCCACCTACAGGGAAGGCAGGCTCAGAAAGAAAGTAAATAAAGCCATACCCTGAGAGGAAGTAAAAAAGTTATTGTAATAAATGCTGCAATCTGTGTGGGCACTGCTGACACCGGGACTTCAGGTGGGTCAGGTCCAGCGGTAATACTCAGATGCTACCACCAGGGGGAGCGTCCCAATTGTACAGATAGCCACTGAATCAGCTGCTGACCAGCCCCTGCTCCAAGGCCCTACAGTCCTCCCACCTTCAACCCTCAATTCCTGGTGAAACCCCGGATGGGATAATAACCCGTCTACACCGTGGGAGGCAGTATGGCACCGAGCTTCACTGAGAGCGGAGGCGCTACCTGGCTCCTGGTAGAAAGGCTGCGGAACTTCGGGCACACCGTTTAACCCCTCCACCCTTCCTGGTCCTCCTCTGTAACGGGGAAATAATGACGTAAATATCCATCACAGGGTTGTGAAGATTAAATTGGTTAGTATATGCAAAACGCTTAGAGAAGTGCCTGGCACATGATACATTCCATGTCAGTATTTACTATTAATAATAATAGTATGAGCAATTAATTAGTACCATTGGACTGTAAAAACAGAAGGCAGCAGGGGAAGAGGAAGACCAAATGTGAGACGGACGGACTCCGTAAAAGAGTCCGTGGGCCCGAGTCTACAGGAGCTGAGCAGGCTGCTGAGGACAGGACACGGTGGACGCCCTTCAGTCACAGGGTCCCCAGGAGTCGGGCCGACTCAGCGGCATGTACACACACGCACAGTGCAGACTGGTAAAATGGGTTCCCATAAAACAGCCACACACGGTAAGAACACAAACAAGAAGACACATCAGGCTGTTAGAACGGTTGCCCGTGTAGGAGGTGGTGACAGAAGGGAGCAGACACATTAAACCACCGATCACTGCGCACCATCCCCAAGATTCTGACTCTGCTCTGGTCTCAAATAGGGCTTGTGTGGCATGCAGCCTGGGGAGCTCTACTTTCCAGAATGAGCCCAGATTATGATGCACAGGTGGATTGGGGACACACCAGGTAGCTGTGTAGGACAAACTCACTACTCCTACAGAACACTTTTGTGGCAAGAGGTGTGTGGGTTTTTTCCCATACTAAGCAATTCTGTGGCACCAGCTAGATATCCAACAACCCAACTCGAGTCTGACACGAAACAGAGTCAGCACAAACCCTGCAGGTTACAGGCTCGGTCTCCCAAGGCTGTCCCTTCCCTTCAGGTGCCAATCACAAGTCCAGGTTGTTGCCTGTGCTTTTGAACAACCAGCTATAAATCGGAGTTCCCATCCCCCTTCAGGAGTTTGACAATTTGCCAGAACAGCTTATAGAACTTATACATTATTGTATAAGAGGGGGTGTGACAGGGCACAGATGAAGAGGTACGAAGGGCGAGGTCAGGAAGCACAGGAGCTTCCGTCCCCATGGAGTTGGACGTCCTGCCTCTCAGCACGCAGCTGTGTTCACCAGCCCCAAAGTTCTCCGAACCCTTCACCTGAGGGATTTTATGGGGGCTCATTACGTAGGCGCGATCCACCAGTAACGCAGTCTGCATCCCCTCTTCCCTTCCCAGAGGATGGGGTGGGGTTGAAAGTTCCAAGCTTCTAATCAAGCCCCATCCTGAAGCCATCCAGGAGCCCACCCAGAGTCATCGCATTAGATCAAAAGACAGTCCTGTCACCCAGAAAATTCCAACGGATTTAGGAGTGCTGTGTCAGGAACCTGGACCAAAGAACAAATATTGGATGCTTTGAGGCTCTTGCAACTTAGAACATTACAAGGAGCTCTGTCCCAGGAACCAGGGGCAGAGACCAATATATATTTTTTCTACCATCTCACACTAGTAAAAGAAGCGTGTTCCTTGTGGAATCTGAGACACTGGGGTGCACATCCCAGCCCTGACACTTCCTTCAGTGTCAGGGAGAAGTTATTTAACTCTAGTGTTACACTAGTCCGGTCTCCTCAACTGGTAACTGAAAGAACTGAAACACCGACTCACTGAACAACATCAGAGGCGGGACTTACTGGAGCTCAAATCCAAACCCCAGGGAAGTGGGGATGGTGCTGGGCCGGGATGCCTGGGTGCACCGGCTCCCCAGGAGTGAGTGGGCATCTGGCCGCCGTGTCTCTGGGCGTCTCCCTGCCTCCATCCTGCCCTACCCCTGCATGTCCCTCATTGGTTCTATCCTCTCCTACAAAGGACAGGCTCTGTCCGTGACTGTAGAGGTCCAAGACTCTGATTCTCCCAGATCTGTAACCTGGTTGGCAAGGTGGGCCTATCCTTGTCAGCCTTGGTGGGAATATTCCAGTGAAAGGCCTGCGTTGGCTTTGCCTGGCTCATGTCCCACCATCCTGGTGGGGCCAGGGACGTCGTGGCTCCCGGAATGCATGTGGTGGGAGTGGGGGTGGAGGAGGCAGGCCATGGGGAAACTGCTGAGCACACGAAGGCTGTGATTACCATACCCTTCGCTCAGAGGGCTGCATGAGAACTACATGAGATGCTGTATGTAAAACACAAATGTGGTGCTTGCCTGCAGGTAGTGGACACTCAAATACCAGTCCCTCCCCTCTCCTGTCTTGACGATTCTTGAATGCAAGGGTGGATGTTTAAAATGACAGTCTAAAATACAGTTCCTATGCCAACCACCTGGCTGTTTGGAGAAGCGCGTGCAGCTGCGGCTGCGGATCATCTGCTCTTGCTGACTCCTCACCCAGTTTAGCAATCTGAGGATTTAATTCTCTGGCTTAATTCACCTCTAATTACAACCGATTTTTAGAACTGTAAATGTAGTAGTTGAACCAAAGAAATCATCAGGATTGTGCCCTCATTAGTTTTAAGGTTGGTGTGGCTTAGTGGACTGAGCACCTGCCTGTGTGTGAACCAAAGCGTCATCGGTTCAATTCCCAGCGAGGGCATGCGCCTGGGTTGCGGGCCAGGTCCCCAGGAGGGGGTTTGCAAGAGGCAACCACACATTGATGTTTCTATACCTCTCTTTCTCCTTCCTGTCCTTTCTCTAAAAGTACATAAATAAAATCTTAAAAAAAAAAAAAAAGAAACCTGTCAGAATAAATGTTTTCTTGCATTGTACCTTGTTGATTTAATAGCAAGGACCCTGAAGATCTCAATGTAAGTTTAGTTCATCGAAGGCAAGTCACTCAGCTTCGTAGACTGTTTTTTTTTTTTTCATTAATTAAGAAAAGGGGATGCTAATAGCATCCACCCTGCCATCTCATAGAGTTGTCATGAGGACCAACATAGGTAAAGTCTCTTCGTAAAATGTCACGATACAACACTGGGGTTAATGCAAAAGCCCTTGTTCTTTTAAATAAGCTCTTTAAAAAGGAAAGAAGAAAAGTTTCCCAAGTTACTTTACGTTCTTCATACCGCAGGGTGACCTCGGAAGTGTAGAATAAAGCCCCACGTGGTAATTTCAACTTCCTCTCTAGCAGAACCAGAGCCGTGTGTGCCCGTGAAAATCCCCACCCAGGCGCTGCTGCAGGACGTGGCAGGACAAGCAAGGAAGGAGAAAGTGAGGCTCCCTCACTATTTGCTGAGCTCCAAGCCCAAGTCGATGCCTCTCCCAAAGGTAAAACGGGCACAGGGACAAGCTTCCCAGAGCCAGGCAGCCTTTCTGGTGATCCCGGCCCGCTGAGCGCGTGGTGGCCGCGCTCTGTGCTGCCACGCACTGTGCGCACCGCCTCACCGCCAGGGCCTGGGGGCCACAGGGAGACACACTAAATGGTGCTTTGCTGGAGCCGGCTCACTGGAGGGCCTTTAGGAGCCAGCTGGGAGACACTGGGAGCTGGACATCAGCCCGCTCGGTGTGCTTACACCACAGAAACCGACAAATGCTGTCAGTCAAGGCTCTCTTCGGGGAGCCGGTTTTACCAGCACGGTACCAGCTAAGCTGTCATTGGCCACCCTCCTCGTGGCTACACACACGTGGCTACACACACGTGGCTACACACACGTGGCTACTGCTTGTCTCACCTTGTCCCAAATCCCTCTGTACTTCAGCTGCGGTGGGTTTCCAGTTGTTTCATTCTAGCTCTTTAAAAACACCCAGCTCCTTCCTTCCTTAGAGCCTCTGAGATTAGGATTCCATCTCAGCTCTGTTGGGAAGCCTTCCTCCGGCCCAGCAGGTGAGCTTTGGCGTTGTCCTTCGACACTCTCAGGGCACCCTGTGCTCCTTGTCCTCACGGACTCTGCTGCAACGTGTGTGACTGATGTGTACAGGAGCGCTTCTCAAACTCTGATGTGCCCACGAATCTTGTTAAAATACAGATACTGACCAGGTCCGGCGTGGGGGCCTGGATTCCGCAGCTGGGACAAGCTCCCAGGTGAGGTGAGTGCTGTGTGCCTGGGGTGTACCAAGGGCAGTAGTTCTCAGAATGGGATCACCTGACCCAGCAGCACTGGCCACACCTGGGACCTTGTTACAAATGCAAATCCATGGGCCCTGGAGAAACTCTGGGCTTGGAGTCAACAATTGGGTCTTAGAGACCCCTCCAGGTGGTTCTGATGGGAGCTGAGGCTTCATAGTCACTGGCACGGAGGGAAGAGCACAAACTTCAGACTCCGGCACCCTTGAGTGAAACTCGACTCTGCCTCTTACCACTTGAGCAAACTATCTGGCCTTCAGTTCTCTATAAACCTGAGCTTCTTCAGCCTCAGAATGAAGGCTGAAATTGGTACTTCCTTACCATGGTGTTGTAAGGATTATATGAGACTATAAATGTTCGTTTTCTCCCCCCAGACAAGCAGTTATTTTTTTCTGGAGACAGAGCATTTTTCTCATCTTGGGAAGGCAAACTAGGACCATTTTATTTTGTTGCTTTTTCCTCAATGCACAGGTGCAGGATTCTGTTGGAGGAAGAGTGAAAACCTCCTCTGTTGCATCTGCTGCCATTAACAACGCAAACTCGTCCCCTTTTGGCTTCCATCTTCTCCCCCCGTCCGTGAAGTTCGGGGTGCTGAAAGAAGGGCACACCTATGAAACCACTGTCAAGCTCAAGAATGTTGGCGTGGACTTCTGCAGGTGAGGCCGAAGCGCCCAGTGCCTGTCCGGGTCCCCTTCCCCTACTCCGTGACTTGTTTGATTACCTACATCAGTGAAGGCCTCGAACTGAGCTGCGATTATACTCCGACTCTTGAATTCTCATATTATTCATTCACTCATTTACTTGCTAATTCTTCCATTGATACATTCATCCATTCTTCAGTATTTATCAAGCGTCAGTATTTATCAAGCCTCAACTATTAGGAGGTACTTTTTTTGCCCTCCCATTAGTCATTATTCATACTTTGGTTGGAGCAACTTCAGGCCTGATTTGCTCTAGCAAAAAAAAAAAAAAAAAGTACAAGTGTTACAATAATTAACGCATAAAAGTTAAAAGTCTACTTCTCAAATCCTCCACCATGATATCAGCCAACACGTTTTTACTTTATGAGCTATGAATGATTTAAATTACATTATTTCTGCATAATTGAAGTCAAAAGAAAAAAATTTAACCTGAACCATTAGGTTCATTTTGGCTCTGAAGGTCAGACTCGGAATTGATAACAAATTTCTTAACTCACCGTCTGCGCTCCCAGTTGAAAATACACTGTACCTGGCATTTGGTAACAAGGAAAAGAGTAAGTCCTTCAGGTCCAGATCGAGACCAATAGACATTTAAAGCTCACAGAGACCATCGCAAAGGAACAGACCGAGTAACTTGTTTTAAGGTCCGGTGGGGCAGAGGGCAGGGCTGGACGCGGGCCCGAGGGGCCGTCCACTGCAGGTGCCCCCTGGCCGCACACTGTGGCGCCAGCCGCGTGTGGGAGGCGGTCCTTCCCGGGCTCCTGCGCTGTGCGTCCATGCCACACCACTCCCAGGGACACCGTCTCCTCTGTCCCGTGTCCACTTCGACTAAAGCTTCACCTGCGGGTTTGCCCCATAAACATGGAATAAATGTTTACTTCAGCTGCAGAGTTATTCTCAGTGGGAGTGGCCAGCCCTTTAAGAAGGGCTGTGACTCTGGACGTAGGTTTGGAGCAAAGCTGCAGGAGCCTCCGACTCCAAGTGGTCAGTGTCCTGCTGAGGGAAATCCCCACCTCAGCAGTTGTGGTGCCTTCCTCAGAGACAGCCTGGCGAGGGCCCCGGGCCGCCAGATCAGACCCTGTGTGTTTAGGTTGCTGGCAACAAGTGAGTGGGGAGAAATAGAGGCAGCCTCGAGCTAATGAAGCCCGTCTATGCAGATCCCGCCCGTCCAGTGTGGGACTCCAGTTCTGGAGCTTCACTCCTCAGCCTGTCCAAGTTAGCCGCGGCGGGGCAGGCAGCAAAGCTGACGGCCGCAGGTGCGGGGCTGGGATCGAGGTCGAGGCGGGCTCTCCTCGGCCTTTTCATTTACTCCAGGTCTTCAGCCCTCAGGCAGAACCCACAAACCACGAGGCAGGAAAGGGACCAGTAGGCAGCACGTGTGAGCACAGGGCTGTCCAAGTTCTCCAGCTCACTTGTTTCTCTGCCCGCTCCCCAAATGTGCAAGCCCCACACCCGCCAGACACCACCCAGCCCGGCCCAGGGGCCTGGCTGCATCCGTGACACGGGGTGAGGCTCGGGTTGCGACCTGGGGAGGCGGCTGTGAAATGCGCTCGGGAGTCTTCTCCGCATTGGATATTAGGTGGTTTTGCTAATGATATGGACTCGTCCCCACCCAACCCAGCTCCCTTGGTGGGAATATTAGCACCTTCCTGATTTTACAATATCCCGGTTTATTCATTGCTCATGATTTTCATTATGGCATAAATTGACTCCCATTTTTTTGCCTGGTAGGTTTAGGGTGAAGCAGCCCCCACCCAGCACAGGACTGAAAGTGACCTACAAACCTGGGCCTGTAAGTCCTGTGTGTTTCCTGTCGTGTGTGTCCGTGTGCCCCTGGGAATCTGTGTGTGTTTACATCGAAGGGATTCCACCCAATCAGTTTAAACCCTGTACAAGCCTCATTTCTCTAGTATCATAAGCAAAAGCTTCCCGGCATTGATGGTGCTTCACGTAATAACCACGAGGCAGGTCCTGTGTGTAAACAAAGTTGAACTTCCAGCTATGGAAACATCCCGAAGTTCACCGTGCTTGTCCCGATACTGTAGTTATGTGCAGTCGTGGTAAAAATGCCTTTGTAACAATTAAATACATTTCACATGCACTTGGGAAGCAGATTACCTAAAACTATCCTGTAACAAATCCTTCTGCACAGTGAAAAATCCTTTGGAAAAATATACATTCGATTCTTTATACTTTTATGGAAATCGGATTTGTTCTCTTGGTATTTGCCAGAGAATGTAAGAATATTAGTAAATATATTTAGCATACTAAGAAATAGTATATTAAATTCATCAGCTGCCTCATTTCTCTGAAGATCTCTGAAAATGCAAATATTAAAATGCCAATCTCTTCTGACTCTGATACCTTCCAGAGAATGGGGTGTTTGGTATACAGTCTGTATATTGCCGCTTTAAATTATGATTCCAGAAATATAGTGTGACGTAAACAAAGGTTTGTCTCAAACTGTAACGCAATCCCATTTGTGAAGCCTACCATCCTGTTCTGGTCAGCGCTCCACCCCGCTGCTCTACCACTCCCTCCATTCCGAGGCACACCCTCAGTTCCGCCCGCGGCTGGCCGGGGCCCAGACGGAGAGAGCACGCGCAGCCCGGCACGCAGCTGGCCCTTCCAGGGGGCGAGGAGGGACGTCCGGTAGACCTGGGAACCATCTGCACGGTGGGCGTGTGCAGATCAAGGGCACCCAGGCCCTCGACCAGCACGGAGTCCCAGGCTGCCATGTGTGGGCACTGAGGGGCTGGCTTGGTTTCGTGCAAAGTCACCGGGCTTCCTGTCATGAGTGCGCCACCCAGTGGCTCAGTGATGTTGGTTAACTAATCCCGTGTGCCGCGTTTTCCTCGGCGTGAGAGGAGCAGCTCAGACAGGGCACTTCTTAGCCCTCTTCCAGCTCCGATACAGTAGTCGCAGGCTGCAATTCCAAACAAATACATTTGGGGATCAGATCCCCTCATTCCCTGAGTCCCTCTCCGCAGCGATTTATCATCGTGCTGGGTCGAGATTTCAGAACCCTCGCAACATAAAGCAAAAACAAGAGTCAAAGCAAGCACTTCTCCCACTGTTCTGGGAAGTCAGCAAATCTTTCTCACTTAAAGTAGGGATTATGCCAAATGCCAAAGCAACTGTTGTGCTGGCCTTGTGGGTGCCAAAAACCCAGCATGTATTCTTTGAAGCTCATTCTATACTTAGGTTTCTTTTTTCCTTTTTGATGGTAGGTTTTGGCTGTGGCAAAAAAAAATATAATCTATAGACTTCTCCATATGTAAATCTAGCCACTGTTCAGCTTGGTGGCTTGCCAGCACTAAACGAAACTGCTCGAAGCCAGGGCACACCTGCGTGGTGGCAGCACTCCAGCCCCTCGGGGCGCGGAAGGCCGTGGCCCCAGCCACGGGCCGTGGGGCTGCTGGGCTCCCACGCGCCAGGGCCCCTTTCTCAGAAACGGAGCCTTGGAGCCCCTCTGGGACGCGCGCCTTCACAGGCGCATCGTGGAAAAAAAAAAAAAAAAAAACAACGTTTTCAATTCTATTACTTTTAAAATTAGGTGGAAGAGAAAATGATTTGTATCTAATTGCTTTCCATGTGCTAGTTTCTGACTTATTTTCCAGATCACTGTTCTGAAGCCTGATTTTCAGCCCACCCCCTGGAGAGGCAGCTTCGAAACACACTGTTTCCTGGTTTAGTGTTCTTTCCAAGGAGGAAGGCGAGAAGCCCACTCCTTGCTGTTTCTTTTTCATGATGTATCAGCTTTCTTCTGTGTTGGTACAGACGTCTTCCATGTAGCTCTCAGACCTGAGCAGTTCGGCATTTAATTCTGTCTCCCTCTATTGGCTTTATCACGTCACAGGTGCTGCGTAAGGAATGCTAGAGACCAGGGCAGGGCGCAGGGGTAGGATTCGCCATCTCTTAAGTTTACATTTGTCTTAGACTAACCGTATCTTTATCTGCAAGGAAGCCGACAGTGGAAACTCGCTACTGACGCTCAGGATCTCGCACAACCACGGACACTATGGAAGTGTGCCTTTGGCACCACCCCCAGAACCCTGGCATTTAGATTCCTTACGCCTCTTCCTAAAAAGCGCCTGGTTTTCTCTCTCAACACTTACCCTGGGTCCCGTTTGCTCAACGGAATTCTGCCTCCCTAACGTATACGGCAGTTCTTCCAAATGCTGCAGCAGGGATCATCCATTTGCGGCAAGGTGATGGGTGAGGAGAGCAGATTGGAGTTTCAGAAACTCGCCCCACTTGGTGTGAAAGCTGTTGGACCTCAGGTGTGCCCGATCCTCAAGCTGTGCTGTGTCCCACAGGTGGCAGCCGGTCTGCAGGTGGATCTGAAAGTGGAGCTGTACGCCATGGCGCTGGGTGAGGACGGCGCCAAGGGGTCGGCACGCATCTCGCACAACATCGAGATCATGACCGAGCATGACGTCCTGTTCTTACCTGTGGAAGCGAATATCCTTTACAGTTCAGCCTGAGTTGTCACACGCAGTGCAAAACTCAGCCCGTGAACCAGGGGGACACGGAAGTAGGATGCTATTTTCCGGCCCCTCACCCCCTCACCCTGCAGCTTCATTAATTGTTTTTAAAGACGCAGTCTTCATTCATCTTTGTCAGCACCTCGCACGGTGCCTGACACACGGCACCTGCGCAGTGCCTGCAAGTTAAATTAATGCCAATGTTATTGCCTATCTACGGGCTAGCAGATAATGGGAATTTTCTTTCAAAGCAAGTCTGTGTCATCAAGAAAGCTTACAATCTTGTTGAGGGACAGGAGATACTTTATTACAAAGGCGAATGGACAGTCACTGAATTGCGCATACACACCTTCGTACTGGTGTCAGGCATGTGGCTGTCCTGCAGATATCGAGTACCTGCTATATGCAGGGCACCATGGGAGATATTTTGTCACATATAAAAATGAAAAGTGGACTCTAGTTGAGAACTTGTGTCATCTAGGAGCAGAAGTCTTCACGCACGACTCCTGCAGTGATTCACACTCCGATACGCCATGGACCTGGCACCACAATACTGTGCTATCTCCTTGACATTGGAGTCTTACAGAACGCAAGAACTTGTGATGAAAGGGGACTTAAACTAGACAGAATAAACCCACAGCAAGAGGAAAGCGCCAGGTGTTTGGGAGGGTCACAGGGGAGTTCAGATTGTTCGGAGTTTAGGGAGTATTAGGAAATAATAGTGGGAGAGTTGGTTGGAATCAATGTGTAGAAGACTTTGAATTCTTGGTGAAACTTTATTAAATAAGCAACAGTGAATCATTGAAGACGATACGGTGGGGATAGAATCGCATGTCTTTATGAAGATGAATCTAGTGTTACCGTGCAGGATGTGTTGAGGGAGAAGAGGGACTGAACAGGCAAAGGACCCCTGGAAGGTATGTCAATAGGCCAAGAACTACAGCGTGGCGACAGCTGCCATGGAAGAGGGACATGGATGAAAGACACTGGGCGTGGGGAGCCGTGAAATCTGAGGTGTGGAACCCATCGACAGCAGAAGGACATAGGAGGCCAGCTCCGAGGTTGTGGGCTCAGGTGATGAACTGTGGCTATGCAGGACTGGGTCTCAGTGGGTGTCAGAGCTGGAGACGGAATTTTAAGCATCATCTGTAAAGAGGTGATGAATGAAGGTATGGGAAAGGAACAGAAGTTTGGGGTCTGTTTAGGGAGCAGCAGAAAGAAGTGGAGGCAATGCAGACAGACAAGCAATTAGAAAACCATGAAATAGAAGACACACAGAGAATTTCAAGGAAAATTGGATAGCTGACAGATGCTGTAGCAGTGTCAAAGAGAACTCAGATTCAAATGGGACCGCAGGATTTGGCTGGGCGGAAGATGAAGAATGACTGGGAGTTCCCTGGTCATGCAGCTCAGTTGATTAGAGCGTCACCCCATTACCCCAAGGTTGCAGGTTCAGTCCCCGGTCAGGGCACATACAAAACAATCAATGCCTAGATAAGTGGAACAACAAATCGATGTTTCTCTCTCTCTCTCCTTTCCTCTCTAAAAAATCGATAAAAAATATGTTTAAAAAAAGACGACTGGATGTTAGAAAGGCAGAAATGCTGAGATAAGAAAAGCTATTACTAAAGGGAAGAGCAATAGAATATGGTACCTCAGAGCAACAGGTTTTGAGTTGGTGTAGACTTCTGTTTGTAGGCTGCAGAGAATGGATCAGAAGACGGGTGTTAAGAATGCGAGTGAGAGGAAGTGACACGCAGCAGCAGCTGCCGGACAGCACGAGAACAACCAGGAGTAGAGCTGAAGCATTGCTCTGGGCAGGGAGAGCGTTCAGAGACGAAGGAAACAGGGACCTGGTGTCAGATGACCTTCATTTCAGCAGAGAGGGAGTTGAATTCATCGGTTCACTTATTCTTTCAAAGGTAATGCCAGGAAGGCGTCTGCTGTGCCACACACTGTTCTAGGCCCTGGACGGTGAGCAACCAAGACAAAAGTCCCCTGGCCTCCTGCAGCTTACGTTCCAGCGGGAGGACGGACAATCCACATGTAAGTCAATGTGGACCATACTGGTGCTCAGGACAATGCAGAGAAATGTGGAGGAGAGGGAGGGTGTAGGGAGAGTTCAGGAGGTTGCAGTGTGCGATGATGCAGTGGTCAGGAAAAGCCTCACCTGGGACGTGGGGTGTGTGCGTGCGTGTCAGTGTGTGTAAGAGAGTGTGAGTGAGCACTGGGGACAGGGTCACTCCTCAGTGACTAAAGCAAACTGACGGGGGAGCCCTCTGGAAATTAAATCGGGTCTTCACATCCTCTTCGCGCAGGCTAGTAGGTGCTGAGCTAGCGTGTCTGAAGCCCTGCTGCTGATCACAGCCATGGGGTCATTTAGCATTTGTACTAGTAAAATTCTCATTTCCTTGCTTATGGACTAAAGACCACCTGTCAGGCACAGATAGACGTGAAAAGAGTTTTATCAGATTTTTTACCCACTTCCAGTGTCAATGATAGTTCATAGCCCCTCTGTGCCCTCAAACCATGAAATCTGTATGTTGACGTGGTTTGGGGGCCTGGTCACAGCAACTGAGGGCTCCTCTAGAAAGGCAGAGAAACGGGCAGCAGGGGGACAGAAGTAGTTTCAGGAGATCCGTATCCATCCCCCATCCCCAAAGCCCAAGCACACAGAACTTGCGTTAGACAGGAAAGTACCTAAAACTGTGCTAATGATGCCAGAAGAAAGGGTCGACTTCTGAAATGTTACGAGCTTGTGTGTACAAACCGTTTGGTCATGAACATCAGTCCTTAACGAGTCCTGTACCAGTCTTAACAAGCAGCAATTATGATAAGAGACCAAAAGACCTTCCCGAGGGAAAGGAAACTTCCGTGGTCCAGAGGGTGTCTGCGGTTCGCTCCCCTGCCCTGGGGCTCTTCGTGTCCCGGAAGGTCTCTCCTCAGTAGGCCGGTGAGTACGCAATCATTTCAGCCTTTCGCACCCGAGGCCTCAGCCCTCGTATCTGCTCTCTTCTCACAGCCGGAAACCCGTGAGCCACTGAGCCTGGTGGAGTGAAAATGCTGGTTTTTAACAACTGCAATAGCTACTCCTCTGCGTACAGCTAATCCTTATACTGCCTGTAAGATAGATACTATTTTTTCTGCTTTACAAATAAGAAAACAGAGGCTTGGAGAGTCTTAAAGGAGAAGTAAAAATCTAACCCACTTCAATGCATTTCTGAAGTTCATTCTTTCAAGTGCTGTTTTCATTGCGGGGTGGACTTAACGAAAAGCAGGCGCAAGAGTGAGGACGGCAGGGGGCCACACGAGGAGCCGGTGGTTCTCCAGCATCCTGGACACAAGGTTCCTCATCCGTTCTTCCAGTTACTGAGCATCCCAGAGAGCATGTGTTACGTCCTATCTGTCACATTTGCCAAATTAGAATTGAAACTGGAGGGAAAAGTTGAAGTTTATGTAAAACAAGTAACATCCAGATTTTAAATGAAAGATAAAAATCCATGGTTTTGCAGATGTCTTTTCTGCTCTGTATTCCACCTGTCGCCCTGTCACACAGCACGCGGCCTCCAGGAAGCAGCGCTGTGCAGCGCTCGCTCCTGAGAAACAGGCACGCGTGCTGGGGGTGGTTTCCTGGCACTGCCTGCCCTAGACTGAGCACCACTGGATTCCTTCGGGATGAGATAGGGCATGACGTTGGCCCTGAGAAACAGCTTCATACCAGGTATACCGAGGACTTAACCTCCAGCCAGGAAATCTCCAAATTGTTCAGCATATCTTCTTTACAAGGACACACACACACACATACACACCCCCACCCCCTTAACAAAGCTTGGATGTAATACTCCTAATAAACTCTTGTTGAGGCTTGTCTTTATGGCAGTACAGTAGGTAACATCACGTTATTTCCAAGAGATGTTACTCATTAAATGGTTTCCGTACTAAGCGTCAAACAGCCAATGGCAGGCTACTAAGCCAATAAATGCTGCCTCAATGACCAAAAATCTGCCTGGCTTTCAATTTACTTTGCAACCCACTGGTTAACCTCAAACCTTTAGGGTTGCGGAGTTTCAAGGATTTTGACCCAAAGTTATAGCTCAGTTTACTTATTACACCATCTCCGTCTATCACAGGCTCTCCTTGTCTTCAGTTAGCACCGCACTTAGCAGACAGACACACCCGCACGCCCCGGCCCTGCCGATCTGGAACGGCGGCAGAGCTGTGGGGGCAGCACTCGGAAACAGACACGCCGAGGGCCCTCCCGGCACCTGTTCCGGTTTGGGGACGATCAAAACCTGCACGGGAACTCTGCAATTCTTCACGCTCTGGTGAACAGCTCCGAGCAGCAAGCATGGCGTAGATTCAGCCTGTTTGCTCAGGAATTAGGGTGACTTCAAGGATTAAGGACCAAAGGCCTCTCCCTGGTGGCAGGAACAGCTGCCCGAAGAAAAGGCCAGCTCTTCTAACTGGAAAGCACCTAGAATCCACGGCACTGCCCACTGTCTCACCTTCTCCCAGCCAGGCCTCAGGAACTCCGCACCAGGTTCTCTTCCCTCTTACACTGCCCCCTCAATACCACCACCACCACCACCACCACCACGCTCCTCACCTCACCTAAGCAACTGCATTGTGCTCAGGAACAAAACAGACTCGCAGCGTGGGCCAGCAAGCCAGCCCCAGGGACTGCAGCTCTGGGACCGCGGAACACGGCAGCACAACCACCCAGCAACGCAGAGGGAACAGACAAGTTCACAGAAAGGCACAAACTACTGGCGCTGACCCAAGAAGGTGCAGAAAATCTGAACAGGGCTGAAAACATCCCGCAAAGAAAAGCCCAGGACCAAAGGTATGTCTCAGTTTCTTCTCCTCAATCATGCCCAGCTCCCCAGACGGCTGCCACCCATCACCCAGAAGCCCAGCACGGCGTCTCAGCTCAACTCCACTCGTGTTAGAAACAGCTCTTTATTGAGAAGCATAAACAATTAGCCAGTAGGGTATTTTACACACAGATGTACAACCTGCAAGAGGTCAAGTTTGAGGAGGCTGCTCTAGACCACACTTACGGCCCTTTTCAGCTCTCCAAGTCCACGGCTGCATTTCTGGGCAGAGGACGTTCAATCGTGCACCTGACCGTCTCAGCAGAACACAGAGGAACAACTCGACCAGCAAATCTTCTGTCATTAATAAGACAAACTTTGGAAATGGTGATTTCAACTACTGAGACACATGCCTAGTTAAAAGAAATTCTTTGCTCCCTGCTAGAATACAACAGAAACAACTCTTGAAAGCTTTAAGAGCACAGAAGAAATTTTAAACTGATCATGGGTCACGTCCAAGAAACGGAGCCCACAGGCCCACGCCGGAGTTCCCTGCGGGAAAGCTGGGCCTGCGTGCCGGACCCTCGGCAGCACAACGAGCTGCTGCTTGGTCCCTTGTAAGTTGACACGGACTCTGCTGCTGCTCAATCTGAAAGCCCTTCTACAGAAAAGCAGGACAAGGCTGCACATTTCAGCTCTACGTCAGTGTTAAAATCAGCTTCTCCCTCTTTTTCCTCTTCCTCTTCTTCTCTTCCAAGTGGCTGGTAGCATCAGCAAAAAACATAACTTCACTTTTTGCCTCGCATTCCCTCTTGAGATACTCAAGACCCGCCATGTTGAAGCCAATGACATCCTGGGGAGGAATACAGGAAAGATTAAACACACTTCCCTCACGTGTGTTCAGTATCCCAGCACATGTGAGTCGGGGCCAAGGCTTCTGGTGCTGTCCTCACCCTCCCCGCCTCAGGTCTGGCTGTCTTCCTGCTCCCACCAGCTCCAGTGCCAACCTCATCTCAAGTAAGATTAGGCCTGGTCGATGCCACCCAAAACAGGGCACAGCTCTACGTCACACACACACACGCTAGCATTGTCCCCTTGCTCTTGTAGCTCTACACACATACTTACCCGGACTTGGCTGACTTTTGAAATAGTTGTTTCCTTTAATTTTTCAATCACTGGCACAAGCATTTGGTTGCTAGTGATCTGCCCAAAGTGAATCCTTATAGAAAAACAAAACAGCCATGTTACAAAGAGGGGCAGTGGGTAAGAAGGATAAGAGGCTCTCCTTGCCCTTTCTGGAAACATCAAATAGACACAATACCAAAATTTAAAAAAAAAAAAGATTTATTTACCATATCATGGGGGTTAGAAAAGCTTCTAACAAAAAAAGCTAAAGAAATTTTTCCCCTACTATTCAGTGCCATCTGAGGACATTTAAAAAAAACACTGCCCTTGACCTTCTCGCACGTTCAAACACTGACCTAGAGCCCCGAGCGCCCCTGATGCCCTCACGTTCCTTTCACCCTCGCCTCCGATGGGGCCCTGCCAGATGTGCCTGTGCGGTGGTGCCCACCCATGGCCCTCTGACAAGCTGGGGGTCATGGTGCTTCTTGTAGGATTAGGAACCCGGACCCAACAGCGCGTACGGCAGAGCAGTAAGAAATTCTGAGTAATCCTGCCGGGGCCTCACAACTGGCCTCAAACTCTAAATATGGCGACCGAGTAATACCTTGTTCTTCTTTTGCTAACATCTGGGTAGAATAAAAGGAATGGAGGGTTAAGAATCATGAAAAAGGCCAATTCATCAACTTCACTAAATATACCGTTTTGTTTTTTTCTTTTTTACTTATTGGCTGACCGGTTTTTATTTTGTCCGCATAACAGCATTTTAAGGAATGTTCAGTTTGTCTCTATTCCTGTTCTCTGTTATAACAGCTTGAGACTGAGGGGCAAAGGGTGCGAGACAGTAGCAGATTCTTGAGCCTTTACGAGTATATTCTTCCCCATTACACATGAACAAGAACTCTCTGTATGCAGAATATCATCTAATGAACATGTCCAATTTAGTTCCTTCTATGTGTGCCCTTCTTTTGCATTTGTACCTACAAAGACCTGGGAAGTAACCCACTATTCCTGAGAAGACTATGAGGAAGACAAAACAAAACCATCAGCTTCAACTAAAGCACTATAAAAAAACAACAGAAGAGGCAAACCGGCCATCCAGTCACAGGCTTTCGGCACAGACTAGGACCAGAGCTGCCACGTCAGACCGCAGCCCGGAGGCCCATGACCGAGGACGTGCCCCTGAGCAACGTGGTAGCACCTGGAATTACTTGTTTTAAGGGCAAGAAGGAATCCAAAGGATAAGAAATAACTTATGTCAAGCAGCACGAAATTCTGTAACAGTCTCTGAAACTGAAACATCAGATTTCTTTTTTTTTTCCAAATCCTCACCTGAGGACATGCTTTATTAATTTTAAAGAGACAGGAAGGGGGAGGGAGAGAGCAGGAGAAAGACAGAGATGTGAGAGAGAAACAGCGACTGGATGCCTCCAGTACACGTCCGGACTGGGAATCGAACCCACAACCTTTTCATGTGTGGATGACACTCCAACCAACTGAGCCACCCAGCCAGGACACACCAGATCTCCTTATCCCAAAGCTAAGGTTCAACCAGAGCCGTTCTGCTGGGCAGACAGACACGGTCCGTGTTGGAAGAGGATGTTACCTGAGGAGAAAGAAGAGGCACCGACACAGGAGTTCAACGTCGGAGCCCAGCTGGAGGAATTCATTGAAGAGCGTGAGGATGTCTGGGACGTAAGAGAAAGGCAGCACGAGCAGGGACTCTTCCAGCTCACTGAGGAGGAAACACGAACGTGAAAAACGCACATTCCTTAACTGGTCGGTTTGCAAATCCTTCCTCTACTGTTTTTTTCCTACTGCTTTTATGTAACAGCTCTTATCCATTCAGAATTAAATTAAACATTCATCCATTTCTAGGCAGTTCTCTTTCTGATGTTTTGTTTTTCACACTGAATACTGCCATCTACTGGACGCATCGGGTCCAGGGCGCGGTGGGGGACCTGACGTCTGTTCTTGGGGATGACGCTTCCTCCACGCCCGCTGAGCAGGTTCCGTCCTCCATGACCTTCGCCTCCACTCACTGAGTCCTTCTATGCAACAGTCAGTCTCAGGGCTGCTCCATCTGTTCGCATGATCAACTGATTCTGACAACCATCCCGTGCTATTTTAATTCTGCTGGTTACAGGGTATTTTGTTTGTTTTTAAAGCTAGGAGAACAGCTCCCTTTTGTTGCTCTGGCTCTGGTTTTACTTTTCTTGAACTAGCTCTAGTATCATTTCATCAATTCCAAAAGGATTTCAGTTGGAGTCACAGATGTGTAAATTAGGTTTAAGAAAAACTAAAGCTTTGAAGTAGAACCTTCCCATCTAGGAACGCACTGCACCTCCAGGAACCTAAATTTCCTTTTTCATTTCTCCAGTGAAGGTTCATCATTATTCAGGTAGGCCCTGTGTACCACTTGTAAGGGATACGTTTAGATATTATAGGTCAGACTCACACAAAAAATCAAAAAGTAAATCACGGGGGGGTGGGCTGGGATGGGGATAAAAGGCAGAAAACTGCACTTGAACAAAAATTAAAATAAAAAAACAAAAAATAAATAAATTCTGCATTTCAACAACAAAAGTAAATCACAAATGAAAAGCATTATTGCAAAAATATATGACAAAAGACATTAAAAATTCTTAAACACCAGTAAAAGAAACTACTGAAGCACAAGAAAGGAAAAGTACCAAAAGTTCATAGGAAAAATACAAATGGCTAACAAATATCTCGCTTCCGCCTGCTGATTAGTCATTGGACGGCTGGGCTCCAATATAAGCTCTTAATAAAAATAATGATGACCAGGATTTCTATGTAAAGGTGTTCACTGAAGCAGTATTAACAATAGCAAAAAATAAATGCAACATCCACTAGCAATTATTTGTACAGTGGAATACTGTTAATTAATTCAGTGATACGTTCTTGAAGAACAACAATATCGGCAAATGCTCAAGAAACACTCTGGGACGAAGGACAGACACAGAGCTGTCTGTCTACAAGGTGATTGCAGCTGTGGACGTGCACAGAAGATAAGCCCAAGGAAGCGCGCGCCTTCTGACTGAGTTCTAGAGGAAGCCACGACCTACATAGTGTGAAGCAGCGCCACCCTTCATTTGCCCTCAGAAGTAGAACCCCAGCTCCACTTCAAAAGCAACGTTGTGATGAATGATTTTCCATCAGAATTCTGACCCGGTTAAACCTGTTAAGGGTGATAAGCATTAGCCACACCTTCTCCTCCTCTCACGTTCAGATGCGCACCCCATAAACTCACTTGTTAGCTGGCAAATGACAGCAGCTGTGCCCGGAAACTCACCTGGACTTGATTCCTTTAAAAATCTCCAGCACGTAAGCGGAAGGCTGTCAAGGAAGGACAGCGGCATCAGTGACGCTGCTTCTATGGAACCCCCCAATTCCGTCCCCTCAGGGCCAGGACCCGTCTCTCCCTCACATGACCTTGTGCTCTAAAGAGGCGGGACAGGCACGGGCCTCGCGTTGGTCAGGTCTGGGTTCATGCCCAGCTCCGCCACTTACCAACTACGCTGCCCTCTGTCCACAAGTCAGGCCGCTCCTAACTAGAACACGAAGGTGCCCTGACTTGGACGAGCCCTGCGAGGAGTGAGCCGTGCGGGCACAGTGCTCAGTCCCCGGCCGCTGCTGATGGCACGTTCCATCCCTTCAGTCTCACCTCCCCTTCCTCGGACTGACTAGGTCAACGCCCCCTCCCCAACCTTCAATTTCAAGTTTATTTAGATGAACAGAACTTTAGAGGGCTCTGGGACACTCAGCATGAATGAGCACTAGAAAACAGAAGGCCACCAGTCCAAAAAAAGATGACTCGGAAGTTACACTAAAATGGTCTAGAAGATACCCCCCTTTAAGAGGGATTTTTAACGAGAAAGTATTACATCCTCCCTTACCCTAAGAGTAACCTTGAATAATCAAGGGGAAACTGTTGAGACATCCTACTCACAGAGATATTGCCATAAGCCACCAGGATGGGGTTGGTGGGAAGAGGAACCTACGAGGAAATGATTAAATCCAGGCATTAGAAACGAGACAGTGATAGTGCTTGTCACAGGCAGGGCAATAAACGGTATTTTGCATCTGGAAGCGAAAAGACCAACCCCCAGACTGAAAGAGTATAAAAGAACCCTGAGGCCTGTTAGTTTTGACAGGGCTCACGAATGCGTTTGGGCAGCAGGTTCCATCCAGAAGTCTGACACGGTTACCTGCCTTCCGAACCCGAGCAGGAGCGCGAGTGCCTACTCAGTGCTATAAAACAAGCCCCTCGATCTACACTTTCCCGTCCTCCCCTTAGGGCCAAGCTTCCTTCTCCCACACAGCCTCAATACCTTCTTGCTGACGTTTGACTTAGAAAGATTTCTGTTACATTTTCCTCGCTTCCTGATCTGAGTTTAATACAACGTCACAGATTGTCTACTTGTGGATGTGTCCCAGAGCGTAACTCACTGGGTGCCTTACCTCTTTCCCTGCAGCTTTACAAATGGCTTTGTGCTCCTGCATTTTCGCAGTCTCTTCTCGGTAGAGTTCAATGGCCTCCATGATCCTCTCAGCCTACGTGACAATGACAAAGGACGGAAGTCATCACAACACACACCTTCGTCCCAGAGCCCCCAAAGGCCTGATGAGCAAATCTGCAAACAGCCCGACCCAGTTTAATAAAGAGAGGCCAAAAGAGTGCCAAGCTGCATTTAAAGACGTCTGTGGTTTTTCTTCTCTCTTTAATTTTCGGGGAGGGGACTGAGTGTTCTGGATTCAGGTAAGAATGGATGTGGATACCTGGAGGGGGCAGCTCCCAGGAGCATCTGCAAGGTGCTCCTTTCAGGAGATCAAGCTTTCCTTTCTGGGAACCACACCCTGGCCACAGAGCTCACTTGGTTAGATCATCGTCCTGAGATTACACCAAGGCTGCGAGTTCACTCCCCAGTCAAGGCACGTGCCCCTCCCCCCGCCAAAAAATAAAGCAGCCACGCGCTGATCAACAGATTCAGTACCAGCACCTCCTTGGTTACAAAGAAGGGAGACAGGTTTTGATCCCCATATCTCCCTATTTAAAAATTCATCCAGCATGTTGCCACCAAAGGACTATTTGCTTGATAAAGGCTTTTACTAAAAAGTTTGGATCCTACAAAAAAAAAAAAAAAAAATCAACTTACTGCTTTGACTGTTTCAATAGTTTTCTTTCCAGTAAAGTAATTTTCTCCTTGAGTCTCCCCCGGAACCTGCCAGAAACAAAGAGATCCTTGAATTATGTTGTTGACAAGCATTAAAGAGTCAAGAAATTAATCTTAAGTTTTCCATAAAACAGCAGGAACTATTATTTTATACTGTGTTATCCACTATTATTCACCAAGGATTTAGTAAGTGCCAGAGACCCTGCATTTTACGTGTTGTTATAAGACTATGCTCCTTCGCAAACGTTCAAAAACAACACCCAATTTCTCAATTACTTTTCTGATTTGTATTTTTGTTCTACAGTGAAATAATTCCCTGAAACCACCTTAAAAAAAAAAGGAAAAGGAAAAAAAGCCAGAATGTAGTTGAATAGGAAGGACTACTGAGATTCTCTCCCATGACTTCTGAATCTGGCCCAATTCTAATTCCAGCAGAAATTCCTGAAATCATGGTAAGTTCCAATCATTACAGGGCACAATCCCAGGATCCCAAAAGATTTACTTACTGCTGGTTGGTCTTCTTTGGCCACACTCTCCTCGTATTCTGCTTCCCTTTGCTGTTGAGAGACAGAAAGAAATTAATTAGAAAAAAAAAAAATGTGGTCTCTACACTCAGCGAAAGGAGATTGGGACGGTGAGAAGTTGCTTCTTTCGGAACTCAATCCACTGTGGCATCTGTCTCTGCCCGGCTGCTGAAATGGTGGCAGCCGCCCCGGAAGCATCTCCTGGGTCCTTCCCTTGGACGTGGCACGCACTGAGGTGCGACTGCACTAGACGGAACACTGTGGTCGGGACAGCACGTCAGACACCCAACCAGCCTCCTTGTCAGCAGGTGAGTCCTTACCATCTCCCTCTCATCCTCAAGAATAAGAGGCTCCCTTGTCCTCTCCCAGAGCCGCAGGGATTTGTCATGGGACGATGACACGACGTAGTCTCCATTGGGGCTCACAGCCAAGCACCATATTTCCTGGTGGTGGCCCTGACGAGGAGACACAACAGCAAACCCGAGTTTGCTTTCTCTTATAAGCTCAGAATGTTTCTCGCAGGCTACCGCCTGCTTGCATCAGAGAAGCCCAGCAGTTAAGTCTGCGAAGCAGTTCTCAAGGACCGAGCAAGAAAAACGGGCAAGAGCTTACCTCCAGGGTCTGAATGTGCTCAAATTTGTCCGCGTCCCACTGCTTAATCTTACGGTCCTTCCCGGCAGTGAAGAAGAGGTGCGACTTGGGGACGAACTGCAGGTACATCACACTGAGGAGCGAGACAAGTGTTCACATGCCATCCAGCTGCACGTCGTTAAAAGGAGTGCTACACACACGTAGCTTTTAGAGAGCTGGTTCTAGAGCATCTTATTCAGACTTTAGAGTTTTAAAGGTGTAAAACTGCAACACTAAACAGACACAGAGGTCCAAGGGAAGGATGCGGGCGACTCAAAGGGAGGTCTGAAGGACAGCACCCACCTGTCGTCGTGCGCAAAGAGAGACCTGTGGCAGTCGCCGAAGTCCATCCCCCAGATCTTCACATTCCTGTCGGCAGAGCCAGTCGCTATGAGTGCCCCGTCCTGTGAGGCAGAGAGGCGACTGTCACTTGACTTGACTGTGTGGAACTCTATTATAAAGTAGGTACAGAAAAGCTAACTGGAACGTTCAACCCGCTTCTGCCCGAAAGGAATTTCATTTCTCTACAAAGACCACGCACTTCTTTGCTGTTATGTACAGATCTGCTTAAAATCTTGTAAGAGAAAGCAAGAGATCTACCACTTAACTGTTTCTACACTGTTGCGGGGCAGGGCTGTGTTTTGACAGAGGTTCTCTCTCGACTTCGTTGAGTAGGTAGGAAAAAGAATCTCCACCCCAGGATTTGGAGGGAGAGCGGAAGAGGGGAAGAGAAGGAAAGAAAGAGGCCAGGAAGGAATCTACTAGAACCCATGCTCCCTGTCAGTATTTCTCTTCCTGTTCCTATTTCAATGCCTAGTTTAAATGCTTGTGAATATAAGGAAAGTGGAAATATTTTTAACACCAGCTTACTATGTTCCTGCACTGACACAGACAGTGTTTGAATACATATCGCCATCCCTAGTCATAGCCAGACACTGCAAAAGCATGATTCTGGTCCAGAGACTAAAAGTTTACGTAGTGCAAAATACCACAGATGCCCAAATATAAAGCTTCCTCACTTTCCTTCAAAGCAAAGGGGCTGCCTTTTTAAAGTCTTTATATCTTAGGGTACTCTCAATTTTAGCATTTTAGACAAAATACTGTTTGGGGAATCTGCAACAGGGAGCTTGTTACGAGGATTAATTCAGGTATTTGTGAAAATATTCTGAAAGCATTAAAGTACCATATAACAAGTCTGATTATAATATTTTCATTTTGGGCGGTGGAGAAAGATATACAACAAAATGAAAAAAATACTCTTAGAGATATCCAGCCAAGAGCTAAGAAAATGCTCTAGAAAAACAGCTTGTTACTGAGATGCCATTAAAATTTTACTTACGTAAGAGATGTCCATGCATATGACGGGCAGTTTGTGTCCATACAGTGAGAGGAAAAACTAAACGTTAAAGCAATAGAGAACGTAAGTAATTCATGTTTGTCTATAAAATGTAGGCACAGGTTTTATTACGTTGAGTCTAAAACATAACTAAAATATGATGCTCACACTGCCGTGGTCGTGTTTTCAAAACACACAGAGCTGAGGGCAGCCTGTGCCTGCGTCTCACACGCAGACCCAAGTGCCCCCGACAGGGCGTGACAATCCAGTGGGCAGGGGGGCCCAGGCACCCACCGTCCCCGTCAGGACACAGCCCGGATGTTCTGCAACCTCTCCACCGAAAAGCCCCAGGGGCACTTCCTCCACACAGTTCCCAGGTTCAGTCCAGTCCCACCAACTCTCTGGGGCTGGGGCCCAGGAAGCTGCCTTTCTAGAGCAACCTGAACGAACCCTGCGTGCGGCCACGTGTGCCGTCACTGGCCAGGACACCCAGCGCTGCTCTTAAAACCTTTGGCTGTGATCGGATTTTCTGCCCAGACTTTTCTGACCATGTGAAATATAACTTGCTTTCAACAGAAGTTATAAACCAAAAGATTCCTTTAAATCTCTAGCATCCCTGGTACACCTACGCTGTTTTGATCACATACAGATTTTCAGAAATATATTCCTGCTGGGCACAGTCAAGGCCACTTCCTTATACCCTCCACCCAAGGTCAGTCAGAAAGGAAGAACACATTCCCAGGCATGGCCACCGTACCTTCAAGGTGTCAACGTAGAAAACTTTCACAGTGCAATCAAGCAAAGACACGGCCAGCAGCTTCTGGTCAGGAGCGAACCGGACACACAGAACATCTTCATCCAGCTGCAGCGTCCGCGTTTGCTTCACGGAGAGTCTAGAACCACAGAAATCACCCAGACAGAAATTCCGAAAAGCTCTCTGGGGCTCGGCAGAAACAGACAAGTCAGAAGGGCACGCAGTGGGTGCCACCTTCACTCCCGTAAAAAAGTCTCCTCACCTCTTCTGGGGACTGTTTTCATCTTTCACCAACTCGAAATCCCAGAACTTGACAGCTTTATCTGCACCGCCTGTCACAAAGCCACGCTGAAAACCAAGTGACACGTCAATTAAAAGAACTTTAGTACAGAAACTTTAAGACATCAAAGTAGTATAAAGGATCATTTGTATTTAATGTCATGGGATAAAGATGAAGAAAAGTGCGGTTTCTGACCCCTTCCATTCCCTTTTGGAGCTGCCAGAGACCTTATTTGGGAATTCCTAATGGACACTAATGCAGACGGATGACAACGTGCGGGGTGTTCTAGTTAGACTTTCGTTCAACGTCAGGAAGAAAGAACCAGTGAACACTTGTGGGGGGCGGGGGAGGGAATGGTTTGCTCCACCTAGGAGGGCAACAGTGTAAAGAATTTGCCACTCAGTGGTAAAGCAGATTGACAAATATCCAGACTGGATAATCTAAATTGTTCAAATTAGTCTCGTCACATTGTAGCGTGAGTGTCTAGTTATCTAGAAGCTGGAGGCAAAAAAAAACAGATCTCAAGCATCTACTGTCTGCCTGCCGCTCCGGGGATCTGCAACATAGGAAATGACCTTGTAATGATCCTCACTGTTGCCGTGGTGATAAAGACTACCTAGGTTGTAAAGTCACTGTAAAAATAACAATAAGTGACCTCCTGGGGGATGTGAAAATAACTTTGGAAAAAACAGGCCACTGTACAAAAATAAGATATTACTATTTATGTTTTAAATGCTGTTCTGACCCCAAAGGCATTACCCACTCTAAATTCCAGATTTCCGTTTTTTTTCCAAAAGTAATGTCTACTTTCAATAAATGAAGGTTCACCACCTTTGAGAATATTCAAATGAACGACCTCCCAAGGTATTTTCAAAAATGCCTCAAAATGCTCTGAGTGACTGCACCATTACGGGGCCGAGTACAGTCTCCGGGGCGACCCCCTTGAAGGGAACCGCAGCGAATGACTTGTCAGGGTGACGTACTTGCTGAAACACAGTGGGCTCGAATGTCACAGACGGACAGACCAGCAGGAGCAGGAGAGTCTACTCTACGCTCTGCACTGTGCTGCCCAAGGAAACAGTTCCTCTAAGAAGCATCAGGAGCCACTGGCAAAAATCATGAAGACAAGGGATCTGATGTCATGTGTATGATGATCCAGAGGAGCTGAACCAGGGTTTGCTTCTCAGGGGCAGCTGTTCGCGCTGCGCGGCCTGTGATGTGGCGTCACACCGCAAATCTAAAGGTTAGACAAAGCGTGGCTTCCTTTAAAGCAGCCCTGAGCAAACTCTGTTAGGCAGCAGCAAAACCGGACAGAAGAAAGGGGAGAAGCAGCCAGAGCCCTCAAGTCCAGATCTTCCCGCTGGCTTAGTCACCTGGTCTGGGGAGAGGGACAGGGACCAGAGAGCCCCGTCGTGGGCGTCCACCGCCTCCAGCAGAGCTCCGGAGGCCAAGTCGTACAGCTGCAGCTTCCCCGTCTGTGGGAGACACGAAGGGGCACAACCCTGAGGCACACCTGCCATCCCCACAGTTCCCGCCGACCCGGTTCCACCGCGCAGCGACCCTATGACCCTGTGACCGGGCACTTAGGGAAAGGACTCCACTTTCTGTGCTCGGTACTTCCTCTCCGGGCGAGTGCCGTTAAATCCGGATGGGAGAGCTGAGTTTTCCCTGGCAGGGCTGCCGTGCTGTACGACTATGGGACCGCACCGCCTGTGGCACTGGACTCCTGCTGTTTTCATGGTTCCCCAACTTCAAAGGGAAATACCGTGGCCACAGGCAAATCAGAGTAAACATCACAGCAAACAGCAAACCTAACAACCTTTAGTCGGTCCTTTCAGCGGACCCCCCTTGAGGGTAACTGGCTTCCCCAGCTCTGCTCCATCTCGTTCCGGTTTCCTCTTTTCCCATGCACTGACAGTGAGAAACGGCCACCCACCAGCAATGCCAGGGAGGGCAGTGAAGCCCCCAAAAGTCACTGTGTTAGAAAGCAATGAGCCAGGCACCCCAGTCCCAGAGCCCAGGCTGCTCTGAGCTCCCGCACGTGCGGTGGGGAGTATGAGGCGGCAGACTGGGTCCCAGGGTTGCCTCTTTCCTTCCCACTCAGTGACTGTGGGTGAATTCACCCTTACGAGCCTGTTTTTTTTTTTTAAAGCTGTAAAAACCAACCTCTCTACGCAGTTGTGGGGATTAAATGAGATAATGTACGTTAGCTGTGTAGCACACAGGTCAGGCTAGGGATCACACGTATTTTAGCCATACAGCAGTCTCCAAAGCAAACGGTCTCCGAAGAGCAAAGAGCAGATGAACATTTGCTGGAAGAATGGATGAACAATAAGGGGAACTTTTCATTGAAATTTAATGTTCTTTCCCTGACACTGACACTAGGATCTCTCCAACTTCCTTTACACTTTGTGCTGGGCGAAAGCTATCCATTGTGATACATCGGCTTTCCAATGAGACGATCCTGCACGAGTGGCACTGGATTACGGAGATAAAAATGACAAATACTTGCAAAGCACTTTTCAAAACATTCCATAGACCTTACTCCATCTTATTCTCACCCTTACTCACTGATACTTAAGGTATTAGAGCTTATTAGCAATTTGCTGTGAGCTAGGCTCTGTGCTAAGTGCTTGGCATGCTGGGAGGTGGATTATTTACATAATTTTACACGAGGAAACCACGGCTCACAGGGTTAAGTAACTTGCCCAAAGGTCTCACAGCCAGTGAGTGGAAGGGCTGGGATTCCGACCCAGGCTCATCTGGCGGAAAAGCACTGTCAAAAGCAAGTGTCATTATCCCATCACACAGATAAGGAAACTCACTAAGAGAAGTTATGTGACTTGCTACAAATTATCCACTTCCTAAGGGAGAGATTCTGACTCCAAATCCATGTCTGCTCCTTCCCACGCGGCTCCCAATCTGACCAGCAGCTGGGCTGAGGACCTGGTCAGCCTTTACTGAATGCTTTCACTGCCCAGCATGAAGCTAGGTGCTCAACGCATGTTACCATTAGTCTTCTCAAAACACAATGACACGCAGGCTCAAAAAGGATGCACAGATGGCCCATCACTGAAACGTTAGTGACAAGTTACCTCAGGGTCGTGGCTGTAACTGTCTTAAAAACAAAGGAAACCAAACCTAGAAAAAAAAAAACCTTAAAAAGGGAATAAAGTAACATCATATTATCCAGCTCTCATACATTTCCAATATGCTAAAAAAATAAATAATTTCTCAAACATCTTTAAGAATATTGAGTAGAAGAGATGCCAAAATTCAAGAAAAAGTCTGTTTACCTTTGTTCCCACGACCACCTGCCGATCGCCAGGCACGAAGAACGAGCAGAGTGCATACTCGCAGGCCATGGTGCGGATGCACTGCAGCGTGGACCTGCAAGGCAGGAGGGGTAAACACCAGCGTGCGGAGGGAACCTGCTTCCCCATCTGAGAGGTCAGGGTGTGTCTGCAGTGCCCACGTAGCCACGAAAAGGGATCGACACGAGAGGGGACGGAGGAGCCTGGCCCACCCCTGCCTCACACCCCTCACAGTCAAGGGAGAGAACGCTGGATGGTGCCGAACCTCGTTTTCACTGCGGGGGCTTCCTAACCCCACGGAACAGGGAGTACACTGCAGCAGGCAGAGAGAAGCATCTGCCCGGCCACCACACGGAAACAAGCGAGCCCCAAGGAGTGCAAGTCAAATTAGCTGATTAATGTATATATTCCCTATGAGGGATGTGTATATATCCCTTCACCGCACTGGACCATAAAATTCACTCATTCAACAAATATGCATCAAATGTCCACTTCATTCATCAGACGTTCACTGAGCACCAGCATCTCGTAGAGCTTAACATTCTTTAGGAATGAGACAAGCAGAGGCTGGTACACCAGGTAATAGCAGGCTCTACAGAGAAACACAACACGGGGAGGCGGGCAGAGTGCTGGGGTGGGGGTGGGGGAGGGCAGCAGACTGCCCCGTGATGTGGATGCGGGGGAAGGATGGTTCCAGGCAGGAAGGGAGGGAGCACAGAAGCCATGACACAGGCAGGTTCTTGCCGCGTTGAAGGGATGACAAAAAGGCTGGTATGGCTCCCGGGAGCAGGAGAGGCAGCAGTGAGAGGGAAGTCTGGGAGGACGTCAGCTTTTAGCTGGAGTGAGAGGGAGCTGTTGGAAGTGGGATGACTTCCGTTATAAAAAGACTGCCTGGCTACTGTGCTGAGAACAGCTTACAGAGGGACCGGTAAGGAATCGACCCCAATGACCCAGGCGCAAGACAACTGTCCTGGAACTGGGGCCTGGCAGTGCGGGTGGTAAGCAGAGGCTGGATTCTGTGTTAAGTTTCGAAGGTAAAGCCGATAGGATTTGCTCATGAATCGGACATGGGATGTGAGAGAGGACCAAGAATGGCTACAAGGATTTGGGCCAGAACAACCAGAAGGGAGTAATTATGTACTAATGAGACAGGATAGTGAGAAACCGGGAAAAGTCCTGGGCGAGTGGAATGGGGAAACTGAGATAAGAAAATTAAACAAGGCCAGTTTGAGCAATTTATAGGCAGCTGGTGAATCGCTAGACCTTATCTCCCCGAACCAAGGACACTTGAGTGGATGATGTACCCCTCCCCTCCCTAACCAGAGACCATACGACCTCCCTGGCCATAAACCACATAAACCACATAACCACAGGTGTCGGGAAGAGAGGAAGGCTGACACACGAGCCAGCTGGGAAGGAGCTGCGTGACTGCACCGTCGGGTGCCCAGCCCCAGAGAAACAGCACGTCTGTGCTCCCCCCAGGAACCGCCCCTCCCAAATTCCCTCGTTTCCCCTGAATACACTTGCTTCTGACAGCTCAAGGGAAGGTGGTGGTTAGGGTTTTACCCAACACCTTCTCAGACCACCGGCCTCTGATAGTAATAAAAGCCAATTATAATCCAATCCCTGTCTCTGCTTCCTGGCTGAACGGTGACAGACAGCAAGAGCCTCAGAACTGGTTGCCCCCCCACCCCCCAATTTCACTGAGATGGGGAGGTTTGTAGGAACAGCAGGTAGGACAGTTGTTGAAGAAACGAAGGCCAGAAGTACGATTCGGGACATGTAAAAATTTGAGATGCCTACTAGACCTCCAAGTGGTGATCCAACGAAGGATGTGGATGAGTGAGCCTGATGTTCAAGGAGAAGCGAAGGCTGGCGGTACAAATTTATGGGCCATCAGCACAGAGACAGCCCATGATGAGAGATCGCAGAGCTGAGTATAGACAGGAAAGGTCCCAAGACTCTTCCCCTGAAGCATTCCAACACTAAAGGTAAGAAGGATCCAGAAAAGACAGAAAGAACAGCCACAAGGGGAAGCAATGCAAGTCAAAGAAGTATCTCAAAGAGGAGAAAGTTACCAATTCACACAGAGAGCGTCGAATGCAGCTTATGGTCACTGGGTTCAGGGACAAGCTCCCTGCTGAGGTGCCCAGAGTGGTTCTGGTGTGAAGGTGAGGATGGAACCCGGACGGAGACGGATGAAGACAGAGTGGGGGAAAGCAGCCAGAGGGCGGGGGGCTGACTGGAGAGAGAGATGAGGAGGGGACAGGGCTGCTGTTCCCGTGAGGCTGGGAGCTGCGACGGCCGGGCTGTGTGCTGACGGGATGATCCCACAGGAAGGGAAAGTACTGGTGCAGGCGGAGGAGAATGCTGGAGGGGGGGATGAGAAGGAACCTCACACACAAATTATGACTGAGTTTGCTAGGGGCTCCGACACATGCTACGGGGAAGGGCAGATCATGTGGATGCAGATGCAGCTAACTTGGAAGATGTAATGGGAGCGTATGAACGTTTTCTGCAGGATCCCATTTTCCAGTGAAGCAGGAAGCAAGGCCACCAGCCTCAAGGTGCTTGAGAAGGAGTGTGAAACAGTCACCTCGCAAAGTGAGGAGTGACGGATTACGGTGAAGTTGCTGGACATCACGAAAAGCCTACCTGAATTTAAAAAGTAGACAGTACATTTGTTTTTCTCCAGCCAAGTACAGCTACAAGCTTCAGATGTGAAATAAGTTTGAATTTTTTTTGTATGAAATAAAAAGGCAACTTTTCCTACTCTAAGCTCCACAGGCCCATACTCAAAACACTGAAGATACATTTTGAGGGAACTGTACTTAAGGCCTTAAAAAAAAACCATCAATAACTAGCCACGAAGAGTATTAAAAACTAAGTCAAAGGGAAGAAAACACTGCTGGATAAAGCTACAGAAGTGTCGCTGCACGAACCTGTTCCAAATCTTAACGGAGTCGGCTGCTGCGGACAGGACGGCGATGTTGTCCGAGCTGAACGACAAAGTCCGCACGTCGCTGCGGTGACCCCCGAGGGTTATCCTGCTCGTCCTCACAGGCTGGGCGGCAGGCGCCGAGAGATTCAGTGAATATAACTCCACCAAGTTGTTCTGTAGCAGGAAGACGGCCTTTAACTCCCCTTGAGGTGAATGAATCAGGTCGAAGGATCTGCATGAGAAAATATTCCTTAATGTCTCAGCTACCGTCTTAGCTCACAAAGTTAACTTTTTCCGGGAAAAAGGCTTTGTAATGCCCTCAATCTACAAGATGTTTGGACAAGTCTAAAGGATTTTACAGGGTGCTCCGAGTACTGGAGAACAGTTAAGTTCAAGAAATCTGGGTGCAGACACTGGATCTCACGCATACCTTGTTTTTGTGCATCTTTTCTAAGTGAACTTAGATCCTTTCGAACATGAGGTATATATCTTTCTTTTTAATTGGCATCAGGAAAGAGTAGTAAACAGACAGGTAAAAAGTGTTACAATAAAACGAATATGAGATGATGAGTCCGTGGGTCCGGGGTGAGGGCGGCAGGAGCCAAGTTGACACGGGTGTCCCACAATCACCGTCCCCAAACGTGTGCTTCGTACAGACTGCTTCCGAAGGGCATGACAAAGCCCACGCCCTCTGCAGCTCACTGCCCCGCAGCACTCCAGGGCCCTCGGGCACTCCCCATGCTGCGTTCCACTCACTTGATTTTAGCAGCAGTTTTGATACTGGTCACCCGTTGGATTTCATCTTGCAGAGTCATTTCGACACTGACTTCCAGGTCCTCCTCCTCCCCTTTGCCAGAATTTAATCTAGAGGGAGAAAAAGACAGTGATGCTACCACTTTCCTAGAAGAAGCTTTGCTATTACTTGAGTCACGTTCTGGCGGAGACCAGTAATTGGTGTGATCTGGGAGGTGTCACTAACCACACAGGATCACCGTGAGAATTAACACACAGGGTATGTAGAAATGCTTTGTGAACTACAGCGTCATGAATGCACAGTGTTATTCCACTGCAGGGCTTTTCTCACCAAATGGATGCTGAATGCAACAGCCCATACAATTTCCGGGGACAAGTCTTTGTTTTGAAGTATTCCACGGAAATATTTCTGGTCAATTTCCTCACTTCAGGACTTTTTAGAAAATCCATTAACCTGCACTTATCAATGCAATCACATCAAATAAACCAGAGATTTCAAGAGTTGCCAAGTCAGACCACTTTTTATTTCTTTGAGACCTGATGAATTTCAGCCACTGAGGAATTGATGTCTATGCTTGTAATGACCTATTTAGGGGTTACATTGCCTCTGAACTTCAAGTGCATAACCGTCCAACCAGCCTTTCTTCTCACAGTCCCGAGGCTTAGCATTAGGACAGACCGTTGCCGCTGAGGACACACAGCTAGCCTCTGAGAATTAAAGCATTTAGAAACTACTTTTGAACATCTGTAGAGTCCTTCCAGTTCGGTGTGGCGGCTCTGGGCTCAAGACTCAGGAACGCACTGGTTACGAAGCTGTACTACAGAGTATACATTCAAAACCTGGACTACCAGCGTGCCACAGAATCCCAGCTTTGAACAGTAATCGGTAATACAGTAAATACGTCCTTACAAAACCCAGTTTTCCTATGAGGATGATGAGGCACAGAATACTTTACTGTTAGTAAGTGTGAGGGAAACATACTTGGCTTTCTTTCTAGCTTTCTTCATCTTCTTATCCATTTTCTTCTGAATCTCCTCCTTGGAAAGGATACAGAACACTTCCAGCACGGAATCGGTTCCCTGGGAAGACAAAAGGCGGACACAGTCTGGACGGGCAACCTGGGATCTCGCTCTTTGCCAGTGAGGACTGAACCCTAACCAGTGTTCTCCTCCCCTCACGGGCTGCAGCGCCTGGGACAGCTCAGCCCCCGAGCTCCCGGTCTCCTCTGTGACGGGGGCGGACACCGCCGCCTACTCACGGCACTGCTCTGAAGACTGAGTAAGAGTGGGCGCTTTTAAACCACTTGGAAAAGCAAGCACCCACTGAATGGTTGCTAATAAGAACAATCACAGCAATCATTGTTGTCGTTATGCTCTTAGAAGCCAGGGATTGCAGGTCCACACAGGATCATGTAACGGTTTCTTAACACGACCAAAGAAAACTTCATCTCCACCCTCCCCGTACGAAAGGACAAGTCTCTGAAGGGACCGGCCTCGTCCCTGTCATTTCCTCCTACGGCTGGCACTCACATGGCAAGCGAGAATCCTGCCTGTCCTGTCGGTTGCAAGGTTCACGACTCTGTCCCTTCCTTCCCGCATGATGGAGCCAACTTTTCTGCACGTAAGGATGCGCTACAGAAGAAGCAACATGTGAAGGTTAATTAAGTCCTGCTGAACCTCTGCAAAGATACGATCCCAAGAAATGCAGATGACACAGATATTCCCTACAAGGATGATGAGCATGCCAAATTTAGTTACGATTTTCACCCTTCCCACCGCTCAGCTCAATTAAAGGTAAGAAACTAAAATGAGTTACATCCTCAGGAGCTTCATCCGTCCCGAGGGTGCCATCCTCTGCTTCCTGCAGGTCCTGTATTCCAGGGGAAGACCCCTTGATTTTCTTGGACTCTGGTTCTTCTAGATCTTCAATCTGTTTTATAAAAATGGGAAAATCTGAAAAAAATGTGTCCCAGGAGGGGACTCTTAACCATAATGACTTAAAAACCTCTTCTGTAGGCCACTAACAACTTCCACTGAGTGATCTCGCTGATCAAACCTCTTCAGGAGAAGGACATTTACCAGAACACATTGAAAACTGACTCGAACAAATGCAAACCACACACTGTTTCGCTACACTATCTCCAATAACTTTCCAGAGATTCTAAGGACTATTGTTTAGCAACAAGAGTCAGAGAGAAGGATGACCGGCTCTTCATTAACGTTAAAACCTTCTCAGCTGAAAGATCTACTCTATTCTACAGGGAACGATTTTAATTGGCACTCAGAATTGCAAAGGCATTGCAAGGGAGGTTACAGCTTCTCCTTAAATAAAGAAAAAATAAGCCTACTGATGTAGAAGCCACTGGAATGGTTACTGGACACACCACACGCCTGACTGCAGCTACCACTAAGGGGCGTCAACTTTTCTCCTCACACAATCTTTGAGGATCTGAGAAAAAGCAAAAGATCTTCTCAGAATATACACATTTATAAACGCACAAATTTTACATAGATTTTTGTTTGAAGGGAGAGGGTCACAGGTATCTGAACTCCATCATGGGTACCCAAAGGTCCAGAAATATCAGGCTAAGAATCCCATGAACTAAAACATTAGCATCACCAGAAGCTACACGCCCAAAGCTATCCTTCTGAGCCCAAATCACTGAGGGCAATGGAGCGCAGAAGGAAGTTTCTTTGCAGGTGGTGGGTTATCGATGTGATGGCATTTCTGCAGTACCCATGATGCCATGTGAAGGACTCAAGGATTGCATCTCACTCAGTCAGTGAGTGAGCTTCTAAACCTGCAGAACCACAACAGGCACCTGGGTACCCAATCGGAAACAAGTAATTACCTCCTGCAGGTAGGCAATGTCCCAAGCCCTCAGCTCACTGTCAGAGGCCCCTGTGATGAGTCGCTTTTCTTCTGACACCAGAACCAAGCCCCACACCTACAGAGTAAAAACAGATTCAAATAACACAACTTTTAAGACTCCAGGATGTACAACGGTCATAGCCCACGTTTCAGTACATTGTAGCGAAATCTCTCTGGCATTTGCAGAACCTACGATCAAGGCAACCCTTTCAGCACGAACTAAGACGAATTCCACTGTTACAAAGGAAAAATGGCCCGTGGTAGATCTGCCATCCATGTGACAACTAGATATTCCTCTGCAGTCCCCTGTCCTTAAGTTTACAGAATGGCTGTTCAGCATAAATCCTAATGAGAGCCCACTCAATGAAGACTTTTAAGTCTGATCTTTCCGTGCCTTGCAAGTAAAAGGAGCTCCATTCATGTCTATTACATAATGTTCAGCCTCAAATCTCCAAAAACTAAACAGTAAGAATAGCACCACTGCTGCAAATCAATAGTCAGGGAATCTAACTGGCTTTTTCTCCTCCTATACTCCAGGTATGTTTTTGAAAGCCTAGTATGAACACAGCACAGAGTGAGATACAAAGGTGTATTATATTTCGTGATCTCTACCGAAGAGATCTATGTTCAGGTAAGGACTACCATTTGCATATTCACGAATTAAAAACTTATCCAAGGCCAATTTTTAGTAAATGCCGGTATCTGCTCTGATGGCTGGCACTTCCTCCACCACATCGACTTCTGTCTCTCGACGATTCCAGCAACCAGGAAGGACCAGAGAGGAAACCAGCCTCCCCCCGGCCTTGCCCTCCCTTCCCTGGGCCCGGGAGCCTACCGCACCTCAGTTCGGTGGCCCACCATTGTTTTGAAGCAGTGCTGGGTATCGAGGTCCCACCATTTCACCACGGTATCTTTCCCACTGAAAGAAGACACAGGAAAAACTCTCATTAGGAAGAATTGCGAAACTAATGGAGATCAAGGTCTCACTCATGGCCTTGAAAGGATAACACAGCAATAATGCCTAATGTTGCTATCCTATCCAATGTTACTTTCCTCTAAAAAGTAAAGGATCTGAACTCTCCATGTGGCCATGTAGGCAGAAAATACTGTTTCACCCGTAAATACAAAAGTAACTTTAACTTGCTCTGTTGCCTGTCACTCTCCTCGTCACAGTGCGAACACCCTTGCGCACCGTCTAACGGACACTCCGCAGACCTTGCCTGCTCCCAGGTCGCTGGGCTCCACGTCCTGAAGATGCCACCTCTGTGACGTCGCTCAGCCTTCACTCCTTCCACTCCGTTTCTGGACACGTCCTGAATGTAAGCCCTACTGCCTGGATTATTTTAACAGCTCCTCCGCTGGTCCCTCTGCCCACTCCTGTTCCCTTGTCACACCCAACACTCTCAGATAATCTCAATCTGCTAGGTTTACGCTAGTTCAGGGTTCTCTACAGAACCAAAATCAGGCTCTTCAGCACTATTCTCAAAACCTCCCATTAAGTGGCTCTTAATTTCTCTGCAAATGACTTCTATTCTCCCCTGCTTCCTCACAAATACAAAGTTAATAAAATCCTCCTTCAGGACCACAGTGGAAAAAAAACCAAAACAACTAAAACCTGATTTACAAAGTCTTTCCTCCATAATCCCACCACCTTTATGTTCTCTGAACTGTAGCTCGTATGTCCCTCGGAGCTGCAGTGATCCGTTCTCTCACTGAATCTGCTGTCTGCAGGGACTGCTCTGTCCTGCCTCCTCCCCACGGGCACCAGCCGCCCCTGGCCCAGCGGTGGCTGCTCCTTCACCACTTCTGAGTTGTCCCTGTGGCTCTGCTAACTGCCTGGCCAACCTCAGCGTCCCAAACTTCCCTGGGTGGCCATTCCTTAGGAATGACAATCATTACATTAGGTTAATATAAAACTGCTGATACCCGACCTGTCATTTTGACCCCCACACATGAAAATTTCAAAGGGTTCAACCTAACAAATGTCAGAAAGCCCGAATACAAAGTACATCTCTTTTCAAAAGACAGGCCGAATCAAACACTTGGCAGTCACAGCAGCCCCCTGCTTCCTTTCACGCTTTCCTGACTTTCTGGGTCCAGAAAGCGGACAGCTCATTCTACAGAAGTCAGGTCGAGAGGCTAAGGAACATGGAAAAGCTGGTATCAGGGGGGAATGACGACAGATCAGGAAGCGGAGCTGTAAAACACTATAAATAACTCTGGGTGGCTGCTACGATCCTGGGGGTGGGGGGGGGGAGAGAGAGAAGCAGAGAGCAGAGGAAGCCACCGCGTGAGCTCAAGTAGAAGGCTGAAATGAGCAAGGAACGGAGCAAATTCTCTCTTTAAAACCCTCTCTGATGCGTTCACCTAGAGAAGAGCTGGAAGTGAAACTGTTATCTCTTTACCTGCTAACTAGCAGATTCTTTTCTCGTAGGAACAATGCTTGTGTGACGGCGTCCTTGTGCCCCTTCAGCCGGTAGAGGCCACTTTCATTGATCACGTCCCACACGATCACGTCTGTGTCCTAAAGGGATCGAAGAACACCACGTGAGGCCTGACAGTGTTTCTGTGACAAAGGCAATCTACAGTCCTGGTAGAAAACCTGGAGAGCACGCAGGAGAGGACAGAAGAAATAAAAGCCAGCTAATTCTGCCCTGTGCATGCGGTGACCACAGGCATTCGGTTTCATACGGTCCCAGTCCTTGTGGGTACCGGTCCGGCGGAGGCCTGCCCGCGTGGTTGGTAGGGTGCTACTACGCATATAATAGTGTATAGTTCTCACGTGAACATGGCACCTAAAATGTCCTAGGGTGCGCTTGAGTGTGATATTGTGATGTTACAGAATCACATGCTTCTGATTTTGTAATTAAAGAGGGGCATTACTTGTGCCCGACCCTGTCTACCCAGGTTGCTGCTTTCTTAGAAAACTGGCACCACGCCATCCCCGTGATTTCCAAAGCTTTTGCCCTTCTCCATTTAGCATATTTCCATTTTCCATGTCCTTCCAGGCTTCTCTCATTTTTCAGTCACAATAATCCTAAAGATATGCCGTAATTTATCTTAAATTTTTTGTTTTAGCCATTCAGTTAGTTTCCAGTATTCTACCTTTATAAACATGTGAAAATGAACATTCTTGCACATAAATCTTTATATATCTCTGACCAGTGGGGGACAGAGCCCACTTCCCCATCCCATCAGCCCTGAGCATCATCGGTTTCTCAAAAAACCACGCCAGTTTCACAAGTTAAAAATGCTGTCTCCCTCTTTATTTGACTTGAATTTCTGAATACCGGTGAGAAATCCTGTACCTCATCTGTGGCCATTCCTGGCCACCTGTACCTCTTTTAACTGCCAAGCCATGACTTTTGTCTACTTAGGTCTTATTTTTCACTTGACTGTAAGTTGTTAAGAGACAAATGACATTAATCCTTCCTTTTGATGTTGAAAATATTATATACGTTCCCTTTTCCTTGTCCTTTACCTCCCTCCCCTTTCTCCCCACCCCATTTTACGGAGAACAAAGGGGCCGGCCTTGCTGGATGAGTTTCGGGCGTGAAGCACGAAGGTGCAACTGACGCACGCAGGTTGTGCAATGGTGACCGAATAGGCCGGGCTCACACCTGTCTTCTCACAGGGAGACAATGAAAAAAAGAGGAAAAATATTTTCTCCCTGTGATGAGAACTCTTAGGGTTCACTCTGAACAGCTTCCGTACATATTTTCAAATGTATAGATGTTCTAAATTTAAGAACTTGTATCATTGGTCTTTTTTCCTTTATAGTGCCCTTCTTTGCTGATATGCTCGAAGTCCTTCTCCACCCCCATATCAAGTGAATACTTAGTTACATATCTTCTAGTTTACTTAAAATACTTCTTGCTCCTTAGCATTTGTCTTTAATCTGTGGGTCATTTTAGTGCATGAAATGAGGTAAAGCTTTAACGTAATTTAAATATCCCCGACATAGCCAATTGTCTGAGTAACATTTTGTAAGTTATCCATCATTTTTCTACTCATCAGAAATATCTCTAAAATATACTGATTAGGAATAGAAAAATAGATTTGTTTCTGGGACTCTCATTAGGTTGCAATAACCTATTTTGTATCGATAGTAGATTAAAATGACATGTCTTAAATTATGATGTCATAATGCATTTTAACATACGAAATCTCCTTAAAAAAATCTAACCCTGAGGGAAAACAAAACAAAACTAAACTAAAACCCTCTTTTATGAGTCTTCTTTCCCAAGATTCTGGTGTTTCTGACTTTTTTTCATATATGCTTCTAAATCATTTGATCACATTCTAAAAACAACAAGAACCTGTCGGGATATTTATTTAAATTGCTTTCACTGTACAAGTTAATTAGGAAACACCAGCATCTTTTCAATACTTTGCCTCTGCGTTCAAGAGCAGGGTTCGTGCCTCTACTCACGCCTTCTGTGACATTCTTCAGTTCAGTCTCCCAGGATTTTCCTGTTATTTAATATGCAATTGTAAGTGGAATCTTTTACATTATATTTTCTAACTTTGAGATATAGGAAAGCTACCCATCTTACCAAACTTATTGGAAAAGAATTCTCATTTTGTCTCTCCTTTTCCAACCTGGCTTTTCCACTGTGCACCGTTTGGGTAGCACTTTCGCGCTGATGTTACGCAGCACTGACCGCGGGCATCCTCACTGCGCTCCCGCGGTTAGCAGGCTCCGATCGGATAATGTGACCGGAAACACAAAAACCCCCAATTCAGACCTGTCCTTCTCACTGTCTCAACCATCGCCCCTGTTCTGTGCACGGCATGCCCATCGTTTCCCCAACAATTTCTGTGAACGTCCCACATAAGCACAGGCCTTACACTCCTGTAACCGGAGCTCAGTCTGGGCACCTGGTAAAAGAGCTCACCTTGGACCCCGAAGCCAGCCTGCCTCCTAGCTGATCATACTTCAGGGAAGTGATGGCTGCTTTGTGCCCATTGAAGGTCACGTTTCCCTCCCCACTCAGGAGACTGAAGATGCGAACAGACCCATCCTCGTAGCCTACAGCCAAGTGCAGCCCGTCGGGGGAGGGGCACAAGCATGTGACTTCCTGCTTCAGCCCCCGAAGGATGAGGATCTGAAATCACAGAATAAAAAAAAAAGAAGTACAGGAGTTACGTGAGTCACCAGGGGAAAGTGTGGGAATAATCAGGCACCATAACACTAAAAGCACCAATAACTCCAAATCACTCTTATAAATAAAACTCTGCAATCCATCTGAAGTTCTTTAATGTAGGAATTACTATATATAGTGGGCAACAAAACCATTCAAGGAAAAGTAAAATTACTTTATTTGAAGCTCTACATTAGCACAATACATGCAAAAATTCCCCAGGCAATGGAATGAATTAGTAAACCCTTATCCTATGTCAGCACGAAATGATTTTCCATAAAGGGTTATAAACACAGCCTTGCATTAACATGGCCTCATCTTGTGAGGAACCAACCTACAAGGCACCCGAGTACCAGCATATTGTATCCGCGAAGGACTCTGTAGCAACAAGTATCAAAGTATTAACCTCTTGGGGGCCACAGTGGGAGGGTGAGATCAAAATGCCTGTGTGCAGTTTGGCAGAAGTGGTAGGATTATGGAATTTAAAACTGCACAGAGTATCAAAGGCTAGTTTAACAATGCTGGGCCTCATCTGTATAAGTAAGAAAAAGAGTCAGTCAACATAGCAGAGAACTATTCCTTTTAAATGCCTAAATCTTATAACTGGTCATGAGGGTTAAGTAGAAGCAGCCGAAAACAGAGAAGTGGTAAGTTAGGGACAAACATGGGGAATAATAATTACAAATAATGACCTGTAAATATCACCACAAACAGATACTTAGAAGTAAGGTCCTCTTTGGTTGCAGTTTTCAGAATTTAGTGCAGAATGACACCAGAGAATGGGATACCTGGCTTCTCGATGCCCCGCCCTCCCCGCCGCCATCCCCGCTGCCGCCAAGATGTCCCTCCTAGGGGCACACACCTAAAAGACCTGTGCCCGATCAATCAGAGCCTCTTCTGCCTCCCCACCCTCACACACCCACACACCAACACCAACCCAGGGGATTTCTGGCTCACCTTCTCTCCTTTCCTTAGGTCCCAGACGAAGACATGTTCACAGGCTGGCACCGCCACATAGCGTCCTTTTTCACCACGAAGTGTCACAAAGACAATATTGCCTTTTTGGCTGCCGATTAGGCCAAAGACCGCACTGGCAACGTAGCGCAGGTACTGCTTGGTGAGACCCATGTCAGAAGGTCGGAAACCACAGGTGAGGCAGCTGCGCAGGCAAATGAGGACAAACTCAGTTCTTTGGGCACCTTGGTTCTGCTAGGCCAGCAAACACCAACTGTTTATCATGTGGTTAACCTACGTAAATCAGGACATAAAATGCCTGGACATCTTAATTTTTTATTCACTGAAGAGTCAACATGCAACCCCTCGTTCATGGAGCTGCAGACAGGTCACACTGCCACGCCCCTCTCACAGACACCTGACACGGCCTCAGTGCAGCTGAACAACTAGCTTCTGCCCATTCGACCCCCATCTAAGTTTCTACATTGAGACTGAAAATACGTATCGGTGAACATTCACTGCCGACTCTCTGATTAGACAGGCACTGTTGTAGATGCTAGACATGGGAAGACAAAATACCTGACCTCGTGGCACTGACCTTCTGGCACAGCAGTTCTCAAACCCTGCCAGTATCCAGATCTTCTGGGCGCTTCTTAAAACAGATGGCAGGGACCCCCTCACCCCCAAAGTCTATGTTGATTTAGTAGGTCTGGGGAGCCCCCAAGATTTTTTTGGTTCTTCGCTTTGAGATCTACTGTCCTAGCACAGCCCTTGATTGCCAAGTCAGGGTTGCCACCTCCCCTTGGCACAGAAATGGTACAGCATTTGGCACACTATCTTTGAAAGATGCCGTAGTTCCTGCACTAAATCAAATTCACTGAAAACCCCGGTTATGGATAAGCGAGACGATACATGAAGGAGAAAACAAGCCAAGCCCATCTGCTCTTGATACTGAGAAGTGAAGAGTAGGCCTCAAAACTCCCAAGCAACTTAGTGGCCTCCTTTTTCTTCTCATAGGAACCAACATAAAGCCAGCGAAAAATCAAGGAGATAATATCAGCAAGGTGGTAATCCTCATAACGGAGGCCATTTGATGGGTACTTTCCCAATTCACCTTATTCCTTCACTGCAGTTGTTCCTCACGGTGGTTCCAGGCTGTCTACCAAATCTTCCCGCATACTTTCCTTGGAGACGTTATACAGCCCGCCTCCACCCAGGGAGTACCACATCTATTTCCAGTTCTGTCCACATCTGTGATTACTAATTAGAATCCCCATTTGAATACTGTGCAGCATCATATTTAACATGTCTACAACCAAACCTACCTTGCTTCCTGAATCCCTTTTTTTTTTTTTTTTTTTTTGTCACTTTAAGAGAGGAAACCTCCTAGCCACTCAGGCTTAAAACCTTCTAGAAGCTGTTTGCTCATTAACAAAAAATATTGTTATAGCAGCCAAGACTTAAAAGAGTTCTTACTACAGATGCTTCATAACTTACAATGGAGGGAACACCCCAATATATCCATTGTAAGTTGTAAGTATTGTATGTTGAAGACCCATTTAATACTCCTAACCTACTAAACATTACAGCTTAGCCCGGCCTCCCTTAAATGTGCTGAGAACACTTACATTAGCCTCTGTTTGGGCACAATCGGTAGTTTACCTCTGTGATCACGTGGCTGACGGGGAGCTGCAGCTCACTTCCACTGCCCAACGCATAAGAGGACCATTCAGCATATATTTAGTTAACCTGTGAAAAGATCACAATTCAAAATTCTAAGTACAGTTTCTACTGAATGTGGATCACCTTTGCACCATGGTAAAATAGAAAAAGCCTAAGTCCAGACTGTCTGTATATGGTAACTGATATGTAACTGAGTAAACATACATAGTTGTTCAGTTACACAGAGCAATTTTGTTCATTAAATGGGTTACTAATATATGTAAAGCACTTAGAAAAACACCTAGCGCCTTGTAAATATAAGTACAAAAAATTCTTCACCATAACCTTCAAGGTAGGCACTGTTCTTACCCACACTGTACAGACCAGGACACAAGGCAGAGAGGGAAACAGCACGAATACATTTAGCGAGTTTTAAGTGGCAAAGCCAGATTGCATTCCAGTCCGCCTCCAAAATTTCTTCTTTTAACCACTACGCTAAACTGCTTCTCTTTGCCTCTGCCCTCTATTGTCAGAAACTTCCACCTAGTTGATTGTTTCTCTGAAGTGGGATCCTTTTCCCTCTTTCCACTTTCTGTTCTCTTTTCATCATTGAGCTCCTGCACTAGCTTTCCATCTAGCACCTCCACCAGCATGTTTTTTGCTCTTTCCATTTAAAAGTCACAATACTGCCCTGGCTGGTGTAGCTCAGTGGATTGAGCGTGGGCCGAGAACCAAAGGGTCTCTGGTTCCATTCCCAGTCAGGGCACATGCCTGGGTTGCAGGCCAGGTCCCCAGTGCCGGGCACGTGAGAGGCAACCACACGTTGATGTTTCTCTTTCTCCTTCTCTTCCCCTCTCTCTGAAAATGAATAAATAAAATCTTTTTTTTTCACACGTTGATGTTTCTCTTTCTCCTTCTCTTCCCCTCTCTCTGAAAATGAATAAATAAAATCTTTTTTTTTAAGTGCAATAGGCATCTCAGTGGCTCGATTTTAGGTATAAAAGTCATAATACTACCATCCTAACCTTTTCACATGCACTGTCCCTACCCCAAACCCTTGAAAAGGCTAAATTGTTTGCAGTTTTCAAGAACTCATCCTACCTATCCCTCTTTATCCTCTCGTCAAGCTAGTTGTTTTCCTTCCTTGTCCTGCCACTTTGCCTTCGTATAGTTCCTGTCACCTAAAACAACAAGCATTCTCCTGTCTACCTATTTTAATCAACATTATCCTGAGGACCACTTCTTTCCGGGCTGGTCCACTTCTCGCAGCCTTTTCCAATGCCTCAGTACTCATCTTCCATACAACGTGGCATCGATCACTTGTCTCATGGGCACAGATCTCCCTGCCTTTTGGAGAAAGCTCACGACCTAACCTTCCCAAGCAATCCTACCATCCCTGCTTTCTAACACACAGCCCCCCCCCAAACATGTTGCTTCTATGATGCACCGAAGGGCTGGGGAGTGGTAACAGAGTTATCAGACGTCCCTAAACTGATTCTTCAATTAGGAGAGGGTGAGAGGGATTCTGCACACCGACGACGCTGCCGGAGCATCCTCAACAGGCTACTGCACGCGCCAGCCCCGGGCATAGCGGGAGGCCTCCAGGTATGGAGGTGGGGTGCGCGATCGTCCAGGTATCCCTCCATCCCAGGTACCGACGCCAATTCCCACCGCCGCCTCGTCCGCTGCGGGACCACGAGGGCCTCAGGCAGGACCAGCCAAACTAGAGTAGCGGAGCAAAGGCGTTCCGCCACCGCGGTTCCCCGCACTCACCTCGGCCTCCACGAGGATCCCGGTCGCTCGGACCGCCCACCGGACCCACCCCTTCCGGCACCGTTCCTGGACCCTCTTCCGCCCGGCGTTGCCAGAGCCCCCAAGGCGGAAATAACCTAAGACCCGGGCTCTGATTGGCGAGCGCCGACCGGGGAACGGAAGTTAGTGTTTCGCAGCCCAGAGATCTTGCAGCTGGTCTCGCCGGTTTCCTGGCACTCTGACTCTTTACCCGCGGAGCTTTCGGAAGGGCGGTCCGGAATGCTGCTGGGCCGCTTTCTACGAGGAGCTTAACCCGCCTCGGCCGCCGCCCGGATGGGACCGCCGGAGTGCTGTGAGAGGCGGGGCGCAGGCCGGGAGGGGAGGCGGGGCAGAGCGGGCCGGGAGCGCGGCGGGAGGCGCGGCGGCGGGGTCCCGGCTGGGTGGTCCGGCTAGGGTCGGGGGTGGGGGTCAGTTCTGTCCGGTGTTCTAGAGGAAGGAGCCTGCCGCGTCTTCCCCCAGTTGTTGGGTTCCTCTCGCCCGAGGTGCTGTCGGGGACGTCTTGTCCAGGAGAAGAGAGAGGGTAGGCGGACTCGGGCACAGGAACAGTGGTGCTAGAGTCACGAGAGAGGCGCGCGCCCTGGGGTGCAGGTGAGATAGAGCGTCGGGAGTCCTGCTGGTTACAGTGTCAGAGTGGAGTCTGTGTTGCCGCCGGGGTCGACTGGGCGTTCCACGAACGGGGAGCAGCTGGAGTCAGGGCTGGGTGGGCGATGAGCCCTGCGTGCCGAATTGTCTGCATCCCCGCAGTCTCTGGAGTGACATTGTTCTGGCTTTGTGTTTTCGCTCCCTGACCGCTTGAGGGGGAAGTGACCAGAGCTGATTCCTCCTTGCTCCGCAATTGAGGCTTAGGTGCTCCGTTACCGAGTGGGAATTACCTTTTCTCTCTTACAGTTCTGTCCACTCTTGGGCTGCATAGAAGTGTGCAGAAATGAGTCCTGATGTCTGTAGCTGTGGAAAATGAAAGCTAACGCGTACGCTATGCAAAAGAAATAAACCTCTGTTTTCTCTTATTGAACAAGATGTTTGCAGCTAGCCTAGAAATTAGACTTTTATCTACATTATCTGACTTTCTTCTGAAGTTTCTTGAGTTTTTAAGACATGTTCAGCTAGTCTTCCATATTCAAGAAAATTGCAATAGTAGAGAACGGGTATCGTGAGACTGTAGATAGATGTAGCAGTATAGATGTTTTGAAACAGGATTGCTGTGGGTTGGATGAATGTGAGGAAATTGTGACAGTCTATTATTTCAAAAAGTTTGGTAGGAAAGGGAACATTTAAGTGTGTATGGGTAATATGCCATATAGGTGATGTGCACTGTATTATTATAGAGAAAAAATATCTGCTTCAGCAGAAAATTTACTTGCCTAGATATTAACTGGATGATGCCTCTTGGATTATCTGATTCCAAGAAAGCTATTTTACAACTGTGTAAATTGTAGATAACTAAGGTCAATACTAAATAACTTTTGTCTAAGCATGCAAATTTTGTCCTCTTAGAGGCTGAATGGAAGTTTTACTACCTTGTATGTTCATTTCGATATTCCTGATTTATTAAATGTACACAACTTTGGGATTGCCTTTATCTCTCATCTGCCAGGTTCTCTTGTGAGTTAAATAAAATCTTGAACACATTCATTTCTATATTTGAGTCATGATTTTACCTTAAAAATTCTCTTATATTAAATGTTAAATATTATAGGAAAGGACAACCACAAATGGAAAAAATATTTTGATAAAAGTTGGTATAACAGCAACTGTGATTGAGGGCTAAGATTATACATTTTTTTAAATTCCCAATACATACTATTCAAGGGTATCACCCTGGTTTCTTATTTGTTTTCAGTTGCTCAGTGTATTGATACTTGTAATTGGAAATAGTAATAAGCTCTTTTAATTTAAATGTGGTACTACTAACGCACCGTTACAGCATGTGCTTTGGATGTGTTTGAATGATGGTGTTAAATTTGACCTGAGCCACTGACATGGCTTAGAAATGTTTTTGTTATACTATATTTATTGTTGATGCATTTGAACACTTGTTTGTTTTTCCATTATTTTCATTTGCATGGAATGACTTAAATGTAGTAGATCTGATGTTGGGATAGGGGTATTGTGCACCAATAACTAATGGACCTTGAAGTTTTAAATATTGAAATACAAAAAGGTAAAGAATGTTGAACCTGTCATTTATGCAAAAGCAGTGAAATTGAGCTGGTCAAAAAGGGAGGTCAAAAGCAAGGACGATTCTGTTTGTAGTTTTATCTAGCGCTATCTAATCATTGTAAGGATTTTGAACAACAGATTTAAAGTTCTTGTTTTCCAGTGGAAAATGATACCATTTTCTTTTTGTCCAAATAACTATCAGGTTGTTTTGAGACAGCGATCCAAGATGTTCAGCTTAATTCTATTCAGTCCTTTTAAAAAAATGTTTTTTTTAAAAAAACATTTTAGAGAGTGAGAGAAAAACATCAATTTTGTTGTTCCACCTGGCCAGGGATTGAACCTGCAGCCTTGGTATATCAAGATGACGCTATAACTGAGCTAGCCTGCCAGGGCTCCGTTCAGTCTTGAACAATAAGAATCTAATCTCTCTAGCCAATCCAGTTATTCGTATAAAACACTATTTAGAAGGACTTTGTAAACTAAAAGATGATGAAATGGTTTTTTTTTCTTTTTTAAATGAGGACTTAAACTAAAAGATGACAAGACTGAGAAAAAGAAGCTACAGTGTAATTAGAGCCATTTGCACTCATTATGTACTTCAGTTATTGAGGATACATAGTGTCTTTAGGTCTTCATCCATGAAGGTACCGAAGGTAACCCTTAGATAGCATGGCTACAGAAAGAGATATGAGCCATTCTGGAATCTTCTTTGTTCTGTGTAGACGTTTTGATCCTGGGACAGAAATGTCTTTTTCAGGAGCCTTTTTTTTTTTTTTTTTTTTTAATACTAAGGTTTGGTGTTTGCTTATGAACCTGTTTAAAGTACAGAACTGATCAGTTGATTTTCAGTGCAAAATCTTGCTCCTCATTTATCCAAAATTCTGGCTACATCCATAGCTTACTGGAGCCTTCCGCTCCTCCACTCTCCTTCCTCACCTGAGCCCTCTGCATCTTCCCATCTCTGGGATTCTTAATGTGAGCCTGGGAACCCTGGCGAAGTTAGTTAGCTCATGTCCTCACATTTTGGGTGGTGAAAGGCTCTTTATCACTCTTATGATTTTCAGAGGGGTCTGTGACCCCAAGAATGTTAAAAATCACAGTTCCTTAGGGATCAGTGATCAGATTTTCCTGCCTAGCTTGGCTTCGGGGCTGCATTCGCATTATTGCCAAGGTGTATGTGTTGGGGTAGGGATGATTGAAACTTCTTTTTGGTTGGGAAAATAAACTTCTGTTTAGAGCTAGAGCTGACAAAGAATTCCCCCTCAGTTAACTGCCCGTACAATGCCATTGAACTCTGCCCTGTGAAAGCCCCCTGACTCACTGCTCGTTCAACATCCAGTGTCTCGTGGGTCACAATGGCTTTTAAGGTCTGGGGAGAAGAGCCAACACATTCTGCTGACAAGATGAGCTTGGAGATAGAGAAGAACCCCTGATATGTACTGTCAAAGAAAACCATAGAGTTTCAGGGAGGGAAGATCAATGGTAAGTGCAGCTAAAAAAGTTGGTAGCTTTTGGATTTGACACCTGGGGAGCCAATGTTGATTTCAAAAGGGCGGTTTTAGCAATGTTGCAGAGATGGAAGCAAAACTGCAGGGGTTGTTGAATAAACGGAAGAAAAGGAAGTAGAGCTGCAAAACAGATTACTTTTCAAAAGTTAAGTGGTGGAAACAGGAGTTCGGTAGGACAAATTTTTGAGAATAGGCAGACTGAAGGGAAGCAGAGATCAGGCTGTGAAGGAGAGTTGACTTGGTGATAGCTGGTCTCTCAGAGGACTAGTCGAGCAGAAAGCCGGGTCTGCATTTGTTCTCTGCTCAGCCTACATGTAGTTCAAGGCTGAATGAATTCGTGAACAGGTCAGCAGAACTGGTGTTGCCTCCAATTGCAAAGGCCGGTTGGGTAGACTAAATACAAACTTCTGGGTAAAATTAGTTTATTTCACAGTGATGTCAGAGGAGTACTTAATGTCGAAAAGCATCCTGTCAAGCAGTTTTATCATGGCATTGTTAGAGCGGGCAGTTAGACGGGCATGAGTGGAGGAGGAAGGACAGGCCAGGAACAGAATGTCCCCAGGGCAGGAAGTCCTGGGTGCCTAGCAAGGGGCAGAACTAGAGAAGCAGCTGTTAAAGGCTAGGACCTCACCCCCAGGGTGACCTTTCCTCTCCTGGCACATCCTTAGTTTAGACCCCCTTAGAGGAGGAACAAGGAGGGCGTGGAACAACCTCAAACACTCCCATACAAGCCCTCGCAGGGCCACTCACTTAGTTAAGCATTAAGCTCTCAGGACAGTGAGGTCCTGATCGGCATCAAATAATCCTAGGAACAAAGCCTCAGAGACAGAGCTTTAGTCAAACTTGGATGACATTTAGGCCTTAGTTTTGTTTCAGCTGCAGTCCCAGAAAAGAAGCAAAACCAGAGGAAGTGACCCCATGGCTGACATCAGCATTAGATGATCAGCAGCCCCCTACCCTGGTGCCCACCAGTCAGCAGAGTCCAGACCCTGAAAGGACACACTGGAGAGCTGATGAATGTTCTACTGACATCCTCTCCTGAGATCTCCCCTGAAATTTCCTGCTTTTAGAAAAACAGAAACCCTGAAGACAAGGAACCCTGATGTGCACATGTGCGCGCTCGCGCTCTCTCTCGCTCTCTCTCTCTCTCTCTCTCTCTCTCTCACCTGTGCCTTTGCCCCTTTCTTTCCTTAGACGTGTATCTTTTGCTTTCTTTCTCCTTAGCTCCAGGGGTCCTTCTTTTTCCCCTATAACTTGTTTCCTGTGTCCATGCAGCCCAGCTGGCTCACTTCTGCCTCGGTGATTTTCTTTCTAAATGGGCTAAATAAACCTCTTTCACTAGAGTCTTGGCTCTGAATTCTCTTATCTGAATTCAAGGACCAAGGTCCAACTTGACCATTAACAGTGTAATCTACAAGGCCTTTGGGAAAGTTACATAAATGATCGTTTCCTACCACGCAATGTTGGTACAGGAATTAGCATTGTGTGTCAGATCCGTGGCTCATTGCCATGTCCGCAGTGTTAGTATCCCATGTCTTTGGCAAGAAACACCAAGGCATTAGAGGTGGCAGGTTGGGTTTGTTCTCCTTGGCTGTTAACAACAAACGTGAGGATCACATAGAAAAATTCTCAAGAAGCTCACATGCCAGCTTTTATTCCCTGGTCAGCGTTGCTGGCAACCTCCAATTTACCAAACCCACTAATCAAATCTCAGTCCTGCTCCTCAGCCTTTCAGTAGCTGATCCTTTCTTCTTGAATTACTTTCTTCACTTGGCTTTGAGGCTACTACACTTTCCCGGTGTCCTTTCCCTTCGTATCAGTCCTTCCATATCTCATCATTCCAACCTCTGAATTCTGCTTTAGGACTCAGTCTTTGGATCTCTTATATATGTTTGCATTTTCTCTCTTGGTGATTTTGTCCACTTCCCAAAGCTTTAAACACTATCTACATGCTGAGAGTTCCAGATTTATATCTTTAACCTGATCTCTCCTCTGAGCTCTAGCCTCTTAAAGTCAGTTGCACGTTTGACATAAATACTCGGTCATGTAATGGGCATCTCATGCTTAACACATGCAAAAAAATAAAAGGAAAAAATATGTTGATTATCACTTCACTCCACAACCTTCTCCAGCCTTCCCCTTCTCTGCAAATATCATGACTCAGTTGCTCAAACAAGAAATGTAGGATTTATCTTTGATTCTGTTCCTTTCCCTCCCCTTTCATATTCATTTAGCAAATCTTGTTGACTCTAGCCTTAAAATATATTCCAAACCCAACCATTTCTGGCCACCTACCTCACCATCTCACATACAATCAATTACTGCAGTTGTTTTCTACTGGTCTCTGCCCTGACTGGGCCCTAGTATACTCTTCAGAAGTATTTATATTAAGTCATTATCTCCATCAAGATGCAGTTATATTTACAGTAAGACCTAAACTTACTGTTGTGGAATACAAGCGCTGTCATCTGGCCTTTCCCTCTCTCAGCAGCCTGCTCACCTACCACTCCTTGCCTGGCTCATTCTCCTGCAGCCAGACCAGCCCCTGTGCCCTTCCCAGAGTGGCTCACGCCCCCGCCTGGCCTGCCCCTTTGGCCTTTGCACTTGCTGTTTCCTCTGCCTGGAACACCCTCTGGGCCTTCACGGGGCTTGTTTTCTCCCTGAATGTAGCTCTCTACTCCTACTGTCACCACTTCTCTCCCAGTACGCATTTCCTGCAGTCATTCTGATAGACAGCTGCTTCGCTGGTTTGATTATGGCTTACCAGTTCTTCTCCAGGAGGCGCAACCTCTGTGAGGGCACGGACCGGCCTTTCTTACTGAACCAGTGTATCCCCAGTGCCTACAATGCCTGACATGGGAAAGAGACACTTACAGAGATTTGTGGAATGAATGAATCTGCCTTTTTACTGAAATAGCTCTCTGACCTATTGGCAAATTAAGTATCCTTTTCTCATGTTAATTTCTCGTGAAAGTAGAAATAGAGGGGTTGGACCTCTCTGAAGTAGTTGACACCGTGTGTCTTCCTATCACCGTCCTCTTTTAATCTCTCCATTTCTGTACAGCTAACCTGCGGCCACATCGGTGTCTTATACACCATATCCTACAAGTTGTTGAATCCTGTTAGTTCTTTCTTGGTATATTGTCTCTTAAATCCATCCTTTCTCCAGCCCCTTCTCTAGTTAGTTCAAAGCTTTATTATCTCTTACTTGAAGTAACCTCCCTGCCTCTCATTTTGTCTTACTCAGTGCATCCTCCATGTTATCATCAGACTGAACTCCGTAAACTGCACGCATCACTTGCCTTTGTCGCCCTTACAGCACCTAGCACTTTCCTCCCTCAAAGCAGACACTCAGTGAGTGTCCAATGAGCAGCCTGTGTTTCTGGAAAGGAGAACTGGTGGACACATGATCATTTTAATGGCTGTAATTCTCTGAAAATAATTTGTGCTTGAATAATCCCTCTTTCTTCCTGTTTTAAAAGTGCTGGAGAAAAATAGAAAAACATTCTTTGTTGCACATGGATTTTCGTGGACTGTTTACGTGGCTGTGACAGCACAGTGTGCTGTCGGAGCACTTCACGGTGGGGTTTTGTTACTTGCCCGGGTGGAAGTAAAGTGGTGTCTGTGCTTCTCTGTTAAAGCAGTCGTTTCTTCTCTCTTAAGCAAGTCTCCAGTGAATACTGAATTGCCGAGGAATTTGGGAGAAGACCAGCTGAAGTCCCCATTCCATGGATCCCTTGGGGGCACCTTCCCAGTTTGTGGATGTGGATACGCTGCTGAGCTGGGGAGACTCTTGTGACGATGAATTAAACGCTTCTGATCCTGCAGCCGACACAGACACTATTAGGTCGCCTTTTCTGTATAACAAGAGCATCAACGGAAAAGTGGTTCTTTGGTAATTCTTTCATTAACTCACATCATGACATGATAATGCTTTCTCAGAGCTTCTTCCTAAGTTCTTTTTACTCAGAGTTTCTTCTAAGCGCTTTTTGGAAGCCCTAGCATTTTTGAAATACTGCTTTGCATGGGCAGACACGGCTCTATTGAGGTATGATTAACGTACAGTAAACTACACCTATTTAAAGTGCACAATTTGGTAGATTTTGACATAGGTATACACCTGTGAACCATCACCACAGTCAAGACAGTGAAAATATTTGCCCCCCCATTTTTTGTGTGTGTTCCTTTGTGATCCCTCCCTGCCCTTCCCTGCATCTGCCTCCCCCAGCAGCCGTTGCTCTGTCACTCTAGGTTAGTTTGCACTTTGTAGAGTTTTATATAAAGGGAATCGTGTACTCTTTTTCAGTCTGGCCTCTTTTATTCAGCACATTTGAAAGTTCATCTATGTTGAATAGATTAGTAATACATTCATCTTTATCAAAAGCTTATATTAAGATACAATTCACTGATTTAAATTGTACGAGTCAATGGTAAGTGTATCACAAAGTTGGGCAGCCGTCACCAGGGTCAGGTTTAGAGTATTTTCATCAACCAGAAGTTCCATTATCAGCTGTCGCTCCCTCCGCCTGCAGCCCCCCTCCGTGCATACACACACAATCTCTCAGCTCTAGCCAACAGCTAATCTTTCTATGTAGATCTTCCTATTCTGGACATTTAATATAATTGAATTGATTGTGACTCAGTGAATATTTTGTTTTATAGGCAATTAATTGCAACAGTCCACTGTATGGGTATACCACATTTAGTTTATCAGTTCATTAGTTGATGGACATTTGTGTTATTTCTACTTTTTGGCCATTAGGAATAGCTGTGTCTAAACTCTTTAAATTAACCACTTCTGACACTATAAGCATTCTGTTACAGTGAAACATATATGAAGTAAGCAAAGGAATAGCGTGGTTTTGTTAGTTTTAGGGTTGTAACAACTGCATTAAAATCTATCTCAGATGCCATCTCTTTCTGAGTCAGGAACAACTATTTTTCTGCTATTGCTTAAGCATGTGAAGAGAGTGAGGGTAGAATTTTTTTGTTTTTTAAAAATTTATTTCAGAGGGAAAGAGAAACAGAGGAACATCTAGTTGTTGTTCTACTTATCTATGTGTTCATTGGCTGATCCCTCTATGTGCCCTAACCTGGGATCAAAACCCTCAACCTTGGCTCACCCGGCTGACGCTCCAGCCAACTGAGCTACCTGGCCAGAAACTAGCTTTCTTATCTCCCTCCTTGTGCCCACGTTTGCTCTTCATTTGTTGTTTCCCCAGGAGGGGAGATGTGGCATTACTGAACTGTACAGCCATTGTGAACACCAGCAATGAAAACCTCACAGATAAGAACCCTGTGTCGGAAAGTATCTTCATGCTTGCGGGGCCTGATCTGAAGGAGGAACTCCAGAAACTTAAAGGTGAGTGAAATTTCTTAGGTATTTATTGCTTAGGAAACATTCGTTTGGATATTAAAACAAGCTTTTTTTTTTTTTTTTTGCATTTTATGTGAGAAAATTATGGAGATGTAGCTGTTTTGCTGCTGTTAAAACTAAAAACAGCTTTTGAAAATTCCACACTGTGTTAGAAGCTGAACACTAAGACTTTACTCTCAGGAAAACTCCTCTGTCATGTTCTTGAGTTTCAAAATGACCGTCTCTGTAGCCACTTAGATCTTTGGTAGTGTTTTCCTGTTTGTATATTTTCTTGCATTGATAGGCCATATGTAACGACTTATCCTTTGTCTAAACTGAAAATTTTGTGTGTGTAACTTGATACTGATAGAGAATTTTTTATATACCTCCTGGACCTAGGGTATTGCACTTGTGGAATGAAATTGACTTATTGATAAATTGAGAGTATATTGCAAGAGCCAAACATATTCTCGATTATTTTCGTACTTGCTACTATTTTTTTTAAACCATAGCATTCTTTTGGGAATATTTCTTTAGAAATGGGGACAGGAAGAGTCCTGTTGGTTCAGAATCAAGTTTACCTTTATTTGCGTTTATTTTCTTAAATTACCAACCCAACAACCTTTTGTTACTGTTATTTGAGCCCAAATGGAATATTGTGAAATTTAACCGTCCCATTTTATAAAGCGTATCTGTGAAATACAGTAGTGGTTCTTAAAATATAAACAGCAAATCCCTTGTGTGTGGAATCTTGATTTATTTGATCTTACTGTTTAACATTGACAACTGCTTTCTAACTTCATAAAGATACTAGAATTTGAATAGGAATACTTATAACACCGGCTCCATGAAAGAGGGAATGGAGAGAGGAAACTGCATTATCTAGTTGAGAAACTGAATTTTGACTGTGAGGGCAGAAGGAGGGAGAAAGCCTTCAGTCAGACTAAAAACATGATACCATGAAGAACATGTAGAAATTAGGAAGTGTATTAGAGGTAATGCTAAGGAGGTTTTTGATAAAATAACAGAAGTTGGCTGGAAAAATTCCTGATGGTGTGTGTGTGTTTACTCTCACACCTTAGAGTTGGACTTACGGGTAAAAAAGAAAGTAACAAAATTTAATATAGGTGCACAAATAAAAAACCTTAATATTTAACAGCATGTGTTTGAGAGTCTCCAAACTGGGGTTCATACTATAATTCTGCCGTTCACTAACTCACTCCCGACCAACCGCTTTGCCTCCAAGCCTGAGTTCCCTTACCTCTAAAGTGGGACTGTGGTAACGGTCCCCGCCTCGTCAGACAGTCTCGCAGGGGTTTTAGCAGCACTTTGTCGTGCTTGTCCGAGTCAGTAATTTTGTTAAGATTAGGAAGTTATGTTTTCCTGAATCTGTCATTCTATTCACGCTTGCCAGCAGGTGTTCTTATGTAAAATAAAGCCTTTCCTCGTAAACTGACTTTTTGTGGCTTACTCTGAATTAGAGTTTCTGTTAGAGGGGCACGGTTCATACTTGGTTCTTGTAATTACTATTTTTCAAAATAAAGAATTGGTTTGCAGCTGCCTCAGTGGGTGCCAAGTGAGTGTCCCCTCCCTCCCTCCCTCCCAATCATTTTGTGCTTATAGCTTTTCATCGGTTAATGCACATAATTTAGAAGTCAAAGAATTTATGTCCAAGTGTCTGAAGGGAAGCACTAGTCCTTTGCCTTTCCTTCCCTACCTTGATTCCTGCTCTCCAGGAGCAAATACCTTCACCTGTAAGTTCCATATCTTACTCAGCATCCGTTCTTAAATAATATGCTAAAACTGATACAGACTTTTTCCATGTTTTTTATAATCTGTTGACTTCTTGTGGAAATTAAAGATTAAATTTTCTTTCATTCTTTCTTCTCTTTTACATATTCATACACCACTCACACATATTCTTTCCTCTTTACCACCTTCCCAAATTGTCAACTTTTTATGAAACTAATATTCAGCATTAACATTGTGACTATGTAAATATTGCTCACCGCTGATTAGAAAGTAGATCAGCATTCTCTTTCCAGTTGTTTTTCCTCTAGGTATTAGTCAGTTTGATTATTTAATGATGTTCTGTGTGCCAGCCATTGAGTTGATCCAAAGCTTTATTACTAACTATAAACTCCTCTCAGTAAAGCCAGACACATCTGTTTATCTTTCAGCTCAGTCTTTCCTTGGTGAGGTCCCTCCTGGAGCCTCCCCATCCTCTCTCTCTTCTCGAGCGCGTTTTCTCTCCCTGCTGCTCAGTTATCATCCCAGGAAACCCATTTTCTCTGTAATGGGTTGTATTTTCTAACCCCAGAATTTTCTAGGTTTTATGCCTTTCTCCTTTGTGATGTACTCCTTTATTTTTTGTGAAAAAGTCTACCAGACATTTCTGAGAAGGGAGCAAAATCACTGAACTCTTACTTCTACCTTCATACTGAATTGGCTGTTTGATTGGAAAGAGAATTCTAAGTTCAAGATTCATTTTAGATTTTTGAAGGCATTGCTGCATTGTTTTCTATTTTCATTTTTGCTCTTGGAATATCATGTGTTACTCTTATTATTGGTCTTTGTACATTACTGATTTCTCCTCTGGAACCTTTATGATCTCATCTTTATTTCTGATGTTCTGTTAATTTCACAGTGATTTACCTTGGTGTTTGGTATGGTTTGGGTATTCTGTGGACTCTTTGAGTCTAGAAACCCGTATCTTTCAGTTTTGGAAGATTTTTTTGTTTTATTTCTTTAATAATTTCCTTCCCTCTGTGTTCTCTGTTCTCTCTCTGAAGAAATCCTTTTGAATGTTGTACCTCCTCGTATATTGCTTTTCATATCTATTGTGTCTTACTTTCCATCTTTTTATTTGTTGGAAGATTTCCTTTAGCTTTCACTTGTCTCATGAACTTTTTGTTTCTGCCGTCATATTTTTTCACTTGGCCACAGCAGTTATTATATAAGTGACTTTTCTTGTTGTCTGAATATTCCTTTTTATATAACATTCTGGTGTTGTGTCTCTGAGAGTAGTAGTGATTATGGTGTTGGGACTTTTTGGGTTTGTTTTAAAGTTTCCTTCTCTTCGTTGCCTATTTTTTGGGCATCTGTCTCTCCCCGCCCCCCTTTTTGTTAGATGTTTCCCTCCCTTCCTGGTGATCCCCGAGTGTCAGCTGTATGTAAGAGGGAGGAACTGAGAAGCTCATGGGAAGCTTCGTGTGCATGCGCGTGGTCTTTGCTTGGTGGCTCTTGAAGTAAGTGATGGGCGGGAGCCCTGCTGTGTTGTTGGGGAAGCTCCCTCAGTTCTCAGAATCTGTAGGTCCTTTGGGTTGGGACTCTCTGTTTTCTGGAAGGGACTCTTCCAAGGGTGTAAGCATGAGTGTTTGCATTTGGAAGCCAACGCGGAGCAGAGATGTAGAATTATCGCATTTGACTATTACATTTTAACTAAATCACCTCTTTTCACCTGCGCCTGGGGTTCTGGCTGGAGTCCAGAGACTCTAGTTCGCATCTCCAGAGAGTAAACCTTTCTGCTGCTTTGGCGGGCAAGTGTCGTGGCCTTGCTGTGCTGGCTGAGGGAGAGCTTGTTACGGATTTGAGCGTTCTTACGTGTAGTTTGACTCGGCCTTTTAAGTTCCACTTTACACCATAGCCTTGAGAAGTACTTCGGACCTCCGACTTCTGAGCCCTCTCAGTAGTAGTAACAACAGTAGCTAGCGTGTGTACGCACTCTGCATATATGAACCCATTGAATCCTGCGAAATAAGTGCGGCTAGTACCCCATTAAATAGGAAATTAAGGCATAAAGAGGCCAAGCACCTGCCCAAAGTGTCACAGCAGGAACACATTCAACTCAGGTTTTGAGTTAAAGCAGTCAGTCTGTCTTTCAAAAAGACACCTTCAGAAAGGTGCAGACACCGTTCTTCAAGTTGGTTACTCCTTTCCAGCTCATTGGCTCTGCCTTCCAGAATTTTGATGGCACTTATCTGCTTCATGGTCTCTCTCACTCTTTTTGTCCCTGTTCTCGTACCTACTGTATTGCTTCCCTGTCATTTTGGGAGCAGGTAAGTGTTAGCGTTCAACCCGTATTTTTGATAGAAATTCCTCAGCATTCTTAATACTGCCCATTAAATGCATTGGTTTGTGGATGTGTTTCTACCACCACCGTGACTTAAATACGCTCCCTGGTTCCCAGGTTGCCGGACAGGTGAAGCCAAGCTGACGAAGGGATTTCATTTAGCTGCCCGGTTCATCATTCACACAGTGGGGCCGAAGTACAAGAGCCGCTACCGCACCGCGGCAGAGAGTTCCCTGTACAGCTGCTACAGGAATGTCCTTCAGTTGGCAAGGTGCGGCGCTCATCGGGGTGTAGCACGCGCGCACCGTTTGGGGCCCTGGCTTTAAAAGGAAACCCAGCTTTGCACGTCAGACTTTGAGGGCTTCGGACAGTTTGGGAGGACCCTAAAGACAGAGTTAATTCTGTTCTTAAACTTAGCAGAATAAAAGGAATGGCTTTGTGGGACCTGAGAATTTAACTTATTCCCATTTTACTCAGTCTTTATTTGGAATATATTTCCCCCAAATGGTGAAATTAAATTATATATTAATATGGTTATTAAATACTGCAATTGAGTTAACGATGACAGTAGATTTGTTGCAGGGACAGGGAAGGGGAAGTTAAGCTGCATTTTCAGATTAGCTGTGTATTATGAGTGTTGGTAATTTCTCTTTTCTGTTTCATTGCAGAGAGCAGTCAATGTCTTCTGTCGGGTTCTGTGTCGTCAACTCTGCCAAACGAGGTTATCCTTTAGAGGACGCAACACACATAGCGCTTCGTAAGTAACATCGGAGGCGCTGTACGAAAATTGGCGTGGCACCTCACACGTGGGGTTGGGGCGCTGTGCATAAGCTGAGTCTTAAGTTTATTTTATCACAAGTGAAAGAGTTATAGCCAAAGAAGGTTTGTAACTGATCGTGGCCCCTGGAGGGAAGCTCGTACTGACCAAGTGCAGAGCCCTCAGTGTGCTTTCTTGTGCTGACATTTTTATCCATTTGAGTAAAGGCTTGGAAGATTTGCCTATTAAATTTGAAAATGATACCAAGCTAAGAAGTATGGTTGATGCATTGGGCATTTGAGTCATAATTCATAAGAATCTTAACAGGCTGCAACAGTGAAATCAAAACAGATTTTATAGTATCAGATTCACATCGCTCTTTGCAGTTTAAACCACGGCCGCGTTCACATGTACTATTTGAATGTATGAGAGCCTGCCTGTAGGTTTAAAAAAAGGCTGAGCTCAATCATTATGAGTGGGAATGTCAACATGTGATATGACAATATCATGTTCACCCTGAGGGCATCCATGATCTCACTGTATCGTGTGCAGGTTCATAGCACATCCAGGGTTGTGCATGTAGCTGTGCACGTCACACGCCATGAGACACTGGCAGACTGGAAGCTGGTGGTTGGAAGCACTGGTGGCATCACTCCTAGAGAAGAGCGTGCTTTAAGCACCTGTGCAGCCCGACTTCAGGTGTCTGCAGGGGTCTCGCTGTGGACTCAGCCTACGCTGCGCTGTTAGGGCAGCCGTCCGTAGCCTCCCTGCGAGCGTCGTAAACTGCATTGGGATCTGATGAAGGAAAGCTGGGGACCCCTTCCCCAGAGGAATGTGCGTGCCTAGGGACCTGACACGCTGTTTCAGGAGGTTCTCAGACCCTTGTAAGGGCTGTAGATAAGGTCCCCAACCGCAGAAGGCAGGTGTAAGACCAAGTGATAAGGAAGGAGCTTTGGTTCCATTTGAGATAAGATGCTCTGTGATATAAAGGTATTTTAAGTGAACTTCCAGTCACTGGAATGTTCATGCAGAGACTAAATTACCATCTGTTGCAGATATTCCTGGGAGGGAGTATCTATTTGGGAGGGAAACTATACTAGTTGATCTTCAAGACCCCTTTTTATCTCTAGAATTCAAAGATGAAGAGCTAAAAGTCTTAATAACCACAAAAAAAATTACAGATATTTGCATATATAAAATTATTATTATAAAGCCTAGAATTTAGGCTGAGGGCATGTTCAGTTTTAAATAGTCTTGTTTAATAATTAGCTGTTTTTAAAATTAAGATCCTTATTGCTCAAGGATTTTATAGTAAATTTATATATTTTGAAATTAGAATGTGTTTATATGCATTCTGTTAGACCAAGCAGAGATTTTATCATTTCATTTCATGCTTAGTGCTTCGGTATGTCAAGAAGGCTCTACATATGGTACTTGCTCAACAAATAGGTATTTTTAAAAGGGGATAAAGGAATTACTTTCATCGCCTCAACAACCCTGTGTTTTAGGTAGCGTGGTGTCCATTTTACAAATAAGAGACTCAGAACTTTATTATGTTCTCAGGCGTATTCAGACTTGAAACACAATCCAGGCTTTCTGACTCTCAGGCTTAGTAACCTGTTCGTTACGCTTGAGTTACAGCTGCTTCAGTGGGAATCGGCTGTGTTGTAGCTAGCCTGCAGGGGTTCTAAATGGTGCCTTACCAAAGCAGAGTTCCTGACTTTATGAGACGTAAAGCTTCCTCTTTCGGCGGGTCTGGACATCCTCTGATCTCACTTATCCCTTGCCCTGATACCTCATCGCTTGAGCCAAGCCTTCCCTTATGTTTCCATTTCTTATAAAGTCATCATGTGGTTAGGTAAAAAGGCAGCATCATTTTATTTAAATAAAAAAAAGCTCTGCAGTATAATCAACTATCTGTAATTGAGTCCTACTTTATACTTGTTTAATAATTTGTAAAGTTGAGCTCTGGCTGGTGTGGTTCAGTGGACTGAGCACCAGCCTGCAAACTTAAAGGTCACCAGTTCGATTCCAGTCAGGGCACATGCCTGGGTTGCAGGCCAGGTCCCCAGTTGGGATATGCAAGAGGCAACTAACCAATGTTTCTCTTGCAGACCAATGCTTCTCTCCCTCTCTTTCTCCCTCCTTTCCCCACTCTCTAAAAATAAAAATAAAATCTTAAAAAATAATAATAATTTGAAAAGTTTAAAAGTTATTCTACAACTGATTTTCATAGGCTATTATGGTGCTGTTTTCCAAGACACTAAGTATTTGCTCCCAGATAAAATTATCTGTCTTCTTTAGGCAGGGGTTAAAATTACTAGCAGTTTTCTCCATTACCTGAAAAATCAAATTGGAATATTTATCTGTCTCTATATATGAAGATCCAAAAAACACATTGATATATTTTCCACTTTGAGTCAGATTTCAACACCGGCTTGGGAAAACTAGAAAGTGAGGCTTTCAAGGTTCTTTATTGTCCCTGTTGGTTTTGTTTTCTGCTCTCAGTGGCTTTTATATTCACAAGCTTAACTGGAATCTGTACAAATATAAATCTATTAGTCTAAGAGTATTTGTATGCTAACAGAAAAATATAATTAAGCTACCTATTCTAAAAATGGTGAATGGTGTTAATACTGTATAATAGGACTGGAAAGACTGACTCCTTTTTTGAAGAGAGAGATTAAGGATTTTTATAACTGGTTTTCATCATATTTTAATGTTTCTGTCCAATTTTTAGGTACTTAATTTGTAAAACAGTTTGCTTTGTACTGGCATACAGAAAATACTGTATTGATTTTAAACTTTTTGAAGCCAAGTGTTCAAATACATTGGTAATAAAATTCAATGATCTATTAAAAAATAATAAATGATAATAAAGAAAATAATAAATAAATAAAAAGACTGAAAAAGGAAGTCAAGAAGTCGGGATTTTGGTCCCAGCTCCACCAGTCTGACTAGGTCTGTGGCCCCAGGTAAATGACTTGCTAAAGTGCCGTGGACATGTCTGCTTCGAGCAGTAATTGTAGCAACAGCAGATAAAGATCAACAGTAGCAATAAGGGACTTTCATGAAGCAGTTTCTAAGAATTTCGCACAAGAAATGTAAAGCTTTAAGATGGGCAAGTTAACATATATTTTATAAGGCCTGTGCAACTTATTACACATTAAATATAGTAGCAAAAATATAATTAATCTCATTAAAACACACACACAGATAATTGTGCCCTTTGCTCGCATACTTTCTGAGCATTTGGGAAGTAAATAGCTTGTAATCTCTTGTAGCAGATATGGGCCAAGAACAAACCTAATGATGTAACTCCGAGTCCTTAGTACCACAATCTTTATTTCTTATTAAGCTCTTATGGAAATTCCTTTCATTTGAAACCTAAGTACAACAGTATCTTCTTGATAGATGAATGGAGACTATGTATCTTTTTATTCTTAGTGCATGTACAGTTCAGTTCTTCTCTAGAAGAAGCCTAAAGAAACATCTGCATTGAAATAAATTTGTCAGGCTATTTATTCAGTCAACAAAACTTGGAATTCCTGCTATGTGCTTGGCCCAGTACTGTACAGAAGAGGGCATAGTAGTGAGAAAAAAAGAAGGTGGTGTTTGCTCTTGTTGTGTTTCCAGGTTGGGAATTTAATGGCCCAGATATTATTCTCTCCAGTTAAAGGGCTCTCTCTAAAAGTTAGATACTTGACATCCTAGTTGGTTGCAGAGGGTAGTAAGTACACAGATAAATCCTTGAAAGGAAAAGCCTGGTGTGGCAGGTGGTACTGCAGCCTTATAACCATGACATCACTTTTTTTACCTCTTTATGCAGAATTACTTCCTGAATGAACTCTGCTGAGGGAATTCAATTTAATTACTATTGGCATTGCATCATGTCTTCCAAAGGATATCCCACAGTTATATGCTAGGAGGTTATTATGTGTGAGCATTAAAACTTGGTGTCAGAGTAAATAGAAGGAAATCCCCTTTTGAAAGTTTATTTAAATAATTTTTTAAACAGAGGAATACAGGTAGAAACAAAACAAGAATTTGTCACCTAACAGAGAGAGAGGTATGAGTATTTGTTCAGTCCTTCAGCAAATGGGTCTGTTCCATTAGGTTCTCGAGACTCAGTGGTGAGCAAGGCAGACACTACGTAGGTAACCGGAGTTGTGCGGTGTTAATGCAGTTCCCAGTTGCCTTTGAATGATTGCTTACTGGGCCCTGCAGTGTGCTAGGCTCTGGTAATGTTAGTGTGACATACATTCTTGTAGTCTATGTGTGATGCAAAATGGCCTTGAACAAACTCACAGTTAGCTAAGAAGTGCTGTGAGAAGTTCACAAAAGGAGGGCTGCTCAAAGCATTGCAGGGCAAGCAGAAGAGGGGTGGAGCTCTTCACCAAGGAGAGGGCTTTGGCTGGGCCTTGAAAAGTGAGGAGGCGCTCACTAAGAGAACATCATGGTGGGTGAGTGGTACTCTAGTGACAGGTAAGCGTGCACACAGAGGTAGGGTAGCATAAAAGTAAGTGGCAGATTCTGAGTGTGGCAAAGCCGATTTGGCTAAAGCATATGGTATGTGGGGGGAAGTGGGACCAAGGGGCAGGAGAGGTCGTTAGTTGAGGTTGCTGTGTGCAGAGCCATGCTAGGGACTTTGGATCTTAACCTGTAAGCAGTGAAGAGCCATCAGAGCGTTTAGCAAGGATGATAACAGAGGAGAACTCAGTGGCGGTGAACATGCAGAGAAGCCAGTGGTTAAGAACATATTGCCAAAGTCTTGGTAAGCCTTGCGAACAGCTGGAAGAGAGAAAGCATAGATGTTAGAAGTATCAGCAATAGACTTTAAAGGACATGAAATCCATTGAAAATGCAAGTGAAGGAAGAGGTGGAAAAAGTGCCAAAAAATTCAGAATTCTAGCGTGGGTGAGCAGGTGGATATTTCCATGTAACTTGAATAAGGAGTGCAGGTAAAGGAGCAGGTTTGGGGGGAAAGATGTTGGGATCGGGTTTGGACACGCTGGGTTTGAGGGTTCCGGATTATGTGGGCATTATGCCCAGTAGGTGGTAGGGAATTCAGGTTTTTGTTCAGAAAACAATATACAGATTTGAGAGCTGTCAGCATTTGGGGCAGTACCTAACTAGCAAATCAGCGAGCTAAAGAGAATGTATATGTCAAGAAAATAAAAAATGTGGAAGACAGAACCCTAGGACAGCATTTTTAAAATGTGAGTCGTGGGCATTTCTAGAGGTAAAGCTGGAGAGCTGAGCTCCAGTGAGTGAAGGGCCGAGGAAAGACCATCAGGTCTCATTATTAGGGAGTTGGCCGCAAAGAATCTGGATACCATAGAGATTAAGAAACATGTAATTCAGCTTTGGTTTGGTGAGGTTTTGGCAGGAATGAAGGGCTGAGTAGGACATCTAATAATGGAACTGAATGAGCGGAAAGACGCTTGTGCGGGGTCGTTCTGGTCAGAGAGAGCAGCCACAGGGAATAAAAGGAAAATACCGGACAAGGGAAAGCTGGAGTCAGCACCTTCTGCGGCCAGGCGCCTTTCTGGACGCTGGCAGTGAAGCAGTAAATCAAACAAAGCTCTTGCTGTTGTGGAGCTTCCTGTCCAGTGGATTGGGGGTTGGGGCGAGGTGGGGAGCACGTACCCTCAACAGGAATCTCCATGGAACGGTTACAGCGGTCGCTCTGGAAGAGAGCAAATCCAGAAAGGCTTTTTGACTCGGGAAGTCCGGGCAGGCTGCGCTGATAAGGTGTCACTGAGCAGAGACCTTAGTGAGATGAGGAGTGACCACGGCAAAAATAAAACTTCGAAATGTTTGATTTTTCTTCATAAGTAAGTACCTTGTTTTGTTGAACAGTCTTTCTGTTTTTTTTCCTTAGGCACTGTAAGGAGATTCCTAGAGATTCACGGGGAGACTATTGAAAAAGTAGTATTTGCTGTCTCTGAACTGGAAGAGGTATTTTGCTAGTTATGTTTCATTGTCTAAATCATACAGAACAATATTTGTTATGAATTAGAGATGCAAAAATCTTTAACACAATATTAGCAATCTGAATTCCAGCAACATATAAAAGGGTTCTATACCATCATCAAGTGGGATTTAGCTAAGGAATATAAGGTTGGTTCAATGTAAGAAAAAAAAAATCAATGTAATGCACCATAGTAATAGACTAATAGATAGCTATAATAGAAAGTAATAGTAATAGAATAATAGATAGAATAATAATAGAAAAAAAGGATAAAACCACGTGATCATCTCAGTAGATGCAGAAAAAACATTGGACAAAATCTAACACCCTTTTATGAAAAAAAAATGCTCAACAAACTAGAAATAGAAGGGAACTTCCTTAACCTGCCAGAGGGCACCGATGAAAGACCCACAGCTGACCCAGAGCATTCACCACCTAACAGGGAAACACTGAAAGGTCTCTGCCGAACATCAGGAAAAGACGAGAATGTCCATTCACTCATTCTCTTCGGCATTGTGCTGCTTCTGCCCGGGGGTGTGGGCAACAGGATGAAATAAAAAGCACCCAGAATGGAAAGAGAGAGAGAAAGAAAGAAAACTATTTGTTTGCAGATGACATGATGTTGTACATAAAAATACTAATTAAGTCTACAAAAATACTATGAGAATAGCGTTCAGAAGGGACACAAAATCAACATAAAAGTAAATGGTGTTTTCTATACTAATCAACTTCCCAAGCTTTTGTGGACTTCTGCTGGAGCCGCCCCCCTCCCCCAGTTGATCCCTTTCCCAGGTTAGACTAACAGACCTCTAAGGTCATGCACCTCAGCACCTCCCCTTGTGCCATTTGACTTCTGTTGTGCATGCGCTTCCCCGTGGCCTCCCAGCAATCCAGTACTTCAGGAGGCAAGAGAGGGGTGTTAGTCCTTAGCAGGGCAGTGCTGTGATCCCTGCCTCTCCCTTCCTGGGGAAGCAAACCAGCATATGCTCCCCAGCACATTAGGTCCAACAGTGTCCAACTCCCTTTGCTTCCTTACCTGTTAATAATTAGCTGTCTGTCTACAGTAACAGTTCTACAGATTCAACAAAATCTCTATCAAAATCCCAACTGACTTTTTGTAGAAATTAACAAATTGATCATAAATTTCACATGGGTGTGCAAGGGATCCAGAATAGCAAAAAAATACAAAAACAAAAAACCTTGGAGAGGGAAGAAGTTGGAGGATTCATGCTTAACCTGTTGGGAGACTTACTCAGGGTCCTGTAATCTGGACCGCGTGGCACTGGTGTGAGAGTGAACAGGGAGCAGTGGGTGGAGTGTCTGGCAAGACTGGCAGGACAGTTCGGTGCGGAAACAGCAGCCTTGTCAGCAGTGGCCCTGGAGCGGTTGGATTTCTGCATGCAAAACAGAGAAGCGGACCACTGCCTCACATCGTATGCAAACGTGACTTCTGGTGTAGGACTTACGGGCAGAAGCTGAAACAATAAGACTGGTAGGAGGAAACACAGGTGTAAACAGGGGTAAATCTTCATGGCCTTGGGTTAAGTGATGGTTTCTTACCTATGACATCAAAAGCACAAGCAGCCAAAAAAAAACATAAATCGCTTGGTCACTCTTGTAATTCATAATAAGAAGATAACCCAATTTTAAAATGGGCAGAAGTTGTTATTTACACAAAGGAGTTGAAAATTTATGTCCTCACGGAAACTTACAAAGCGTGTTTACAACAGTTTTACTCATGTTTGCCAAAGCGTGGAAGAGAGCAGAATGTTCCGCAGTGGGTGAGCGGTACGTAAAAAATGCACATCCACACAGTGGCATGTAGTTCAGTGCTAAAAGCAGTTGTGGCATTGAGCCAGAAAAAGATAAGGCAGGAACTTAGATGCATGTTACTGAGGGAAAGAAGCCAATCCGAAAAGCCTACGTACCAGGATTCCAGCTGTAAGACATTCCTGAAAAAGGCAAAACTGAAGACGTTAAAAGGACTAGGGGTTGGGGGTTTGGAGAGGTGACTGGGCAGAGCACAGAGGATTTCAGGGCAGTGCAAATATTCCGTGTGGTGCTGTAATGATGGATGCAGGTCATCTTATGTTTGTGCAAACCTAAGGAACATACACCACCAAGGCTGAGGGTCATTTAAACTACGGTGACCAGAGGTGGCACTGTGGGTTCATCACTTAAAGGTACCACCCTAGTGGCTGTGGATGCATTCGGACATGGGGATATGGGAAATCTCTATACCTTCTCAGTTTTTTATTGAACCATAAATTCTAAAAAATGCCTTTTTAAAAAAATGGTCAGAAGTTTTAAGTAGACATTACTGCAGAAAAAATACACAGATAACCAATAAGTACATGAAAAGATGCTCCGCAACATTAACAATTAGGAAAATGAAAATCAAAATGACTAAACATCCGCTAGTATGGCTCTAATTACCTAGTAATGTGTGCTGGTGCGGATGTGGAGAAATGAGAACCTTCATACATACCTAGTGATGATGTGAAATCATGCAGCTGCTTTGGAAAATAGTCGGGCAGTTTCTCAAAAAGTTGAACAGAGTTGCCACTCTCAGGTATGTCCACACAAACACTTGTACTTGAAGTACAGGAGTGGGCAAAAGTAGGTTTACAGTTGTTCATATGGAAAACAATACAATAATTAGTCCTGGCTGGCGTGGCTCAGTGAATTGAGCACCAGACTGCTAAGCAAAGGGTCACCAGTTCAATTCCCAGTCAGGGCACAGGCCTGGGTTGTGAGCCAACCCACAGGGAAGTTACAGAATGAGTTTCACTCTAATTTGTTTTTTAAAAAGAAAAATTTACCTTTGTTCTTTGGGAAACCTCAAAAGAAGAATAAAAGTCTTGGAATAGCAATTCTTCACAAAGAGTTAGAAGCATTTAAAAAAAAAATCCTCAAAAACTAAACTGGGTCAACATACCCTGATGGCACAGTGAGGATTGAGGAGGTCAAGTCTGAGCCGAATCCTGGAAGACAATTTTCATTAGTCAGGCGAAGTGTGGGGAAGGGGACGGGAGTGGCAGGACTCCCCGTTCTGGGCTCAGTCCCCTGGATGGCCCGAACAGGAGTTCACGAGCTAAGGACATCCTGGTCTGCAACACAGAGCTGATGGAGGGTCCCAGACAATGTACGGTCCGAGCCGGAGGAGGGAAGGGCTTTCTCCTTGATGGAGGCCGTCTTCTCAGTGCTCGAACAGCACTGAGCACCGCGGGTGCCTGCGTTGCTACTTGGTTTATCACAGTACGTCTTGCTTTTCTGACACAGGCTACTTACCAAAAGCTGCTACCTCTGTACTTCCCAAGGTCGTTGAAGGAGGAGAGGCAGTCACTGCTGTACCTACCTGCAGATATTGGGAACGCGGAAGGGGAGCCCGTGGTGCCTGAACGGCAGATTCGGATAAGTGAGAAACCCGGTGCCCCGGAGGGTGAGTTCTACCTTCCCTAATTGCCCTCCGAAAGAAGCCGGAGGGACTGATCACTGCGGAAGGGGGAGTGCAGCTAGGCCTTGGGGAGGCTGTCTACTCGTGTGATGCTAAGATGAAGACCGACTTCGATGTTTTAGAGTCTTGTGTTAAGATTTACTCTTTAAGTTAAAAAGTGAATAAATGCACCCGCACCTATAATGTCAAGTCTGTGTTAGGCGATAGAAGTTCAGAAGTGGCTGGCTGTAACAACATTGTTACCCTCTGAAGTTTGTGGTTTCATTCAGGACACTGTTGAGACAGTGGTCGCATACATTAGCATCTAAAATTTTCAACAGCGTCCTCTAAAGCCATGCCTAACGTTGAATTCTAAGACAGGAACACTGTAACTATTCATTTTGCTCCCTTAGGTTCCGTGCTCACACGGATTGAAACCCTGGTGGGGCACGGTGAGGTGGAAGGTCTTCTGAGCCTGTGCTGTGTGACAGCGTGTGCTGATCTTCAGGGGTGCACATGTTTGAGGTTGTCAGTCACTTCTGCGGAGACAGCCTCACAGGCTCCAGTGCTGGAAGTTGATCTCAAAATTCGTCAGCGTAGGAATCACATAGTGATGAGCATCAACTTCAAATCTCTAGAAGGCTACATGTCTCCTTTTAATGACCAGTACGCAGACTCTAGTCAGACAGAGGGAATTCTAAATGGTGTGGCATCGGGTGATGTCTCGGAACCAGGCTTTGCTGGAGGGGCCCCCGTGTCCTCTCGGGAGCCTCCAGTAGAGCACGCCCTTGGATTACGCCCAGAGTCATTTGCAAATCCTCGTAATTGTGATTGCCACTATAGGACATTAATTTTTCCTAAGTGCATAAAATGTATTTTATATAGCAAGGAGTAATGAATGGCAAAACTGATTTGAGATGGCATTGCTGGGCAGTAGATGAGACTAGCTCATTAGCCAAAGGTTTCTGTCTGTCCACTATTCTCAGAGTGATTTATTTGCATCTGAATTTCAGGAAATATTGTCACTTCATGGATATAAGCCCTACTGTTCATAAATACTTTCCAGTGGAATGTTAACTCTGTTAAAAGTAGATGTAAAATCAGCTTTTCTTGCGGGGTTGAAAGGAGATTCATGGATATTTTTTAATAAAAGCAGACTCTTTTGAGCTGTGGGCCTGTCGCAGCCTGGAGCAGTGAAGCAGGTGTGAGGCAGTCCTAGCTGGGTGGCCGCCAGGCTGAGCTTTCAGGTGGTGGCTCCCGGTGGTCCAAAGGGTTTTGTTTGTTTTGCTTTTAAAAAAATTTTTATTTTAACAGATCTGGTAAGGCAGTGGGGAACACACTAAGTAAGGCATGGTCCATGAATGATCATAGGGGTAAATCAGAAAGTGAACTTACTTACCTGGTGAGAACCATCATTGTTACGGACCAGAACGGAGGCTTGGCCCGTGTAGAAAACCAGGATGCTGAATCAGAATTCGAGCATTCCTTAGTGATTGGGGTTATACCCTGCAGTCCTGGTCCATCCTGCTTTCCTCGTCAGTTACCAGATTTTGGGGCTGAAGTTTATGTACCAACCAATCAGATGCTCCCTCATTAGGCAGCTCTGGATACATCACCCCAGACATTGCTTCATCATTTCCGTTCTTCAAGTCCCTAAATCTGATCTCACTTTGGTTCTCGAAATACAACCTTAGTCCCATTTTGGGGGTTGACTCACAATCGTCCCTGCTGCGCGATCACATTCTGTTCGTGCCATTTACTGCCAAGTGTTGTCCTAAGCTGTCGCTCTACTGATGGTGTTTCTGTTGCAGACGACCAAGAGGAGGAGGATGACGGCTTGGGAGTTGATCTCTCTTTCATTGGCTCTCATGCTTTTGCTCGAATGGAAGGAGACATTGATAAGCAAAGAAGACTGATCCTTCAGGGACAATTATCAGAGGCAGCCCTGCAGAAGCAGCATCAGAGAAAGTAAGGCAAACCCCTCTGGCCCAACAGGTACAGAAGAGGAAAGTGCCTTGCATCCGCTGAACGGTCTGTGCGTAACGTGTTCCCATTTATTCTCGTGACCACCCAGCGAGGACGGCACTGGCCCCGATTTGCAGATGCAGAAATTCAAAGTTAATTTATCAGTGGTCACAGTTACTTTGGGCTGAAGCTAGTGTCCTGATGCACTTCTGATTTCAGAGCTCCTGCGCCTTCTACTACAATTGTAGCATTTCTGGGTGAGGTTCTGTTGCAAAACTAGAAACTGTTACAAAGTCTTCACGTAACTTTACTATGTTCATAATCAAAACATAATCTACAGCTTAATTAAATTTAAAAGAGCTTTATTTTTTCTCAGTTTATCCTAAGGACCTTACAGAGCCATTTCATTTCTTTCCAGTGTTTTCTAAAGCAAGTCAAGTAAATCCTTTTTGAAACAAACAAAAGCAGCTTTTGTACTTAGGAGTAAGCTTTGTCCCAAGGATCCATGGTTCTTGGAAAGCTAGCTGCTTTTCAAAAAAACTTTAAAGGAAAGAAAAAGTCATGCACTGTTCATGGCCAGTGCCATCCAGTACCTCACTGGGTTGGTTGAGGGACCACACCTCACACAGCTGTGAGCGTTAGATGCGATAACGTCGCACGCTCGCCAGCACAGCGCCTGGTGCTCAGCAGGCTCTTCAGGTTGGTCGCTGCTGTTCTCTTCAATACCGAGCAAATCCTGGTCTCTTTTACCTCTGAGTTTTGCTGCTTGGCATCTTTGGAGCGGAATACTCTCATCCTTCAGTTCCTGTGCGTTGTCCAGTTTCAGCTCAGAAAGAACAGCTTCTAGAAACTCGCTGTGCTAGAGACAAGCTGGAATAGATGGAGTAGAAGTCTGGGATAGATGCCCCTCCTCTGTGCTTTTTCAGACTACACTTAACCAAAGCCTAGCACTTACCCACTGTATTTAAGGGTGTGTGGTTGTCAGTCTCCGTGCACACAGTGGGAGTTGGACTAGGTGATCTCTGGAATCCCTTAGAGTTAGAATTTCGTTTCTCCTGAGTTCCTGGTCTTCACTTTATAATGATTTAATTTTTATATAAACAAAAGCAAAGTAGCCACTAGGGGGCACCAATAAACAGCTTTTTCAAAGGCAATTATACTCTCAAATGTAGTTTCAGTGATTCCTAAACTTGGCCATGTGTAACAGTCATCTGACAAACATTGTTCTTTAAACACAGTGACTGGGGCCCTGGTGGGTGTGGTTCGGTTGGTTGGAGTGTCATCCCATAACCGAAAGTTCGTGGGTTTGATGCCCAGTCAGAGCTCATAGCTAGGTTGTAGGTTTGAGCTCCTCCAGTTGGGCTTGTGATCCTGGTCTGGGCGCATATGGGAGGCAGTCAGTCGATGCTTCTCTCTCATTGATGTTTCTCTCTCTCCCTTCCTCTCTCTCTAAAAGCAGTGAAAAAAAAATGCCCTTGAGAGAGGGAAAAAAATTAAATACAGCAATTGGGCCACCCCTCACACGACTGGGACTATGACATCTCTGCGCGTTTTAAAGCTTTTTCGCATCGTGGTTCATGCTGTGCTAGACGCGGGTGCCCCTGCTGGGCTAGGGCAGTAGGTCTCAGACTGTTCGGTCTCAGACTGTTCGGTCTCAGAGCCCCGGAGAGCTGCTGTTCACCTGGGTTATTTATACCCACCAGTGTTTATCATATGAGAGATTCTTTATCAATTCACTGAAAAATAACCCATCATTTTATAAGAAACGCAACTTTTTCTAATCTAGGGGGAAGACTGGCACTGTTTTACATTTTTTGCAAATTTTGCAATATTTGGCTTAGTAGAAGACAGCTGGATTCTCATATCAGCATTCAAACTATGGCAATAAGTTCTTTTGGGTGAAGTACATGAAGAACATCGACCTCAGATATATAATTGGCAAAGGAAAGAGTATTTCAGTAGCCTTTTCCAATAATTGGGGATATTATTCTTTGATATTCCACTATAGCTTGATAAATAGCTTCTTACAGTTTAGTTGTAATGTGTAATCATAAACCATATCCATGAATTTTTGTATTTTATATTAAAATGTGTTGTTCAGTCCTGCAGTTTGAATGGATTTTGTATTAGAAATTTAGAGCATGAATTTGTAATATGATGCATTGGTCTTTTGAAAAATAGTGATTCACTGAATTAATCACATCTTCCAAATATTCATACCTTTTTCTACACAATAGCAAAGATTATATTTGTTAATATCACCACTGATATTATCAGAAAAGTCTTTAAGTATTAGGCACTGTAAGCTTCTGAGAATAGAGACATTTTCCAAAATTGTATGTTTTTTAAAGCTCAAGTTTTACCATTGTCAATAAGCGCTGTTAGGTTTTGATCCTTGAGGTGTCAGGGTCGGTTTAATCTTTTTTGACAGATCATCTGCCAACTACTTGTGTGGAAGCACCACACTTTGTCTGCCAGTCATTATTTGAAGAAAAACGATAATTCATGAAAAAAAGCAACTAGTTCAACTTGCGAGTCAGCCCCACAGAGCTTTTCTTCCAGACGACCTCACACTTCAGTAAGCAGAAGTGCTTCATATGTTTTCCCATTTTGTGACACATTAATATTAAACAGATGTGTTCCCAAGGGTTGATTTAATAAAATTAATAATTCTTACCCCCTCATCAAAGACATTCTTAAAAGAAACCGGCTTTTTTGTTCTGCGCCTCTTTTGGCAGCGAAGGCCCCGGGACTGCTCGCCCGTCGGGGCCTCCGCCCCACTCCTGTGAAGCACCCGCCGCTGCACCGTCCCTGCAGATGTCCGCTCGGCGGGGAAGGCAAGGGTGTTTCAGCATTACCCTGAAAGTAGTTTCCACCTCGCAACCCCCTGGAAAAAGGCTCAGGACCGCGGACCCCACTTTGAGAAACACTGGGGTGTGGTCTCTCCCCCGTGCTTCAGCGCTGAAAGGCTTTCTGGGAATCATCTGAAGCAGGTCTCCCAAGGGAAGCACAGTCTCTGAGCATCAGGGTCTCTGGGTGCTTGCTAAAAATGCTTAGGCCCGACACCAAACTTCCTGAACTAGAACCTCGGTGGGAAGGGCCCAGGAATCTTTCTTCTAAAGTTTCTTAGGTGATTCTTTCATGTCCTGCATCACTGGTCTAGTTTGAGCTTTTTCCTTCAAGAGCCAGTCCATCCCCAAGAGCAGGGCATCAGTTGCTGCCCGTTCTTAGAGCTCACTGAGGAAGAGCCTCTAAGTGGCACCTATGGGTGCCTCACTTTCCCACGGCCGTCTTGGGCCCCCTGCCTCGATCCAGCTGTGCGGACGCTGGGAAAGGACTCGGAGCACTGGTTTTCAAGAGCTGAGCTGTTACCACCTTCCTGAAATCAGTCTCTCCACTCACCCCTCCCTCTCCCACAAATACACACATGTACCCCACATAACTTTGTCATTTTTCCACGAGTGGTACAGGAATTTTTTAACTTTGTGTTTGATCTGGGTACTTGTCTGTCTGCATTTCTCTTTTTAACGAAGAGATTTGCTTAATAATTATAAGTTCAAGCAAGTGTTAAAAGGAATCTGTATTCATTGAGTTTGTGCTTGCTGGAAAGGAGTCCTCAGCAAAGGGGTAGGTTCTAGGGAGGAACAGGAAAACAGCATCTAAGCACTGTTCTTCCCGGCCAAGGGCCTTGATGTTGGGATTTAAGTTTGTTAGACAGTTGACAGTTTCAGGAAGCACTGGATGTTTATTTACTCTGTACAAGGTAATATTCTAATCCTGAAATATACAGAGGTAAATAAGGTAGTGCATGAGTGACCACACCACGGACAGATGTTGGCGTACACTCTGAGCAGCGGTCGGGCTGGTGTGTGCACCCAGAGAGCACGCATTCGCGGGCCCGGGCACGGGGACGAGCCAGCCTGTCTCCCAAGGCCTGAGCCGAGAAATGGGCTGAGTGCCCCCACCACACAGGTCTCTTGCGGGATAAGCAACTTCTGAATGAAACGACTTTCAGATTTCCCAGTCACGTGCCCACCGTCTGTGATAATCAGAGGTCTCTGGGTCGCAGCGTACTTCACAGTAGTACCAGCAGCTCGGAAGTGTGAGCCAGCGAGTCAGACCCTCTCAGGGAGGCTGTGAGACCACAGCTGTTTTTTTAATGTTACTAAGAGTTATTTGCCCTTTTAATCGTCATTCTCACGGTATTCGGTGCAGTCGTCAGAGGCTGCTTCTCATGTGATGTCGCAGGAGAGTGAATGCAGAAGCACATGTGGGACTCCAGCACGGATCAGTGTGTGAAAGTGTAAAAGGGCACCTCTTCTCCCGAGTTCTGCATAAACTTATGTTGCTTAATAGGTTTCCATTGTTTTAAAATTAATATTAGTTATTTTTAAAATTTCTGTCTTAATTTCTAACATGGCAAATACTGGTGGATATAACTGACATAAATGTAAAAGGGTCCAGAGACCAAAAAGGTTGAGAATTAATGACTGATTCTTTAGTGGTTTACGATACGACTGAGCTGTAAGCTGTATCTGTGCTCACTCTGCCACGCGGTAAGTGTTTAAGGTTGTAGTTTTTTAAATTTATTTCTCTTAGTCTTTTTCAATCAGGCTTTTATTTACATGAAACAATCGGATTTCTGTTGCTTATGTTAGTTGATCAGCTTGAGCCAGCGATGCATTTGTTTCTGAGGAAGTAAGTAGGTCTTCAGTTGGGGGTATCTTTTTGAAAGCCTTCAGTTCTTCATCAGAACAAAACAAGTTCACATGCATTGGCTGCGTTGATCATTCCTTTCATAGCATTCATTGCCTTGCAACATCAGTGTCTTTGTGAAATAACTATTTTTAATATCTGAAAAAAAAAGTAGACATATTGTTGAATTACTTACTAATATTTCCAGATCTTCTGTTCAGTTGTGACACTGATTTGATCACAAGGTAGAAGTTAGCTTACTTACAAAGATTAGGAAGCAGTCTATTTTTTTCAAAAGGTGCAGCTTTTAAAACTCTTAAATTATTTTACAGTAACTTTTTTCCAAGTGTTACTTGGTTGGCATAAGATCCAGTTACCTACAATTCTTCTGTGATTTCTCACAGTAAAAACTGTTAGCTCACTCATTTTTAAATATTTATTGAGCTCTTACTAATGTGCTAAGTTCTGTGCTGGAAGTGCAGTGAAGTAACATGCAAGACAGGTACCTCCCCAGCCCTCATGGAGCCGAGAGTATTACAGAGGGAGAAGTGTCAAACTAATCGTTGGATGAATAACGTGTTTAAGTTATCGGGTGCGATTAGGATATTTCACAAGAGTTTTAACCAAGTCCAGTGTGGGACAGTTAGTTGCATGAGGTCGGGAAAAGCTAATTCATTCCAAAGACAAAATGTTCCCTGAGCTATTGGTTATACACAAATGGGTTAGTTATTGCTCTTCTAGGAGTAATTTAACTTACATTTTCTTCATCATTCAACTGTTGATTATGCAGTTAGCTGGTAGCTGATTAACTGGAAGAAATTGCCTTGTGTTAGCTTTGTGAGGACAGCATCCAACTTTAATTGACTGCAGTTTATTAAACTGTCTCCTCACCTATTGAAAAACTATCTACTCAGTATTTCTTTTTTTTTTTAAAGATTTTATTTATTTTTAGAGAGAAGGTAAGGGAGAGAGAAAGAGAGGGAGAGAAACATCAATGTGTGGTTGCCTCTCACATGCCCCCTACTGGGGGTCTGACCTGACTCACAACCCAGGCATGTGCCTTGACTGGGAATCGAACCAGCAACCCCTTGGTATGCAAGGCAGCACTCAGTCCACTGAGTTACATCAGCCAGGGCAAGGACTTAAATTTTAAAAATTAAAACTAATGGAAGGAGTTATAGGTTTGTATCTTTAATATCTTGGAGAAAGGACAGGTTTCTTAAGCTCTAAAAAGCATTGACGAAAAAAGAAAAAACTAGTAAGAATGTTAGAAAGTGGAGCAATGAAGGTTAAAGAACATGAAGAACAAGTTACAGAATTTGAGTAATTTACAGTATACACAACTGGAAAGTGATTAGTATCAAGAATACATAAAGAATGCTTATGAATAAGTGAGAAAAGAAGAAATAGCCTGATAGAGAAATGGACAAACAATACGAACAGATCTCACAGAAGAGGAAGACATGGTCAGCGAATGTGAATGGGTGTCCACATCATTAGTGACCGAGGAAAGGCTGCGCCATTGCAGATTTAACCGATTGGCCATCGTCTGCTAACACCAGGTATTGAGGAGGATGTAGATTCACAGGGTCTCCTGCTCTTTGCTGGTAGAAGTATAAACTGGTGCAGTACTTTGGGAAAGAGATCTGGCCTTATCCCTTCAAACTGAACACACCATACAACCAAACGTCTCCACCCCTGCGTACCTATCCGGGAGAAACCATGCACACGTGTGCTAGGAGACATGAGATAAGCTGGTTTCGGCACTGTTCACAGTGGCAAAAACCTGGGGACAGCCCAAGTGCCTGTCAGCAGGAGAGTGAGTTTCAGATAGTATAAATACACTATAATATATACAGTAGTCAAAATGAATGAACAACATTGACACCCAACAATATACACGGATCTTAGCAATATAATAAGTCAAAGCCTGAGATCCAAAGGTTACATGAATATGACCAGCCTTTTCTTTTATGAGTAGTTCATAACAGCCAGAAAACTATTGGGGAGTACATATAGATGACTTAAAATGACATAGAAAAGAAAGCAAGAGAAGGGTGAGGTTACTGTGAGGGTGCTAACTTCTGTTCTGGATGGTCGGGTTCGGAGTGCTATTCATTAAAATTAATTAGTTTCTTTAGGAGAACCATGCAAACACTAGTGACCGAGAGTGTTTTCCACCAAAGGTGATTGGCTCTATTTTGTGCACCTGAATTCCAGTTTAAAAACAGTTTTTTTCAGAGCTCATTGAACACATACTAGCGGGTGTCAGGAACTACCCTAGAAATTTGCTGGAAATAAAGAGACAAGACACGTTCCCCAGTAGAAGCAGACATCGCAACAAATGGGTAAAGCCTCGGGCCAGTGTTTGTTACCGAGAGGGGAGCGGTCAGTAGTCAGTTCCGCCGCATGCCTGGACCTTGCCACTCCTCTGCCCGTTCCCCCGCCCCTCTCCACCCCCACCCCTGCCGGTTTCCCTCTCAGCATACACACTTGATGGAGAGAGTGTTTAGATGTCTGTTGGGTTGCTTGTCTCATTCTTGTTACAGCTTCAAATTGTCTTTCTATTATGTGTATCCCATCTATGCAACTGTAAAACTCTTTGAAGCCAAGGGCCTTTTGTTATTATTCCCAGGCCTCCAAAATACCTTGAGTAATGCTCATGTCAGTTTTATTCCACACAGAATGAGTCCCTGCTATGGTTCAGGCATCACATTTATGCTATAAAATCTCTGAAAAAAAAAGTTCATATATAGAAGTGTAGAAATTAATAGGTGTTTACCAAATTCCTGTTCCGTGTTTTGTGCTAGGACTAATGGTGGTCATAAGACATTTAAGATATATTATTCTGTTTGGTCTTGTGGTGGGATGCCCTACTCATAAAACAGTGTGGTTGAGGATTTAGTGCAAATAACCTAGGAGGTGACTGGAAGTAGAAATATGGAACAGTGCTTGTGCGTAGGAAGAACTGCATTGCCCATGGGTCTTGACTTGCAAATTGTATCTGAAACCAAAATTTAAAGCTGTTGTCTTTGACTTTTCAACTGGCTTAACTGGGTAAGCTTCCACATGTAAAAAGGCAAACTAGAACTATGCCGACCATACCAGGTGTATTTTTCACAAGCAATATCAGTTTCTATGAAACTGGTGGGCATATCACTTGTTGATCACAATCCATATGTAGTAGATTTCCTATTAAATATCCTTAGTTGCGTGATTGTACTATATATAGCCAAAAGGTGTCCTACATAAACACCATTTTGCAGGAAACTGAGGTGCACAGAGGTGAAATGATTTTACACTCAGGTTGCACAGAAAGTGATAGGATTAGAACCCAAGTCACCCCTCACCTGGTTTCGTTTTTTTATGTTAGGAGATGTTGCCATATGTGCCCTCGGTGCTTCAAGGTTGCTTTTCATACATTAGATGCCTTGGAAGCTTTTTTTCACCGTCAGATAAGAGGCACTTCAGATTTTAAGAAAGCAGTGTGAAATAGAGGCAGTACTGAACCTCCCAGAAATTTGGAGGCCTGAGTGCTGCTTGGAATTCAGCTCTACCATTGATTGGCTGGTAACTCTAAGGTTAACTGGACCTTTCCCAAGCCATTCCCCTTTCTGAAATCTTTTGCATCTCTTTCAGCGTTAATTCCCTCTCAGCCAAAGACAAACTTCGTTCCTCTGCAATCTGGTGTAGGGGTATATAAGCACCACTAGTTGGGTTAGCCCATCATTAAAGCAGCCTGGAATTCACAGAAAAAGTCACCTAGTTCCTTTGTGTTCCCATGTGACCTGTACATGATCTTCTGAAGAGTAAACTGGAAGCCACCGGCCATGTCTTTTCACTACAATACTCTCCATACCTATCATGCAATAAATAAATCTTTGTTGAACAAGCAAATGTCTGTTTATAGAACTATTGCTTTAGGCTTTCTCTTTGCATGTTTTTAGCAAAGGAAAGAAAGTAACGGTATTTAAAAACAGTGTTAGTTTGAGACCTTGGTTTCTGAGGCATTTGTGTGAGTAGTCTTTATTTGGTCATGCAGGATTTCCTGACTGCACGTGAACATCTTCTCCCAGTAATGCATTTGTGTTTATTTCACCGATGACGCACGGTAGAGATCTGCATGGTATCCAGGCCTCTTCAGCTCCTTGTAATAAAGCATTATTCTTTAGGAACAGGGAAAGAGAAAAACAGGCCCAAACTGTTAAGCTTCATTTACAAGGGTTTGTCACAATAATTGTATGTTTTCTTTCTCTAGCTACAATCGCTGGTTATGTCAAGCAAGGTCCGAGGACCTGTCTGATATTGCGTCTCTGAAAGCCTTATACCAAACAGGTGAGCTCGAGGGCACGGTAACCTGCGCTTTTACTCACTGAGGACCCTACCTGGCACGCTAGTAGACACATCATTTCTCTCTGTCCGTTTTACCTTGAATCAAGTGTTTTGTACTAAAGAAGATAGAACTTTATATAACTTTCAACTGGTCATTGTACATTGGCCAATTTCATTTCTGCTTAATGTTCTTTTTCTTATCTTTAAATTTTTTTTTCTGCCTTAAAAAGTACCATATACTTGCTACACAAAAGTCCAATTCTACATAAATACGTAATGGAGACAGTGAAAGCTCTCAGACTCCCATTGTTTCTACATTATATTTTTTCCAGACAACAGTTATTAATTTTCACTTTTGAGTTCCATTTAATATTTCCTGGATCACCCATGTTACTAAAAGTTGTAATAAGTTTAACAAAAAGCTATTTATAAAAAGACCCTTGCCCTGCAGCCTGACCCAGGACTCTCCCTGACTCAGTGCCAGGAGAGGCCTTGCCCTAACAGGGCGGCTGTCAGAACCCCCAGGCGGAAGGAGGGAGGGGCGTTCTCCAGGCAGTGAAGGAATGAAATGTGCAAAACTTGTGTTTCCGGTTTTCAGTCTCCTACACTTGTGTGGGCTGTTTGTGTGAGACTAGTGCCCAGGACAAATGATACTTTTGGAATGAAGTTCCTGGGTACTGATTGCCTCTCCTGCTTCCAGGTGTTGACAACTGCGGTCGCACGGTGATGGTGGTCGTTGGGAGAAACATCCCGGTGACACTGATAGATATGGACAAGGTGAGCTGCGAAGGGCTCTGTTGGACAGATGGCGTCGGTTTAAAGAGAAGGGCTGCGTTTTGCTGTGTGCGACACGCTCCCGTGTATACTGCGTACCCACAGTTTTGGCCCAAACTTTCAGGGAGAAAACCTTTCATTTTAATTTTTTAATTCAATTTATTCATTATATTTAGATACTTGGTTTTTTGTATTATAAAGGAATTTTAGCATTTGTTTTTTAACATACTATGGTACAATAAATTTTATGTGACAAATAATTACAAAACACAAGAATAGACACCAGGTATTTTAGGTATTACTCATGTATAATGTGCATCCTTATTTTTCCCTCAAAAATTTGGGGAGAAAAGTGCACATTACACATGGCAAAATACAGTGAGGGAATTTGGGATCAGGGCTTAGAACGTGAGACGGCTGTGCGTTTCTGGCAGAGTAGCAGCCCTGGGGCCTGCGGGTCTGCATGGATCGTTTCAGTGAGTGGGGCTTTGGTTTTGCTCTGCAGGAGAAACGGAAGTACTGGAATGCCATACGGTAGTCTCCAGAAACGCAGTTGCTTGGTTTTGGAGATCATGTAACTGGCAAATTGTGGGCGGGAATCAGTCTGCATTATCATTGTGCTAAGAATCCAAGTCTGTCTTTCTTAAAAAAGAAAGAAAAAGAGAAGGGGAAGGAGGAAGGAAGGAAGGGATGGATTTGTCTGAAGAAACCAGAGATGTAGTTAACCTAAGATGTCACGATTCCATAATCCCTTCATTTGGAGGGACAGAAATAAATGATTTATAAAAGAAGAGATGGTATTACTGGTAAATAAAAATTTAAAAAGTTTCAACCTGATGAGTAATCCAGAAAAAGTAAATTAAAATGAGATATCTTTTTTCACCTCCAAAATTAGCCAGACCTTAAATGACTGCGATCAAAGATACATTGATAGTAAAAGTGGTCACCCCCAGTGACCCAGCACATTCCCGGGACTCTGTACTAAGGAAATAATCCGAAGTATGGAGGTAGCTGTAGGCCCTGAAACTGCCTGAATTGGAATACTCAGGCAAGGGACAGCTGAATTCACAGGATAAATATGAAGATCTTCCTAGAGCATCAGTTTTATTAGAAACTGACTCTAAAGGAGAATCACATATGATTTTTAACCATAGTAAAAAAAAAAGTGTACATAAAAATGTAAAAATTACACACAATTTTAAGATAAAACACAGTTACCCAAAAACAGATTATTGCTTCTGGTTAAGCCCATAGAATCCTGGTCACTGGTGTCTGGATTAAAAAAAAAGTCAAAAGATGGACCTGGAATGTTACCCACAGGCTCATTGGTAGCACAAAATTATAACTTAAATTCCTAACAGGCTGTTATGGTTCACCCACATGCGGAATATTCTGTGACCCTTAGAAAGTAAGGTTATAGAGGCAGGGGCTGTAGAGAAATGTTTACAACGTCCTATCAGTAAGATGAAAAGTGATACGTTAAACTGTATATACACTGAGTTTTCTAATGTACTAAAGATAAAAACCGGAAGTAAATATCTGAAGGTGGATTTCATGGTTTGGGGGAAAATTTGTTTTCTACATTATTCTGTCACGTAGCTATATTTCTTTATAATGAAAAATATTTTAATTTAAAGGTGGGGAATTTGAAGCTAAAAATAAGCATTTTAATTGTCCCGGGAGGGGTTGGAGAGTGGGTAGAAAGGACCAGAAGCAAACTGGTTAGAGCAGAAATAAAATTATATAATAATAAAAATACATACACACAAAGGGAAAACACACACACACACGTAAACATTTATTAGTAGTAGTAAGTTTCTGCTTGTGGTTATTTTATGTTAATAATAATCAGTATAACATTTATTCTTATTATCAATAACATGATTGATACCAACAAAAACATAGGTCCCAGCATTTGCTGTCAGTGTGCACTTCCATGGTGTTCTGGATACTCATGATGTGTCGTTTAATATAAAATAATGAGCTGTATTGTGAGGTCAACCCAGGCAGCAGTTGGAAAGATACTGTGTTTTCTTGGTGCCCCCTGTCGCTGTAGCAGCTGGGTCCTGATCCATGCTAATCCAGTCATTTGAATGCCAAGGCCTCCCTGTGGAGGGACTGGGAAGTAGCCTGTTTGACAGTAATCTTGCAGTTGTTACCTTGTAGCTTCCACCTCCCCGTAGTTGATGGCTACACCCCTGGGTCACGCTGGCCCTGCCCATATTTGTGTCTGCTTTGTCTATGTTTGTCTTACATTTTATCTTTCTTATAGCAGAGTATTTCTCTAGCCAGTCTGGGTCACATTAAATTGGAGTTTTTCCAAGCCCTACAAATGCTGCCCAGCCCACTGCCAGCCACTGGCTGAACCCCGTCTCATTGTCATCATTCAGGTCAGCATGAAAGGTGCTAAGAAAATGAGCCTCCAAGTAAGCTGGGTGCAGCATCACCTCCAATATCTTTTTATAGTGATTCTTTGTTACCAGAGCCATGAGCCTTTGTCACAGCAGAGACTGCAAAGGCTGTCATTGAGTTCAAGAATGATTAAAAGTCTAGAAATGCTACTTCTAGTGATTTTGATGTCATCCTAGAAGAGAAAACCTGGTAGTTGCCTGAAGAACTCTTTCGAGTCTATGAAGAGGTATTTAACAGGATAAAGACCAATTATTCTCCTCCATCACTTGATACAAGACAAAAAGGGATCATTCCATAGCATTCATGAGAATTGTGAGGCAGTGGCATGATTCACTCTCCTGGTGGCATCAGAGTGAAATGTCCATCTGCAGTGCCTGGGGCATAGATCAGATTAATCTCCTGGATATTTCCTCTCTCGGCCTCTGGGAAATAGACTACTGTTAAAAATGATCTTGACCTTCACTCCTTTCTCTTCCAGGCTCTCTTATACTTCATCCATGTAATGGATCACATCGTTGTGAAGGAATACGTGCTAGTGTATTTCCACACGCTGACCAGCGAGTACAATCACCTGGACTCCGACTTCCTGAAAAAGCTCTGTGATGTCGTCGATGTCAAGTGAGTCGTTCTGCCAGTTCCGGAGGGGCTGCAGCGTCGTGCTTTTCCGGTTGAAGCAGTAACAAGCACTGCTGTGTGTACGCGAAAGTGTGTTTTATGTATCAGAGACTTTCATCTTTCATAGTTTAGGTATTTTAGTGACAGTAGGTGCTCCTTAACTCCAACTTACCACATTTAGGTAAATTCATATGTAAACTGTTGCCTGCTTTTAAACACCTTGAAAAACATTTGGGGGCATTGCCATCCTTTATATATAAAATAAAAATACTGCCTTCTATTTATATGGTGCTATACTTATCAAAATAGATTTATAAACATTATTTCATTTCTCTAATGATCCGTGAGTTTGTTCATTTGTAATCTGATCCCAGAGATTCCAGAGCCATGTAACAAAAAGCACACCATAAATTTGTTTGTTAAATATGAATTTAGTGTCCTTCCTGTAGCTAAGTAAGCATAAGGGTAATCTACATTTCAAAGATGGGAAAATATGGAAATTCAGAAAGGCGGATGGGAAAATACGGACATTAGGAAAGTCAAGGTGTATTGCTCAAGGTCTCACAACACTAAATGCAGAATTTGGACTTGAACCTGAGCTTCTGACTTAGAGCCAGAACGTTAGTTTCATTAAACCATGATTCCCTTAGAGCGATAGTGGGAATTTTAACCAGAGTATGTAGACACCCCACTACAGCGAAGATAAAATGTTCTGCGGTAACGTTTCTTCTCTCTAACGGAACGTCTGAATGAGAACAGCAGCCTCCCCCGTAGTAGCTTCGTTACTGGTAGCGTACAACACCCTTATGGGTCGCGCTGAAAAGGCTGTAGCGCAGTTAGTGTACAGAGGAAGCAAATTACGATAAATTTACATCCATCCACTCCGCCCCTTCAGTCTCACCTTTAATTAGAAGTACTGAAGCGTTCATTACCTACTGGACATCTGTTTAGCTTACTCTGAATGTGGGTTTTATAAGGAAGCTCCCCTCCTCTGTGATTCTGCCTCTACTGCTCCCAGCTCTGGAGCTTCGAACAGGCCTCCACTGTGAAACGAAGAGCTTGTTCTATGTCTCTGAAGTCCTCTCCAGTTGACCTTACGTGGCCCGGTGGTGATGGATACGCTGTGGGATAAGCCCAGGCACGCTGGGGGGGGCTAGACAGCGCAGTGGGCCTGCGTTCCGTTTTTTGCCTCTGCCAGCTGATGCCTGGGTCACTTTGGAAGGTGAGGGTGGAGACTGCGCTAGTACTCAGTTCGCAGCGTTGTTATGACACTTAAGTATGAGGCCTTCGTACAATTTCTGGGACATAGGAAACTCCCTGTGTTGTTGTAATATGTTCATTGAAACTTTTAATTTCTAATTTTTACTATAATTTTAAGTGGCTTTACTGGTTTTTAATTTATAACCTGATCCCAGAGATTTTAGGTCATGTAAAAAAATGGCATACAATACAATAAATGTTTGTTAAATGTGACTTTCCTTTGTCCTACCTATAGGTGGCTTTGTTACAGCCAAGAAAAACAGTGTCTCCTATAAAATAGACACTTTAAATAATGAAATGTTCTCTGAATTATTTTTGACATTTCACCAAAAATTCAATATGTAGACTAGAGCCGTTTAAAAATTTTTTTTTCCTCTGTGAATACAGATAGTCAAGCAAGGAATTAATTGTCCGTAATGGTGACCAGTTTTAGGCGTAACTTACACTAACCCTTTTTTTTTTTTTCATTTTAAATCAGGTACAAGAGGAATTTGAAGGCTGTTTATTTTGTCCATCCAACATTTCGTTCAAAGGTACAGTAATTTTCTTTTTAGCTAAGTCTTGAATTTAAGTGCACCGCATGCCAGTGTATTAAGACGTAGTTCAGCATCTTAATTCTTGCCGGCACCTCTGCGACCACCAGTCTCTCTGTCTGCCTTCCTCGTTAAGCGAGCTCGAGCCCCGATGTCGGTCGCCTGTCGTTGTGGCATCTTTGGGGGCCACCCTCACGAGCCGTCGGCCTCTCAGCCTTCGCTGCTTCTTGCTCTTTGTTCAGCCAGGCTTTGCTCGTGTTGTTGGCACAGAATTCACTTTCCTGCCTCCGCTCATGGCTGGCTCTTACTTGTCCTCCAGATCTCGGCTCAGCAGTTACTTTCCATAGAAAACCTTCCCTGCCCAGCCCTTGACTAGTAGGTGTGCCTTCATTGTGCACCCTCAAGATGGTCTAGTCTTCTGTCATCATTATGTCTTTAATTCAGATTACTTGTTTAATTTTCTGCCCTACTTGTTAGCTTGCAAGACTCAATGAGAGCTGGCGTGCATCCTGACTTCACCAAGGCTTCTAGTGCTTTGGTCCTTTCACTTTTCCGAAAATGTAATCTCTTTTTAAATTTTTTTTTTCTATTCAGCCTAAAACCCATGTTGCATCACTTCAGCTACTCTTGTCCATGCCTAAATAACGTATGACCTCTCACCCTTTTGTCACATCTGTCCATTAAAAAGTTTTAATCTTGAGACCTTCCCAGCAGTCTGCTTTCTTCGTTCCTGTAGTTGAGTAACTGAGCACTGATGGAGAAATCCTGGAACCACGGGGTTCGGGACTGCCAAGCACACTCATGGGGCTCGCACTGCCACAGGTCCTTTGATACTTCACTTGACAATGACCCAGCGTGGCTGTCTGCTCCCTCAGGCCCTCCCCTACCAGCAGCTGCTCACTCCAACCAAAGGTTGCCTTGGTCTTAACGAGAACATAGAAAACCTCAGCGAGGAGCTCCCTGCCTTCTCCTTCCCACCCCCAACTTACCTGCCATTTGCTCCATCGTTACCTCCTTGTTTTTCTCTGTCACAGAAATGTTTCTTCTTATTGAAGGACCGTCCCTGTCCCTGCGCGAGTAGCAAAGGCAGGATTTGACTCTAGGCATTTTACCTCCAGCGCCTGCACTCCTAACTCCACGGTGTGCATCTGTTTCCCCGGGAGCCTCTCCTCAGCAGTTATCCTCTTTCTCCCCTCCCACTTTTCTGGATAGAACTCGTTTACTTTTAAATGTGCTAAAGTCTCTCCTCTTTACAACCACCAAAACCATTTTTTTAATCTTTATTATATTTGTTTCTATTACCATGTAGTCCCCTTGTGTCCCCCTCCCCCAGCCCAAAATCTTTTAGTGTCATCTGTGTCCTGTGCTCACCGTCTCCATTTTCAGACACCTGACGTTACTGCGTCTGGTTCGAATCCCACCGTGGCAGCCAAAGCTGCTCACCGCACGATCGCTGGTCATCTCTGTTACTAAACCCAGCAGACGCTTCTCAGTTGTTGTCTAACCTGTTTCCCTGTAGCCTTAACCACCAGTGATGAGTTCCTTCTCAAAACACTGCCTTGGCTGCTTTGACACCCACTTTGCCTAGTTTTTCCCCTACTTCTAGCTACTCCTCAGTCTCCTTTGCTGTCCCCTCTTTCTCTGCTCGTCCTTTGAGTGTTAGTGTTCCCAAGTCCTCTGCCCACTCCTTCCATTCCGTATCTTCCTTTCATGTCTGTGTCTTCAGCGGCCCTCCAGGACATAGCCAGTCCCCAAACGTGTCCAGGGAGGCAGTGAAGGCTAGTGTTTAAAAGCCCAGGCTTGAAATTGAAGTAGCGTGGGTTCCAGTCCCACCAGCTCTGCCAGTTACCCACTTCCCATCTCAGGCAAGTTACGTGGCCTGTCTGTGCTTTAATCTCGTCTCGTATACAATGGGAATGGTAGTAGTGCGCATCCTGTTAGGGTTGTCGGATGGGTGAACGTAACTCCTGGTAAATGCTCACAACAGCAGCTGACGCCGACTGAATGCTCAGTGAGTGTGAGCGCTCATCATGGTTCCTGCGCTAGACCTGCATGTTGAAACACCGATTAGAGAGCTTCGCCTAGATGTCCTACAGGCCTCCTCAGCATGTCTCCTTCCTCCCTCCTTCCCTCCCAAACTGCTTTTGGTGTTCCCTTTCTTAGTAAACAGGACCACTGCCTACCCAGGTGCCTAGGCCAGGAACCAGAGAGTCGCCCTTGGGTGCTCTCCCTGCCTCACCTCTTACCAGACTGCACCAGTCCTGTGTGGTTATTGCCCCAATTCGTGCCTCCGTCTTCAGGCCCGGCTTGTGGCATTTTCTTACAAAGTTAACGTAAGAAGCCTGGGGCCTTTACTACAGGGTTCTTTGCAAACGTTTGCCAAGGCCTGGCCTTAGGCAAAAAAAAGAATCTGAGTTTATTTGTGGGGTTTAGAGAAAAAAAATGACTTATTTTGGCATTAAAACCCAGGGTTTAGTGATTTATTGGATATGAAGGAATGAGAGAAAGGATTGTGTCATCCATGACTCCCCAGGTGGCATCAGATGTAGGGATCATGGATTGGGAAATACATTTGAGAGTCAACATCAAGTGAACTGAGCTCTAGCTTTTTAAATGTGCTAATGAATAAAGTCACAGACAGACCTAGAGCAAAGAGGACAATTGAAGACAGAGCCCTGGCATCGGGGAAGAGGACTGGGAAGTAAGTGATACAAAAATCAGCAGGAAAACCAAGATTTGATTAACGCTGTGGGAGCCAGTGGATGGGAAAAGCATCAAAGACAGTAGAATAGTCATTATTTTAGAGCACTGTGGAGAAATTAATATAAGTAGTGAAAAGTCCTCGTATTTCATAATTAAGAGATGAGTGAAGACTGCAATGAGATAATGTTTTCCACTTTGGGATTTCTCAACAGAATTATTGTTGAGTTTCTCGTGCAAATATCACCTTTAAAATTGGCCTGAAGTATTTTAAGTAATTATTTTAAAAATTACAAATTTTCTTTTGGTCCCTCAGTGTTAGAACAGCACAGTAAGTTCCCATTAAATGCTTATGGGAGCACCGCTTGGCCAGGCTAACAACAAAAAGTACAGTTTGTGAGGTCAGCGAAGGGAAAGACTTTCCCTCTCTGTATTCCGTTAAGTTTTGATTTGGTGATCTTATTAGCTACGTATATTATTAACTTTCCCACTCACTGTTCTGTTCATGCTCAAGAGGGGTTTTTTTTTATAGCACTTGAGGTTGTAGCACTTGACTCTTTCCACAATCTCAGCATCCATTTCTCTTTGTTCATCTAGTAGCCTCTGAAATTTTTTCTTTAATGTAGACAAACAGAAGGATTAGCTTCTTTGTTTGCAACTGTCTTTGCAATAATGTCTTATCTCCTTACTTCATTGAGTATTGTACTAGACTTTGTAGACAATATAATATGGCAAGAAAAACAAACAAAATGCATCTAGATTTAAAAAGGAATAAATACAACTGTCTTTACTCACATAAGATGTGATCACTTATGTAGAAAACCCCATGGCATCCTCAGAAAAGCTACTAGAACTAATGAGTAAGTTTCACCAAGGCTTTAGGGTTTAATATCACTATTCAAAAATTAATTATATATTAGCAATAAACAATCCGATTGAAATTTAAAAGGCAATATAATTCACACTAACATCAAAAATATCAAGTACTTGGGGGTAAATATGACAGAATATGTGAAAGACTTATACGCTGTGAAAGTTACGTATGCTGAACACATTGGTGAGCGATGTAAAAGGAGACCTAAATGAATGAAGACAAATTCTGCATTTGTGGGTTAGAAGAATTAATATTGTTAATTATCAACTCTTGCTAAATCCATAGACTCAGTTCAATCTCAACCAAAATTTTAGCAATGCTCTTCTATAGAAATTGACCTGTCAAAATGCAAAGCATCTAAAAAAGCAAAACAACTTTGGGAAAGAAGAACAAAGCTAGAGGACCAACACTGCCTTCAAAGCTTACCTACAGCTGCAGCTCTCGAGGCCTTGGATCCTGGCATGCAACAGACAGACAGGGCGGTGGCGAGGGATAGGGAATCCGGAAGTAGACCCGTGTGTCTGTGTGGATAACTGATTTTTGACGGAAGCGCAGAGTTAGGTAAGTGGGAAAAGGATGATCGTCCAACAGTCGACAGTGGAACAGCTGGATGTCTCCATGCAGAGAAAGGAACATTATCACATCCTGCATCATACACAATTAAGTGAAAATGAATTAAAGACCTAAAGGTAAAGCTTAAACTGTTAAACGTACAGAAGGAGATACAGGAGAGCAGGCTTTCTGACCCTGAGCAAAGCACAGATTCCTCAGGTCCAATGCCAAAAGTACAGTCCGTCAAAAAATTGAATTTCATCAAAGTTACAAACTTTGCCCTTGTAAAGACAGTTATAAGAATGAAAAGATAAGCCACAGCCTGAGAGAGAAATCTTAATAGAGCATTTATCTGATGAAGGACTTGTTTTTCAAGTATATAAAGAAATCTCAAATGCCAATAATAGGGAAACAACTCAGTTTAGAAATGGACAAAAGATTTGTGTAAACATGTCAATACAGAAAATATACCAGTGGCAAATAAGCACATGAAAAAATTTTCAAGAGAATCAGTCAACAGGAAAGTGCAAATTAAACCAAAGTGAGATTCCTGTTAAGAATGGCTGCACTTGAGAAGACTGACCATACGAATGTTGGTGAGAGGGTGTAAGGGAGGGTGTCCTGCAGTGCCGATTAGAACATGCAACATTAGAGAAGTTCGGGAACACATTTTGGCAGTTCATTTAAAGAGCTAACCACACACCTACCATGTAATCCAGCCATTCCACTCCTAGGTGCTTACCCAAGACCAGTGAAAGCTACCCGCACAGAGGCTCGTGCAGCTGTATTTGTGATAGCCAAAACCTGGAACAACCCATGCGCCCATCACCAGGGGAACTGATAAAACCGCGGTGGAACCATAGAATCGAATACTGCTCAGCAATAAAAAAGAATGAACTATCGATATATTCAGCACCATGAATGAGTCTCAAAATAATTATGCTGAGTAAAAGAAGCCAGACAAAAAATTTTACATAGTAGATGATTCCATTCATACAAAATCCTAGGGAATACAAACTAATGTATAATTACAAAAAGCAGAGCAGTGGCTAGCCGTGGACAGGGAGTAGGGGCGGGAGGAAGGAGTTACAAAGGACCCTGAGAACCTTTGGGACTGGTGGGTGTCTTCAGTTTCTTGATTATAATGGTGGTTTCATGGGTCTATACCTATGTCAAAATTTAACAAATTGTATACTTTCAATATGTGCAGTTCATTGTATGTCAATTATATCTTAACTGTTTCAAAAAATACTACATTAAGATACCACTAGATTGGCTAAAACTTAATAACAATACCAAAATTGCCAATGATGTGGAACATCTGGAATTCTCCTACATTGTAAGTGGGAATGTGAAATTATGCAACCGTTTTGAAAAAAGTTACAACAACTTCTTAAAAACTAAATATATACGTATTCTATGACCCAGCAATTTCACTGCTAGGTATTTATTCAAATGAAATGAAAACATGTGCACATAGAAAAGACTTCGACAAGAACATTTATATCAGCTTTAGTTTCCAACAGCCCAGGTGTCCGTCAGTAGGATTGTAACTAATTAAACTCTGGTGTATTCTCATGGTGAAATATTTCTTGGCAAAAGAAGAGAACATACTATTGATACACACAACAGCATGAAAGAATCTTAAATATGGTGAGCGGAAGAAGCCTTACGTGAAAGAGTCATACTGTGGGATTCCATTTATATGAGATTCTAAAGCAGGCAAAACTAATCCATGGTAGAAAAAAAATAAAATAGTGTTTGCCTCTGGGTCGAAGGGCACGAGGGAACTTTCCAGGGTGATGGAAGCGTTTCGTATCCTAACAGGTGCTCTGCTTCCTCAGTGTGCGCTTGTCCAGAGAGCAGAAGTGCACTTAAAATCTGTGCGTTTCACCGAATGCAAATGTCAAGGCAAAGAAACTGAACAAATACTGAACTCTAGTTAAAAATATGAATGCTGCGTTCGGGGGAAGTTCCCTGATGTCTGCACTTTACTTTGAGATGCAGCAAAAAGGGGGAGCGGATTAACAGATGGTCCGAGGATGGGGAGATAATGTGATAAAGAAAGCGTTAAAGATTGAGTATGGCTATACTTGTGGCTATAAAATTCTGTAGTGAATGTTTGAATGCTTTCATGTTTAATGAAAAAAAAATCTTGTACTCATGCCCCAGATTCAGGCTTATCACAAGAGTGTTTCTTTGTACTAACATGAAAATATGTAGCCACTGTTTGCTAAGATCTTACTTTAACCCCTCCGCCCCCGTTCTAGAGTCAGTAAATGTCTGTCCTTGATGTGACATCGAGTGGTGGACAGGACCAGAAAGCTCAGCATTAGAGTCCCTGTCCTTGGTTGTCACGCCATGGGAATGCTCCAGATGGGGGTCAGTGTGCATGCCAGGCTGGGCGGAGGCTGGGGGCCAGGTCCAAAAGGTGGAAGCCATCGTGTTACCTCTCCACGGTATTTTGGGATGGGGAGATGAGGGAGGATTGGGAGAATAAAACCCGTGTGAAATATAGTGAAATCCACTAGTATTTTATGCTAAATCAGAAACTATAAATGGAGTGTTTCTAATTATAACGAGTTGGAATGAAGGGATAATAAAACAATCAAATCCCGCTGTTCTGAGTCCCATCCTCCTCAGATCTTTTCCAGGCCACTCCACCCAGAGTGACAGTTGACTGCTCGTATAAATCACTGCTCTTTTTCTTCTTTGCAAGTTACTAACAGAATGCAAACTAAGAGAATTTAAACCCGTTGTTGATTCTCGTTCTAGTGGATTACGGAGTACACCGTTACTTGTGTGAACCATCTTTTCCTAGTTTATATGGTTTGTGATCCTGTGTTCTTGGCTTTATATCTGTAAATCATCCTATGAAATAATTTCTAGCATTCACAAACTGTCACAACAGTCCTCAAATTTTCAGCTTTCTTCAGTTCTTACAATAGTAGATACTAAGGAATGCAGTCTACCTAACTAAATGTGTGTGTGTAACTTACAAATAGTGGAAAAGGAAAAGCCACGCTGTGTAAAACTGAAACAGAAGACATGAAGGCAGTGTTCTTGGGTCTCCCTGAGCGGAAAATGCTTCTGTCCACTTAGAGTCACTTTCTCTTGCTAATACCTGGAGGATGTGAGGGAGCTAATGTGTGCAAGTGGGACAGAGAAGGGAGGTCTTCACTTTCAAAGATTTTATGCCTCGGATCACTGCCTTTTCTTCCCCGACCCAGTCTGCTCTTTGAGTTTCCCATCCCCACCCGGTGCCTGTATGTTGCAGCCTTTTCATAGACTTTTGTGATTAAGAATCATTTCAAATCATTTGAATCTATTTTGCTCGTTTTACACATAAGGAAACTGTCTCAGATTGAAGTACAATTTATTTTTATTGGAGAGTGAAGGAATGTTAGACCATCCCTAAATAGTAAGTCCAGAAAGTCTTATTCCTCCATTTGCGAACTCTTTCAACACATACTGAGTTCCTTTTTATGCTGGCTGTTAATTAGACCCTGTGAATAGGTCACTGAATCAGACCATCCCCACACTGGGGAGTTCATAGTCCACTTAGAGTGTCAGGTAATACAGTGCAGAATGTTAATTACGCAGGAGTGTGAGTGAACACAGGGTTGTGGGGGTACTTTGAGGAAGCTCCTTTTCCAGCTTTCGGTGGAGGATGGTCAAGAAAGCTTCCTCACTGAGGTGGGTTCTGGTCTGATCCCTGGAGGACAATTACCCAGGCAACAAATCCAGGAAACGGTGTCAGCTGAGAGCAGCGTCTGTAAAGGTCCTGGGGTGCGAGGCAATGGCACAAAAATTCCTGTGTAATCTAGCTCTGTAATCTCACACCGTTCCTGAGTAGCACACTTCCTTGGATGTAATAGGTATTCATACCTTTTCTTTGGGCCCTTCATTACGTTTAGTACATTTTGCCTCAGGTGGTTGCGCTCATGCTAATAATCCAGCTCCTCTACCGGACTCTAAGCGCCTTTCAGAGGAATGGCCGAATCTCCGCTGCCCGGTGTCACCTGCAGCTGGGCACCGAGCTCGGCACACAGTGGATGACCGGTAGCTGTTAGCTCCCCACACAGATGTATCTCCTCACACGTCCTTGAGGTTCTTCTCTGTTCTTACTCTACAGTCTTTTTTTTTTTCCTTAGCTCTTTCTAGAATCTTTAAAATCGCCATGGATTCTTTATAGCTCTTACTGGTTCATGGGTTATATCCCTGGCTGGTTGGAGAGCTCCTCATCTGGAATTTGCACTAATCTCGTTTGCAGAAGTTTGTATCAATTGGGTATATTGAGACATACATTGATGCATGTGTTTTAAAAAATGGTGTAATCTGATTTTTGGTCTGTAATTAAGTGGCTTTAATTTGATTTGAATTAACTCTCTTGGTTCTAACAAGGCCACATGCCTCCCTTTTCTCCCCACTCCCCCCAGTGCACCCCCAGTGCACTTGGTGCGTTGGGAGGGGAGAGGGCGCAGAGGGTGACGTTAGTATTTGAGGCCTCGTACCAGTCATTGTAGCGTAGCCAAAGCAGAGCAGGGAACCAGGCCATAAAAATCATGATAAAATAGGCCTTATCTTCACTCTTTCCTCATCGAATGCGTGGTTCTGTCTGTACCATCTCAAACTCTGTTTTTCTGATTAACTGCTAGGGAAGTTGTAGGAGTGAATGTAAGTAACTGAACCACGAGGAAGTAGGAATAAGTGCCATAAATGAGATGTCACTATAAGGTTATATGCATTTATTAGCAGGGATAATGTGTTTGGAGCTGGAAGGGAGAACTAATGATGAGGATGAGCCTCTCCTGAGTCTGCAGGTTTGGGTAGGACGCTGGTAAAGATGAGTTCCCTGTTGTCTGTCATTCCAGGAGCCTTTTCTCATAAGTAGGCATGAAAAAAGTGTGTCACATGGGCAGGGGTGGAATATGTGAATGTTTGGAACAACCACTGAAGAGCATGATAGGGTGTCAAAGAGAAATTATCGAAGTGAGTGGCAGCGTGGCAAGTGCCCAAAGTGGCACCGATTCAGAGTGTACCCAGGCGAGCATTTGGAGTGTGCTGTGCCAGTGCCCTGAGAATTTGTGTACGCTACTACCTTTATACGGATGTCAGCTGTAGACTTACAGTAACAAGACTGCACGTGTTAACATGGATCTGATTCACGCCTGGAGGTTGCAGCCTTCTGCACATTCTTCTATATTCCACATGTATAAATGCAAATTTATAAAAGCAAAGGGGGCGTAGCAGCAACACTGTGCCCACCTCACAGAACTGCTGTACATACTCTTGATAAATGTCCAGTTGTGATCGCCAGTTTGGGTAGATGCATAACAATTTGTAAGTTCTAGCGGTTACCTAGTGTGTTTAGTACTGTGTGCTGTCGAGCACTCTTTCTTCTTTCGGAACCAAGTGTTGCAGGCTAGCTTGTACTGAGGGATTGCGTGCTGTGCAGTAAAGTGAGCAAAGGTGGCGCCACATCCACAGAGATGTGATGTGTCTTTGACAAAGGGACGGCGATCTGTCAGCTGAAGAATAAATGCCCTAAATATTGGCGGAAATTTCCTTCCCGGCCTCATTTGAAACAATGAGAAGAGTTTGTGAGATTTGGAGATCTGACCACTTTCGAGGTCCCCGTGCATCAGTCCTCCTACCCGGCATGCTGTGGCGTGACCACGCGACACCGGTACGATGTGTCACCATGCGCTGCCCACATGGGAGCACAGGGTGCCCGGTGGGGACAGAGCTCCAAGAAGTGAGCTCCTCACCACGTTCCCTAGTGATCGTTACTCTGGTGCGTTTCTTTTTTGTGATGCTGGCCATAGTCAACTGAGCTAATTGCACAATTCGCTGGTGGACAACACCCTGCACTTTGAAAAACACTGCTTATTACAAGATGTTTCTGGCATGGACTTCAGTTTTGAAATACAGCTTTTATCTATTATCAGTTCTCAAAATCATGTTTGTATCTCTACCTCAGGCCACTGGCTTACATTATTTTCTCTTCTATTAATCAGGTATCAACATGGTTTTTTACCACCTTTTCTGTCTCAGGACTGAAGGACAAAATCCACCATGTGGACAGCCTCCACCAGCTATTTTCTGCCATCTCACCTGAACAGATTGACTTTCCTCCTTTTGTCCTTGAATACGATGCCAGGGTGAGTACCAGGAGTTCTCCCTGCCCTGCCCCGGGGTCTTACCCAGTCTTCAGAGCAGCGCTCAGTGGTGCCACGTCCTTCTGTTGTAAGACGGTGCTAATGCAATCAGTGTGTTTTAGTGAACTTGATTGTAGCATTTAACGTCCTTTTTCTACAATAACTTTAGGAAAATACTTTATCCTAAAAGAGGGCTTTTTCACCAGTAAACTTTTCAATGGCAGGTTTTTCTGCCACGGTTTTTAAGCCAGTCCTTGTTTGTATATGAGTTATCAACCACCTTTCAAACAGTACCTCTGCCTGATCTTCTTAAGATTCAATGGCGTTTCATCTACATAAAGAGAACCAGCAGAATCTGCTGGTGTCCATTTCAGTATTAATTGTAAACCAAGTGGCCTGTCTTAGTAGTCTCTTGCACTACTAAAAGTTTCGTTTGGTTAAAAGTTTATATAATGTTTTTAAGAGTATCCACCAACAATTAGTATTATTACTTTCAGGTGCATTTATGAGTCTATTCCTTAAACACTAATGAAGGGCTACTCTTCATAGTGGAATTTCGTCATAGCTCTATTCCACTGTGTTTATTCGCCCTATCACTTCAATAGTTAAAACAAAACAAAAAATGGAAGTAACATGCTTGGCCAAGAGATCACCAGTCTTCTTATTTAATTATTGCTGATTACATATATTTACCCACGAATTAGGAAATATATGTGAAGGTTATATTAACTTTGAAATGAATTATTCTTCCCTAATTATTGTACAACATGAGTACAGTAAAATAAATATCCTACAACACATTTTCTCTCTAATTTCTTAACTTCAGCTGGGACTTCTGTTCTCTTATGTGAAGAGCAAAGAATTGCATGTGTTCCGACGGCGAATAAAACCCTCGCATCTGGCCTTCTCACAGAGAGGGCTCGGGGCGGGAGCAGCTGGGTCCCAGATGCAAAGGCTCTCCGGTCCGTGGGAGGGAGGAATATCGGTTTGTGTTGATTGCGGGTTGCTGCAGCAGAAAGTGGCCTTACTGTCACTCTTTTGGACTACGTACATCACTTTTTTAATGTTTCAAAAACTGGACAGCAGGAAATGTGAAAGGCACAAAAAGACGTTTTGATACCAAAATTTGACATGACAATTCAAAGCTAGTATCTGGATTTATAATTCATTTTCTGGGGTAGAAATGTATACGAGTTGGATTGCATTAGTTAGAAAACCTAAAGGATTATTTTTTAAGCCAACACATATCTATATACTTAGGAGCCTAGAAAGCAGGATTTCATTAAATATTAACATACAATTAAGGTTGGTTTTGCTTTTCTGTTTTACTTGTGTATTTATTTTAGGTTTTTGTTATATTCTGTATCAAATGCAGGCCTACTTAATATGATTAATCAAAATTAAATACAATAACCTATAATGTACTTAACCCTTGGGCCATCGGATCATCTCTCTGTCCCTGTACTAGCACTTTCTAAAATGGCGATATTAGACCCTCGATATGTAAAGGCCAAAGAGAGGAATGCAAAGAAGGGAGGCACAAAACACAGTGTCAGGAGGGCACATAGAAAGGGCAGCAGAGGGCAGGTTCTCGGCCTGGAGCTTTAGGTGCCGTGCTGCGGCACCGCAGACCCTCAACAGCACGAGGGCGGGGCACCGGTGCCTCACACCGCCCGAGGTCACAGGTGACTTTTGACTCCCCGGAGACTTATCAACCAAGAGCCTACTGTTTACTGAAAGCCTTACTGATAACGAACAGTCAATAAACATATTTTGTATATGCATTATATGCTGTAGTCTTATAATAAAGTAAGCCGAAGAAAAGGAAATGTTATTAAGAAAATCATAAGAAAGAGAAAATACATTTATAGTACAGATGATACCATAAGTGTACGTTGTCTATTTATGAGGAATTGATAATTATCTCTCTGTCAATACCTGCATCAATATTGTCTTATAGGATACAAAACACTAGAGGTTATGTTTCTTACTAACACTAGATATCAAAAATGAAGAGATAATGTGAAGAAGAAATTCACATTTACATACAGGTTTAACAATTCATGTATTGATAATGAAGCAGCAGCACTATTTTTGCTTTCCGGTAGGTTAGTGTAGTCGATACTTGCTTTATAGTAGCCTAGTGCATATACGAGTGAGTGAATCATTATAAAAACTTTATGGCGCACAGTATTACAGTCACATTCGTCGTGTATGGTGGAAACCTTGTTACATTTTTAAAACCTATGATGTTGGTTGATGCGCAGTTTCTCCAATTAAGAGAGAGGTGCATTGTATGGCAACATAATTCCTTGAAAGTAAAGTTATAAAGCAGTAAGAACACTAACACAATTTTATATTAAATATCACTCGCCTTATGCCTGTGTAAATACAGGTTATTCACTTCCGTACGAGTCTTGCACGTAGCGTTCTACATGATGATTGCTCAGGCGATGGTTGTCGTGAAGACCGGGAGCATCTCGTACAGCTCTCACCGTGCAGTAAATAGATTTTCACACAAAGATACACAGACACAGATAAATTTATTCACTCTACGCCATGAAGATTATTTACTATTCATTACATGGAAGTGGATCACGACACAGGTCTTCACCCTCGTTTTCATGTCCAGTGGGCTGCGGAGGGGGAGCAGGAGGAGGGCTGGCCCCGCCGTCTGTCTCCGGTGGCAGCAGAGGCAGAAGAGGCGGAGGAGGTGGAGGGGCGGGGAGGCAGGAGAAGCAGGCACACTCGGTGTAACTGTGGAAGTACACGTGCATCGTAACTTCTGCCCTTTTTTCTTTTTCATTTATCTAAAAGTGTTTCTGTGTGGTCCCAATCCCTTTTCCACCGTTTGCTTCAGTCTCAGCACCGGTGTCCTGGAACGGCCTGTGTTGTAAGAGATCAAAAACAGTCTGGACAAGTCAGGATCCTTCAGCGGGGTTGGATAACTGTCAGTTTGCTTTCTGACGTTGCTTCCTCCACGTCTGGTGCCGGTTGAGAAGCACCCATCTCCTTCACGTCATCTTCTGTTATTTTTGCTAGGGTAGCATCTGTCTGCACTTCAGTTTCTCCAATTCCCCTGTCCTGAAGCCTTTCGCCCCAACCCCCACCCTTTTGCCACACCCACAATCGCGATCACTTGATTGGCACTGTTGGAAATCTGTGACGTCACTCATCTGGACAGAGTTTTCTGCAGCAGCAAGGTATTGTTTCAGGCTTGGCGGCTCTCCCAGCTTTTTGTGTAACAACAATGACACCTTCCATGGCCTGATCCCTTCACAGTTTCACGGCGTTCCCTCTGCCAGGGTTTTCTTCCAGGCTGCTGACAGCCATTTCCATAGAGCACATTGTGTATTGACCTTAAAGGTCCTGTGACCCCCTGGTCTGGAGCGTGCCCTAGAGATGTTGTTTGGGAGCAAGTGGACCACTAGACGCCTCGGTGTTGAACTCGTGGGTTCTGGATGGCCAGGGCCACTGTCCAACATCGGAACTTGCAGAGGCAATTCTGGCAAGGTACTTCCTGACTTCAGGGGAAAAGCATTGATGGAACCAGTCCAGGAAACGGGTTCTCCTTGTCCAGGCCCCCTTTGTGTGCGACCCAGAGGCTGGCACCTGGCGTTAGTCTCCTCCCTTCCAGGCACCGGGGCCAGCAGCTCTGTAGACAAGGGCAATCCTGCATTGCACAGAGGAGTGGAATTAGCCCGCCCTCCTGCCTTCGGTCCTGGTGTGGGAGTTTCTTCACCACCATCGTAGGTCCCTGGTGGCATTTTTTCCAGAACAAGGCTCCTCATGTCTGCACTGAAACCTGTTTGGGAAGACGCCTTTTCTCCTCCATTTTGCTAATGGTGTCTGGGAACTTGTTTGCTGCCTCTCTGTCTGCAGAAGCTGCTTCTCCTGTTATTTTGACATTTTTTAGGCCAAACCATTTTTCTAAAATTATCCAGTCATCCTTTGCTGGCATTAAATTCCCGAGCTCTAGACCCTTCACCTTCCTTGTGCTTCGTCATAGGATGACTAAGCTTTTTCTCTAATCGTATTAGAATCAGTAGGTTTGCCTTTCTTACAGCAATCCTGCAGCCACACAAGAGCTGCACTTTCAAAAGGAGAGGAAAATGTGTATTTCACAAAAATTGCAAGGTTTTACATCAGCTGACGTGGCTGCAGCGACAGCTTCACTGATTTTCTTTTCCTTTTTCACACTGGTCTTCACACCACATTTGTTTATCTTGGAAATGGCAGGCAGCCGCCGCGGCGGACCTCGATCTGTGGTCCGTACCAAGCCCTCCAGCTTTTTCTTGGAATGCCATGACTTTGCGTCTTGGGCGCACTTCCAGCGTCAGTAGTGGTGCTCTGTATGGTGTTATTCAGGGTCTACAGCGTGGTGCTAAACGTGAAACATACACAGGAACCACGCAGTTCACCGTTTGCGCGGTACGCAGCTTCCTGGAGAGACGGGCCACTTGCGCGGGGATGATGAGAGGTGATGGGGTTGGCGGCATGTTAGGCAGGTGCTTGCTACACTTGAACTCCTCGTAATGGCAGCAGGAGGTGGTTATGAAATTATTACAGCAGAACGGTAGTAATTATTACATTATTACCGTGTAATTTTATGTAGTTACGATTTAACACTACATCTTCACATTTGTTTACATCTCTCTCAAGTGGGGCCATGGGCTGTTAGTGTTCATGTGCATAAGTTTTGATAAATTTTAACTTCGTAATAGATTTGTGTGTATTTTATGGTAACAAATGGTAAAAATAGACTTAGTATGTATATGTATTTGCATTTGTGCTATACCTAACTTTTTAATTTTTTAAAATATTTCTAAGCTCCATGGTTTGTTTGCAAGTGTTTCCAAATTGTTGCAAATCTCCAAACAAAAATTTTTTTAATCTGCATATAAGCACACCCACGTAGATCAAACCCCTGTTGTTGAAGAGTCAGCAGAACTTTGGCTTTGCAGTCAGTGAGGAACATTTTGCAAGGGAGAGCCGCCATTATGTTCCCGTTAAGAAGGATGGCTGAAGAAACAGCCCGGAACGACTGGGGGTGGAGATAAGGCTGCAGGCGGGGAGACGGGGAAAGAGCGATGAGAGAGTGCTGGAGGAGGAGTGAGACCAGGCGAGGGCTGCGGTCATGATCGCGGCAAGGATTTGACGGTCTTGGAGGCATTTAGAGCTAGGCATTTTAGGAGGTGCAACCCACAGCATTTGGGAGCTGAGGAGCCACTAGGGGGGCGAAGAAGGGGCGACATCTGCAGTGACTGTCACGGTGTCTGCTGTGGGAGGTGGGTGGGTGGAGCTCTCAGCGCCCCGGGAAGGCGGGTTGGAGCGGGTGGGGCACGTGGCGGGGAGAGACAGACGGTATGCTTGGTTCGTGACACGCTGGGCCTGCTGGGCCTGCGGTGCCCGTGCAGCACTGAGGTGGAGGGCCAGGGAGGGTCGGATAGTGCCTTATAAGGAAACCTTTTCCTTTGCAAGGAAGAAAAAATTGGTGGGGAGAAGGAAATAAGTACAGGGTTGGTTAATTTATCATGTTCATTATGCCCTGCACATAGTATGTTCTTTATTTGGTGAAGACATGGTGCAGTGTGGGCTGTTGGCCAGTTTCACTGGGCTTCTCTTTGTCTGGGTCTCATGTGACTTAGAATAGCGACATAAGTTTTATGGGATTAGAAGAAACTTTTGAAGGTAATTAGAAGGTGAATTTTTATTTATCTACATCCCAGTGGTACTGAGACCATTTCAGAAAGGAGCCACGAGTCGACAGTCTTAGGAATACAGTCAAAGAAGAGAGCACACAAATCCATCTGGTAACATTCTTCACATTTCTATTATCGTTTCCAGAAACAGAGAAAATACTGGACTGCTTAGCAGTCTCTCTGTACAATGTGAGACTAATAGAAAAAGCTCTATTTTGTATCCTTCAGATGGCTTTGCCTTTCTTGCTTTATTACAATTTAATGTAGATATGAGAAACCTTGAAAAACATGGTAGTGGGTGGAATGGAGAAATTCTCAAGATGGATAGTGAGCCATTTCCTTTTAGATGAACTTCAGAATAGATTTTTCTCTTCGGCATGTTTCTTAAGCATACTTAGGATACAGGAGTGTTAAGTATAACAGATCTTGATAGGAAATTCTAAAATACAAAATAAAGTTTTCACTAATTGTTTTTCAAATATTCTGGAATGTAGCCAATCCTAGGAGCTTTTTTAAAACAAAAATTTTTTAAATACATTTTTTGATGCCTGGTCAGATTTATTAGGAGAAAATTAAGTTTTCCTAGAGATCCTCTTGTTTCCTGGTTATGGACCAGGGATGAATTCCTGCTCCAGGGCGTCTGCTCTTAAGAAGCTTTTGACTCACTCGGTCACTCAGCACTTAACTGCCCACCGTGGTCAAGGCTGGGTAGGTTTAACGCCCCTGGCAACTGTCACGTAAACACACCGTAAAGCAGTGCGTTTTATCCTGCCTCTCATTCCCCACTCCTAACGACCGCCTCACATTAATGCCACACACTTTCTGTTTAAGGTTTATTGAAAAATGGGTCATTTGTCAAAGAAATGCTTTCCTTAAAAATGAGAAATGAATCTTCAGTCTCATAAATGTAATCTAGGGTCCATCTACGATAGAGCTACTGCTTCAATTATTACTAAGGTACAGTTAGCCAAAACGAGGTCGAGAACCTTCCCTGACGCTGATCGGTGCTCTCTGCGTGTGGCATTCAAGGGCTGGCATTTAGAATCAGTGACTCTCCCTCTTGGTCATGAACTGAACGCCCTGAGAACCGTGACTGGTACAAGCCTTGACCCTCGGGCATGTTAAGGAGAAGACTCATTTCTGTCAGTGTTACTAAATTCCTGAGTGCCCATTCGGTTTATTCGGCAACTCTACATTAAGATTCAGCGCACCGGAAGATAACTCAGTCTAACAAAAATGAGTCTGGGCATCAGATTCAAATGGCTGTGGATTTAAACTCGGGCTCTTCTGGTTACCTGAGTATCCACAGGTGACCTGAGGTGAGTCACGCTGCCTGCATGAGCCTCAGTTTCCTCTTCTGTAAAACGAGAGTGTCACCTACTTCATGGTACTCTGCAAGGACATAAAGGGGTAAGAAAAGAAAAACACTGATAAGGTTTCCGGCATACAGACTGCTCAGTAAGTGGTACTGCTATTAGACAAGGCTGCCCTGACCGCCTGCCACTGCCTGCAGCACACCGTCTGGACCGGTCCGGGGGGCCTGCTGAGCCCCGGCCGTGCTGGACGCTCGCCACACACTGTGTCGCCGACTGTAAGCCCTCTCTCTCACATTCCGTCAAAGCCATCCTGTGACTCAGTGTTCTCTTCCTCTTCTCTCCCCACAGGAAAATGGGCCTTACTATACATCTTATCCCCCATCACCGGACTTGTGACCGGCCACCTTTCAGTGCTCTCGGTTTCCAAGGACATCTCTTTCCCCGGACCTCTGCCTGTTGAAGTGATGCTCGTTTCTGCTGTACAGACCCAGAGAGCCTTTTGTCCCCACCTCTCTGGTATTTTTTTATTGACTATATTTTCTGGCACATAAGCAATCTGAAAATGGTAGACCATTCTGAATTGCACACTTATTTTCAATTTGTATATTTGTATCAAATGAAGATGTTCATTTTTAGAGGGTTGTTAATAGAAATTGGGGAGCAGCTTTTGAGTCTCTTTGGTTTCCCGCGAGGACACTGTGTTCTCCGTTAGACAAGCCACCAGTGCTGTTCCCACCGTCTCTCTCCCACTGAGCGCTGCCTCTGTGTACTTAGGTATGTCTCAGAATACATAGAACCAGTGTACGCCGACTGGGTGTGTTGTTGCCTCAGATCCTGGCACTGTGTTTCATGCAGATGATGGGGCTGTGATCAAAGAGCACCGTCGGGGACCAAGGGTGTGGGAATGTATCTGATCAGAAGCATCAAAATCAGCAAAATATAGGTCTTAGAATTTCATTGTACCATTAAGACAGAGTTTTAAGAACTGAAGTTCCTTGGAGCTTGTGACTGTTAAGATTATTCTGGTGTCAGCAGCGGGGGAAACAGGAAGACGAGGGGCATCTCCAGCCTCTTTCCTACACTCGTGGGTTATTTGGTCTCCTTGCTCTAAAGGACTGTGCGTGTTAGTGCCCTGAAGTGAGGGCGTCTCCTACCGCTCGATCAGGGAGCCTTGGGAGAGCGAGCCCTCCCCCAGGGCCGTGGACAGTCCTGTTTGGCTGCAGAGCTGCCCCCTCGACGGACTCGTCCTGCTTGCCTGCGTCAGCGTGGAAGAAAATCCTAGACCGCTTGTGTCCCTCAGGCTCTGTTTGTGCCTTGGCTTGCTTGTGAATAAAACTTAGGATTATGCCCCTGCCTCAGAGCAGTATCATGAGGATGGCATTTAGAAAGGGCGTTCGATGCCTGGATGAAGAGGCCAGGGGGGTTTCTGCGATGGGCTCTCTTCAGTCCACTTCCGCAGCGATAACGTGCACCTGAGGGAGCGCTCCGAGCCCCTCCTCCTGCCCCTGGCACCTTTGGAGTGATGTTTTTCCCCTTGGGACAAGAGTTCAAGCGAAATCTCCACCTTGAGGACCTCCTCCCCGCTTTGTCCAGCATTCCTCCTGGCCTCCACCTCCCCCAGCGCTACACTTTAACAGGAGGCATCTGTTCGCCATTTCAAGCATTTCTTCTTGAATTAAGGTCAAACCATTATCGTTTCCATCTGGGCGCCTTCATGTTCCTTTTCATTCTATACCCAGCCGTCTCCTTCCCCGCAGCATGTACATTGGCATTTGGGAGGGGAAAAGGTAGAAGTCTTCGGTTCAAAGCGCTCAGGATCCCTGCTTCCAAGGCTCCTGTTCCCTGTGCCCAGATTACTTCTTCAGTGCAAGTAAAAGAAACATACTTCTCTTCATTGATGATAGAGGAATCCCCTACGGTCGCATTAACTGCAAACAAAAAGGGGCTTTGCGTTACTCAGATGAGCAGTCTTCCGCATGCAGTGGACACATTTTCCTCCTGCAGGAAATAAAAACGCCTTGTTTCTTGCATGCTTGCTTGTCAAGGACTCCTGGCAGCTCAGGTCCTCTGGTCCAGTAGGCCAGTCAGGCGGCTGGCGTTACCGCTTCCTCTCATGCAGCCTCTCCTTAGCCCCTGGAGCCTCGAGCCTTAAAGGTCTGAAGAGCTAGCTTCCTCTTCTGCAGGCAGTTGGTGGGTCATATTCAAGGCGCCTGCTCCCGAGGAGCAGTTACAAAAATGCGCCCGCTTCGCTTGTTAGGGCTGGACACGGCTGCTCTGAGTGGCACCTGGCCTGGACCGCGTCCTCTCTAGAGAGCGGAGGCTGCAGGCCACTTTGCCATTTGCAGGAAGCAAATTTATACGTACGACTTCTTCTAGGCAATAATTTTGAAAGGATCTTCCCTTTGCTGTATGTGTAGCAATATATTAATGCTCAGCGGCACAGCAGGGGTCTGCATATACCGAGATTCTAGTTCACTTGATGTCCTAGGGTATGAAGGTAGTATAGACTGCATACATATCAGCCACATTTCACAATTTAATGGACACTAAAGATAAGGGCTGCACCTTTCATGGAAACGAAGTCTGGTGTGGAACCAAGTTCACGCGTTCAGAGCCGTCTAAAGCGGTACGTGATGAAGTTTCTCGGTGTACTCACGTCCCGGGAGTGGAACAGGGTGGCCCTGATGTGGAAGTGATTAACGCTCAGTATCTAGCTGCCTCTGTGGCACTGCCGGGTCGCCTGCGTAACACACGCCGCGTTCAGGGACACGGCGGAGGGTGAGAGGGTGGCTGGGTGGGGACGGCCGCCAGCATCTGGTGTTCATCAGAGCACCACCAGGCCCTGAATTCATTTAACCTTCGCTTGTGCCAAATGCTGGTGGAACTGAGGAGGAAACAACTTACAAAATGTTAGGCTATTTCGTTAAATCGTGCAAGGCAGAGTAGGGTTCCTAAAACAAGCACATTTCTTCAGCATGTATCTGGGTTCGTCGGCTCATCTGTGTCCAAGTTTCTTGATAGCAACAAGAACCTCTTAAAAAAAGCTTAGTCTTCATTAGACTCTTAAGATTGAAAGACCAAAGAGGTTCACATTTTAAACATTTTCTTTAATACATATCATTTCATTGGCTGGTGCTCTTATTTTTTTATTTTTTTTTTTTAAGGATACTCCATCTCTAGTAGTTTGAGAGTAATCAAGATTTTCGGGATATTTTTGGTAAGAAAAATGGATGTAGGTTTTTTTTATAAAATATCTGAAATCAAAAGGATTAAAATATATCCTATTTGTAGAGATGGATGAGTATAATCATTTTAGTAGAAAAATGGTTAGTCTATTTCTACCTGTTTTCTATTTGTTGAGATATTGTTTAATGAATTCAAACTGTAGGTAATGGTTTAAATTTTTCTTTGCAACAGTTTATAGGAAAGCGACAAAGTGTAGTTTCAGTGCTATCTAAAAACTACTTTTTGTGTTTCCCTTGATACATTGTTTGTGTATGTATGTATATAGAGTTTAAATTGCTTAATATATGAACAGAAATTATTAGAATTTGAAGTGGCCCTGGCTGGTGTGGTTCAGTGGATTGAGTGCCAGCCTTTGAACCAAAGGGTTACTGGTTCAATTCCCAGTCAGGGCACATGCCTGGGTTGCAGGCCAGGTCCCTGGTAGGGGGCACGTGAGAGGCAACCACACACTAATGTTTCTTTCCTCCCTCCCTTCCCCTCTCTCTAAAAATAAATAAAATCTTTTCTAAAAAGTAGAATTTGAAGTAGTAGAAAGAATTGTATGGTTCTAGGATTAGTGGATTGATTATATGAAGGACCAAAAGGATGACAAGAGAACATGTAAAACTCTAAAATGAGTGCTGGCCAGTGAGTTTCAGATTGTGCTTCTCTTGAGTTATTGTCATCACAATTAACATGCATGAGAGAGGTGGGGTTTTTTTTGTTTTTGTTTTTTTTTTTAAGCTGTGCTGGCAATTTTGTTACATGTCTCAGGGCATGTGATTGATTCTTGACTTGTGATCGCCTGAGACCAGGAAAGATAAAAGAGGGTTCCACCTGTCATCTAGGTCATATCAAAAAATAAAAAAACTCAAATTGTAAGGACTGCCTAGTAGGCCTAACCATACACACACACACACGTATATTGTACATACACACAAAATAATCTGCTTTGCTTTACATTCTTTGAATGTGATTTTCTATGGCCCAGATGTGGAAAAAATAAACAATAAATTTTTTATTTTACCAAAGTTGCCCTTTAATAGTATCAAGGTCATTTTAGATATTAGTGGCTCTCTTGGATATTAGTTAACGTTGTTTTCTGTTTCCAAGAACATTATCTTTGAATCTTAAGTAAAGTATGCCTTAAATGTACGGAACTACTGAGTTCAAGAAGAAAACGTAGATATTCTGTAGGTGAACTACACTAACAAAATCATAGCTGCTGAATGTGAGCTAATATTTTTGTTTAACAGTTAAAACTAATACGTTTTATATACTCAATCACACGTTTTAAAAATGTGTTTTGCCCTGGCCAGTGTGGCTCAGTTGGTTGGAGCATCATCCCATAAACCGAGAGGTTGCGGGTTCAGTTCCCAGTCAGGGCACATGCCTAGGTTGCGAGTTGGCCCCTGGTCGGGGTACGTGTGGGAATCAGCCGATGGATGTTTCCCTCTCCCTTCCCCTCTCTCTAATGTCAATAAGTATGTCCTGAGGTCATGGTTAATGTATTTCATTAGTGCAAGCACGCGGTCATCGTAAACTGATCCAGGAGTTGATCAGATGAGATCATGTGGACCAAAACATTTAAGTTAGAGTTTAATATACATGAGTGATTGTAATCATTCTTGGGTATAGGAGATCAAAAAGTGTTTTGATGGACACAATCTTAAGATTTATCCAAAATTCAGAAAGCTTTTGTGAATATTTTTTATTTAAAAATACATGTTAGTCTTTCTGGTTGAAAGATCCCTTTTCAAGAGGTTCCCACTCTGCAAACACAGCCTATGAAGAACCGATACTAAACCGAGCTTGTTTGTATGGAATTGCAGAGGAGGACAGTCCTCGGCCATGTGTGCCTGGCATCTTTCTAACCGCCAGAGTTAACCAGCAGAGTAACGCATATGCTGTGAATTTCACCATCAACCTCCTCTTCGGAAATCTAAAGTAGTGCTTCTCCAACCTTAATGTGCATGTATTATGTCAGCTGGGGATACATTAAAATGCAGCTTTTGATACAGTAGGTCTTCGAGGCGAGCCTGGATTCTGACACACTTCTGACACGCTCTTACATGGCATTTAGGCCCCTGCTCCCAAGTCCACGCTTAGTGTAAAAGCTCCTAGACTGTGTTCAGGTGCCTTACCTGCCCTGCTTTGAGGCAGAGACCGAACTGCCATTGTAATTCCTTCCGTGGGCTGGGTGCTCGCACACTGATTATCTCGTGTCATCCTCCGCAAACCCTGTGCGGTGGGTGGTGGCAGAGGTCGTGTGACCTGCTGGAGCCCACACACAGCCGGTGCAGCGGAGAGCCGTGTTTCTCAAACTGAATATGGAAACATTCCCTTAGCTCCCTTAGTTTTTATTTTATTTATTGCAGTATTACCTAAGTGTATATAAACATAAAGCTGCGTATAGATGCCTTCTGCTTGTAGCTCTTGCGCAAGTCTGAAACCAAAAGATGTTTCCAGATCAGACATAAACAAAACAATGAAACTAATGAAACTCAAGATAACGCTGATTAAGGGTGATGGGTGAGGATGCTTCGCCAAAACGAAACCGCCAGGTGACTGCGGTGCTGCGTGCCGCAGGAAAAGTTCTTCTGAGTCTAGCATGAGCTCAGCATGCATATGCTGTCATGTGCCGTGGCGCTGACTCGGTTCTCCCACGATCTTGCTCTGTGCAGACTGTTGCTGTCATTTGCTGGGCACACAGTGATGTCATTTGGTCTTCATCTGGCTTGAAAGCATCGCCCCCTGTTGAGTCAGCCTCTGTTCTGCGTAAGCCTTCCACAACCAAAGCGGAACCCTGCACTAACGTGCCAGCGAACGCCAATGCAAACGAGGCACTGGAGTGTTCTGGTAATGCTTGATTTTAAAGCATTTATCCAGATAATTCAGAGCATGAACATTAATTATCGTTTAAAAACTTTCATCAACATGAAAAAACACCTAATTCTCAGAGCAAACTCATGGATTTCCCTTCCCAAAACACACACACTTATATCCCTCCCTCTCTCTTTCTCCCCACAAGAATTTTTTTAAATTTTACTTAAATTTATTGGGATGACATTGGTTAGTAAAGTTCTGTAGGCTTCAAGTATCCAATATGTAATACATTATCTGTATGTTGCATTGTGTGCTTACCACCCACGGTCAGCTCTCCTTCCATCAGCGTATTCTGGACCCCCTTTACCCTTTACTCCCCCACGGCCCCTTCCTTCTCTCAAAACCACCATACTGTATATGTCTGTGAGTTCGTTTTCCTTGTTTGTTCGTTTGTTGCTTTCAGCAAAATCATATGGTCCTTGGCTTTTTCTGTCTGACTTATTTCGCTTAGCATGATACTCTCAAGATCCATCCATGTGGTTGCAAATGGCAGCGTTTCATCTTACGGCTGAGTGGTGTTCCGTTGTGCCACACCTGTTTCCAGTCCGCTCTCAAAGCCCACGTCAGTCGTTTCCATGTCCACTGTAAATAATGCTGCAGTGAACATGGGGTACGTACATCTTCACAAATAAATGTTTTCAAGTAGTTCAGGTAGATGGCCAGATCCCCACCAGAACTTGCCAGGGTGGTTAGCAGCATTGGTGCTTCGGCTTCTTGCATATCTGGGTTCAGACCTTGGGCGTGTTTCTCAGCCTTTTCTGAACCTCGGTGTTTTCAAATATTAAACAGGGATAATCATACTCATTGAGTTGAGAGAAATAAGTGCAAAAATGTTCATGAAACATGCATAATAAGAATTTGTAAGTGGTAGCTACTATTGCTTTGATTAGAAATAATAGCTAACAGTCAACTTCTGGAGAAGATGGAAGCGTAGGTAGATAGGCTTCGCTTCCTCGCACAACCAAAAGAAGGACAACAACGAACTTAAAGAACAACCGTAACTGCCAGAAAATCAAACTGTATGCAAGTCCGGCAACCAAGGAGTTAAATACTCAACCAGACTGGTAGGAGGGGCAAAGATGGGCAGCTGAGGTGTAGAGGACTCGAAGCAAGGTGGTGGACAGAGCGGCTGGACCAGGTGGGCAAGGTGGCTGCTGTCATCGGAAAAGGCGAGGAAAAAATGGGACAGCTGTAATAGCCTAATCTATAAAATAGACTTAAAAAAAGAATGAAAGAAAACTTCCCTAATTTGGTGAAGGAAATAGACATGCAAATCCAAGAAGCATAGAGAGTCCCAAATAAGATGGATGCAAACAGGCCCACTCCAAGACACATCAGAATTAAAATGCCAAAGATTAGAGATAAAGAGAGAATCTTAAAAGCAGCAAGAAAAAAGAAGTTAGTTACCCACAGGGGAGTTCCCATAAGACTGTCAGCTGATTTCTCAAAAGAAACTTTGCAGGCTAGAAGGGACTGGCAAGAAATATTCAAAGTCATGAAAAGCAAGGTCTTTATAGGCAAGATTGCTCCACCCAGCAAAGCTATCATTTAGAATGGAAGGGCAGATAAGTTGCTTCCCAGACAAGAAAAAAACTAAACGAGTTTATCATCACCAAACCAGTATTATATGAAATATTAAAGGAACTTATTTAAGAAAATTGATGATTGCTCCATGAGAGGAGAGTGTGGGGGAAAGGGTGAAGAGGTGAGGGGATTGAGAAGTACAAATAGGTAGTTACAGAATAGCCATGGTGATGTAAAGTGCAGTGTAGGAAACGGGGAAGCCAAAGACATACGCATGACCCATGGACATGAACAATGGTTGGGGGATTGCCTGAGGGAGTGGGGGTGCTGGGTGGAGGGGGGCAAAGGGGAAAAAAATAGGACAACTGTAATAGCATAATCAATAAAATATAATTTAAAAAAGAAAATAACTTGAACTGAAGTAGGGCTTATAACTACATCAAAAAACACTGCTGAAATGGAGAAAATCAGGCAGATTTGGGCCTTATCTGTAAATGTGAAGCCAGAATCATTGTCTTATGCTGGGATGTAGGATGAGGCTCTGAAGTATCACGTGTCTTCTATCTTGATCGCCCGCATGCATGGACGGAAAGGCATGCATTTGTTACATCCAAGACCTCATAGATGGGGAAAAGAAGCTGGATGGAAAAAGAATCGATAATATCCACAACATAGATTATCACCATGCTTCTATATAAAATGGCACAGAGGGAAATATTTTTAAAACAGCTTAACAGAATTCAATGTCAGCCTCATTTCAAGTGTCTCTACTACTTTTATAATCTATGCAAACATGATATAGTAACTAAAGAAAAAAATTGAATTTGATACATGCTATCCTTGTTTAAGAAGATAAATGAGTTTGTCTTACAAACCTCTCCTGATATTTCCTCCCATCACCCAATGCGGGGGGTGGGGGGAGGGAAGCAAGACCATAAAAAAACCCAGCCTGCTGATGTGCTTGTTCATTTTTTAGAACTCCAGAATTTATTTTAGAAAACTAGGAAAAGACAGAAGACTTACTAAATAGCTGTTTTAAAAAAACAAAGTAATTTTTTTTCAGATATATTTCATAGGTAAAATTTAAGATGTTTGCAGACCACTTCTCAGAACTGTCAAGGACAATCAGGACAATACAGGCTGGGGGAAAAGTTCTTTTCCTGAAAAAACTATATCAAGCAAGATTCAGGGAGAATTTCATGTTCTCATTAGTTACAGATAATAAATGTCCAAGATAATGTACAAATTGAACCTAATGGTCCTACTATCCATTACTGGACCACAACCTAGCATGACAGCCTCTTAATAAAATTTATATTTATTTTGTGTCAGTATGATTATTAGCACATTCGTACAACTGTTAAAAGTAACCTTAGTCCTTTCCCCTTCACAGAAACATTAATTTTATAACAAAGTTGGGAAAATATAATTTAAGATCACAAGACATATAAGCAAATGATTTTGAGGATCTGAGCTTTGGACTCAGACTTGGATTTGAATCCTGATTCTACCATTGAATATATAAAATAATATAAAGAGCATAGCAAAACATTAGCAATTATTTCTTTTTTAAGGATATTTTATCAATTATTCTATTACAGTTGTCCTGTTTTTTCCTCCCCTTTATTCCCCTCAGCCCTGTACCCACCTTCCTACCACCATTCCCTCATCTTAGTTCATGTCCATGGGTCATACATGTAGGTGCTTTGGCTTCTACATTTCCCATACTATTGACCTCCCCCTGTCTATTTTGTACCTACCATTTATGCTTCTTATTCCCTGCATCTTTCCCCCACTGCCCCACCACCACCTCGCCACTGATAACCCTCCATGTGATCTCTATTTCTCTGAATCTTTTCCTGTTCTAGTGTTTGCTTAGTTTGTTTTTGTTTTTGTTTTTAGGTTCAGTTGTTGATAGTTGTGAATTTCTTGTCATTTTACTGTTCATATTTTTTATCTTCTTTTTCTTAGATAAGACCCTTTTTAACATTTCACATAAGGGCTTGGTGATGATGAACTCCTTTAACTTTACCTTATCTGGGAAGCACTTTATCTGCCTTTCCATTCTAAATGACAGCTTTGCTGAATAGAGTCATCTTGGATGTAGGTCCTTGCCTTTCATGACTTTAAATACTTCCTTCTAGCCCCTTCTTTCCTACAAGGTTTCTTTTGAGAAATCAGCTGATAGTCTTATGGGAACTCCTTTGTAGGCAACTGTCTCCTTTTCTCTTGCTGCTTTTAAAATTCCTTATCTTTAATCTTGGGTAACTTAATTATGATGTGCCTTGGTGTGTGCTTCCTTGGATCCAACTTTTTGGGGACTCTGAGCTTCCTGGACTTCCTGGAAATCTATTTCCTTTGCTATATTGGAGGAGTTTTCCTTCATTATTTGTTCAAATAAGTTTTTAATTTCTTGCTCTTCCTCTTCTCCTTCTGGCACCCCTATGATTTGGATGTTGGAATGTTTAAAGTTGTTCCAGGGGTTCCTAAGCCTCTCCTCATTGTTTTGAATTCTTGTTTCTTCATTTTGTTCTGGTTGAATATTTATGTCTTCCTTCTGTTCCAAATCATCAATTTGAGCCCTGGTTTCCTTCCCTTGACTGTTGGTTCCCTGTACTTTTTCCTTTGTTTCACTTTTCATAGCCTTCACTTTTTCCTTTATTTTGTGACCATACTCAACCATTTCTGTGAGCATGCTGATTACCAGTGTTTTCAACTGTGCATCTGATAGATTGGCTATCTCTTCATTGCTTAGTTCTTTTTCTGGAGTTTTGATCTGTTCTTTCACTTGGGCCATATTTCTTTGTCTAAGCGCACTTGTTACATTTTAAGGGGCGGAGCCTTAGTTATTTGCCAGGGCAGGGCAGCCCAAGTCACCATGTTGTGGCGCTATCTGGGGGGGGCAGAGTCTGATAGGAAATAATGTGGCTTGCCCTGCTCTCTGCCGTCTTTCAATCACTTCCCCCAGTACCCACCAGCAAATTGGGTCCTTCTGGTGCTGATTCCTGGGTGGGTGGTTAGTGTATGTTTTAGGATCCCATGGGCCTCTCCAACAGACTCTCCTGTGAGGCTGGGAGTTTCTCCCACCACTGCAGCCCTCACAGTTTTTTTCAGTTGGAGATTTTGAGGCTTTAGTTTCCTGCACCAGAACCCTGGGTTGCACAGTCTGCCTCACTCCCTGATTGTGCCTCCTGGTTTATCCGCGTGTGAACGTGGGACTGCCAGCTGCTGCTTTGCCGAGCATCCTCTCCACCCTGGCTGCCTGTCTCCGCCCCTCCTGCCAGTCTGAATGAATGTTTCTTCTTTAACTCCTTGTTTGTAGGACTTCCATACAGTTCGATTTTTCTGGCAGTTCTGGTTATTTTTTGTTTTTAAATGTGTTGTCCTTTTGATTGTGTGAGGAAGCAAAGTGTATCTACCTATGCCTCCATCTTGGCTGAAAGTTCTCATTATTTTTTCAAATAGAGTTCCAATTTCTTGCTCTTTCTCTTCTCCTTCTGGCATCCCTATGATGTGAATATTAGACTTCTTGAAGTTGCTCCAGAGGCTGTTTATACTATCTCATATTTTTGGATTCTTGTTTCTTCTTGTTGTTCTGATTGGTTGTTTTTTGCTCCCTTATGTTCCAAATCACTGATTCGATTCTCAGCTTCATCCACTCTACTGTTGTTTCCCTGTAAGTTGTTCCCTATTTAAATTAGTATCCTTTGTTTCTGACTGAATCTTTTCTTATGCTGCTGAGATCCTCACTAAGTTCCTTGAGCATCCTTATAACCAGTGTTTTGATTTCTATATCTGATAAATCGCTTATCTCCACTTCATTTAACTCTTTCTGGAGTCTTGATCTGTTCTTTCATCAGGACAATGTTTCTTTGTCTCCAGTTTTGGCAGGCTCCCTGTGTTTGTTTCTGTGCATTAGATAGAGCTGCTATGACTCGGTGTCTTGGTAGCATGGCCTAATGTAGTAGGTGTCCTGTAGGGTCCAGTGGCAGAGCCTCCTTTATCACCCAAGCTGGGTACTTGAGGTGCACCCTTCACGTGGAGTATATCTTCCTCTTGTAGTTGAGCCTTGGTTGCTGTCAGCAGGTCAATGGGAGAGATTTACCCAGGCCAGTCAGCGTCAAGGACTGGCTGTGACCACTGACCACCAACCTCCGCCCTCCGTGGAGGACCGGCCATGCAGGGGCAGAGTGGTGGTGCTTTGATGTGGTCTGAAGCTGCCCACTGGGTACACAGGCCTGGGGTTTCCCACGTGGTGCAAGGATAGGTCAGCCCCCCATGTGTGTTTTGCCCAGGACCACCCTGCCTGGGCTGTAAAGCAATCTGCAATGGCTGCTGCTTGTGCTGGGCTTGGAGGTTCCCAGGAGAAACCAAGCTGTGGACCTAGGCTGGCTGCTGCTAGTTCTGTTCCTCGGGCTCATTGAGGCCAGCTGTTGCTTATTTGTTAAAATTTAGGAAGTTGTGAAGCATGAGCCAAGACCAGCCATTCATATGGAAAAGCAGCTTGGGTGGGTCCATAAGTTGGGTGGGGTGGAGTCTCAGGGGCTCTCCAGGGCTGGGCAAACAGTATTAGCCAGGCTGATGGAGTCCTAGATATGGCACCAGCTTGCTGGCCCTGTGGGGGTAGGTTCAGAAAGGGGACAATGGCCTCTGTTTGCCTTGATACGGCTGGGGCCCGTCACCAGACAACACAGGTTCCCGGTGCCTTCAGGCTGGCCTCACCGCCTGTCGCCAGAGCTCTTTGGTTGACCTGTTCGCACAGCTGCTTGACTTTGACGTTCCCTCTTTTGTCCTCTAAAGAAGGGTTTTTTAAATTTATTATTCATTGCTTATTTTTTATTTAAGTTGCACTTGCTCAGCCAAGTTCCAAAGGAGGACCAGAGTTCAGTAATCAGCAGGAGAGGTGATCAGTCATCATTCCAGGACTGAAAGCATTTCAGGGTGTGAGGCACATGTTAAACATTTGAGATTTTGTTCTATACCCAGCTATCCATTCACTGCCCCACCTCTTAAAGAAACATTTCTTGTTCCAGCAACATTGAACAAGAAGGCAGCATTTCGAGCCACCTCTTTGGAAACCAAGTCCCATTGAGAACGTGTTCATCCGAGAATGAGGAGGCAACGCCACCTGGGGGCCGCAGGCTGGCAGGGCTGCCCTGTCCAGAGCCCACAGTGTGTGCCGGGGTGGGCGCTGCACTGAAGTGACAGAGGTTCTTGCAGGAGAAACTCGATTCTTATCCATGAGCCTATTTTTCCGTCATTTGCTTTTACAGCCCAGAACGTCTCTCCTTCCCTTGCTCCTAGATCCGTACTCGGATCACAATATGAAGAAACTCTGCACTTGGTAGCAAAGGGAGTTACGGCGGAGCCGTGCACTAGCTGGAGTGATGCTCTCTGCTGTGGCAAGATGGACATATGTGGCAGCTTAAACACAGCAGAGAGGTATTTCCCACACAACGTCCAAACAGAGGTTGCTGACGAGGAGCAGCTCTTGCCCTGACGGGTGTGGCTCCATGGGTTGGGCAGCATCCCTCGGAGGAAAGGGTCACCGGTTTGATTCCTGGTCAGAGCACACATCTGCGTTGTGGGTCAGGTCCCCCCGAGGTCAGGGCATGTATGAGAGCAACTGATTGATGGTTGTCTCTCTTCCTCTCTCTTCCCCTCTCTCTAAAGATAAATAAGTAATTTCTTGTTTAAAAGAGAGAGAGAGAAGCAGCTCTTCTCCAAGTCCTGCTTCAGAGACCTAAATGCCTACCATTTTGTGGCTCCTCTATCTTTTCATGGCTTTCACAGTCCACGTGCTGTCCCCTCAGGCTGGCAGAGGGGGAGAGAATGTGGAGGACCTCACGGGAGGTTTTTACCCTCCAGCCCTGGAGGCGCACACACGACTCCCCTGGGTATTCCGTCCTCTGGGACTCGGTCATCTGGGAGGCCAGGGAATGAGGGCCTGGGAAGAGGAGGACAGGAATTTTGCGCTGAGCCTTCTGCACGAACCCAGTGTACTAGGAACTGGGGGAAAAAAATGGTAAAAGATACATTCCAGCCACGTAGAAAGAAATTACTGTGGAATGAAAGAAATCATCCACCCGAGATAGATCAGACGTCGGAGAGGGGCACTGGCCCAGGATCACAGCTGAGCCTGGAGCAGAAGCTCACGGCACAGCCTCAGACGTGCCAGGAACCTGAGCCCGCTCGTACCCGGAGCCCCTTCAGCAGGAGTGCGCAAACTCTGAAGCTGACGGCAGAGGTGTCCTTTGCTCAACCTGTGATAACCTTACTACGCAAAGTCAAGTCTGTGCATCAAGCACAGTGACCTGTTAGAGATGCGGGCTCTTGGGCCCGCCCAGAACTGCAGAGCCAGGCATTGTATCAAGGCTGCTGATCTGTGCCCACAGGAAGGATTACAGTCACCCCGTAATCCTGGCTCTGGCGCTCAGGGAAGTGTGATGTTCGAAGGCTTCACCTCTCTGTCCCTCCACCTCTGTGTCTGTGAAATGGGAGGTGATTAGATATTGGGGTGCCTCTCTAGAGGTAGTGAGCACAAATGTTAAATAACCCCTGACACTCGGTGAGCATCGCCATTGTCACGTGCTGAGTGCTCACCTTTTAAAATAAGGAGGTACAGCTTTTTGAACTGTGACTGGCGGGCTCATTCTCTTTCAACCCTCATGTCACATTAAGGACTTTAGCTCTTTGAAATGGTCTTGAGATTTTTTTTTTCCATTCAGATGTTTAGGTGTTTGTTCCTTACAAATGAGCAGGCACAGAAAAGTAACAAAGTCAGCAAATGGTGTTTGTCCTAGCAAGTCCTCCCAGACAGCAGCCGTAATTTCAGTCAACAAACGACCGAATTAAAAGCTTAACTGTATACAACCCACTAATTTGCTGAACCTGGAGACGTATTAACTGCTTAATGGGCTTTAATCATAACCTGTGGTAACCTAGATTAATTGAAGTAGCCAAATGGGATAATTTACATCAAATGATTTTGTTCAACCAGAAAATAACCTGGTTTTCAGCTGTTTTGGAAGTGGATTTTAGTGTATCATCTCTCTGCCTCAAACCAGGTGAATCATTTTGGTGCCTCATTTAGTAAATATAACACATGCATGTTAAAGTTCCTCTCACTTTACATAATGATTTACATAAGTTAGTGTCTCAGGACCATCCTTTTCATGCTGTTTCACTTCATCCTTTGTGCTGGGTAGAGCAGGCTCTCAAAGGTCTGGCTGACTCTGTACTGCCCACTTGACTTTGGCTTCTTTATCTTCAAGTAAATTCCAATTTTACATTTCCAGCTTAATTACTGTATATTGACTGATGACATGCATGGTTGACTTTAGTCTCATCAAATTCTTTAAAGGTGAGTAAGAAATTGAAAGGACTTAATTCTTGTAGCCATCACACAAGGAAAGGAACTAACCTAGCAACATTCACTTTTGAGTGCAAATAGGAATAAGGCACAAAATTTAACCTGAACTGTTACAATAAATTATACCACTGGTTGGTTAGGATCATGAATCAGTGGGAGCTTTTCAAATTGAGGGAGCTCCTTTCTGTTTCTGAGTCAAAATGTGTGTTCTCTCCAGTGCATTCAGGCCCTGCCTCTTTCCAGTCCAGAGTGAAGTGCACCTAAGTTTTCACAAGTGAAGCTCAGACATGCTGCGCAGATGTTTTCTCTGTACAGTACTCAGTACAAGACCAGGACTAAGTGGTGTGAGCGTTTTCTGGTTGGATCCATCTTGCTGAAAAGGAAAAAGCTGTCCTAATGCATTCAGTGTCGAGCCTCCCGTAACCCCCAGGAGAATTTCACAAGAGGTGGGGAAAAGGCAGGAATCTCAGTTTTCAGTTCACAGTAGTGGCATGCGCAGGGTGAGACCACTCTGCATCTGGGGTTGTTTGTTTAAGATTTTATTTATTTTTAGAGAGAGGGGAAGGGAAGGAGAAAGAGAGGGACAGAAACATCCGTGTGTGGTTGCCCCTTGCATGCCCCCTACTGGGGACCTAGCCCTGAAGCCAGGGAATCAAACTGGTGACCCTTTGGTTCACAGGCCGGCACTCAGTCCGGTGAACCACACCAGCCAGGGCTGTTTTGTTTTGTTTTTATGTTTATAATAATTTATTGTGATATGTGCCAAAATCAAATTATAATATTATCCTACATTGTATTTTTTCAATATAAAACTCCTAAGACACATGCCTATGTCTATTAATCTTATGGAGTATATCCTTTTTTGCTTTGTTCATTTTGGTTTTCTCCTTTTTTTTTCGCAGCTTTGTTGAGATGCAATGAGAGTGTTACAGACTGATTCCTTCGAAGGGTGTGGTTTGGTGTTTCTGGTCACTCTCAGAGTTGCACGGCCGTCACCGCTGCCCACCTCTAGAACGTTTCAGTGCCCTCAGAGGAAACACGTGCTCCTCGGGAGTCAGTGTGCCACTCTCCACGCCCCTCCCCCCGTGTCTGGCTCTCCCTGCAGTGCGTCCTCCCTTCTGAGACGCTCACCTGTGCTGCCCTCGGTGCTAGCACGACGGGGCCATACGCGCTTGTTGAATGAACGAACACCCACATGAGTCTCTAGCCGTGGGTGCAGCTGGGCAGTAATTGACAGGGACAGGTGTCAAAAGACTGGATTCAAACCCTCACTAGCCACGTTGCTCTGGGTTCCGAATCAGCCCTTCCATGCCTCAGTTTCCACATCTGTAAAACATGGATAGCCATCTGTACTTCACAGGACGGTTCTGAGAATTACCTGAGAACATACGGTCGCAGCGTATTTAATATTTGTTTGTCAATGAAAGGCAAACCCCTAGTTTGGTGTCCAGGGAACTGTATAGTGGACAGTCCCCCTGCTCACCGGCCTAGGGTTCAGAGGCACAGCATTTTCCCGTGCCTGCATCTCCCCAGTGTCCTTCCCCAGAGAACAGAGTTCTAGAATAAAACTACAGTGTCCTTTGCCTTACCTCACACCCGCTGCCTCTCCTGTTCCTGTCCAGAGCCTCTTCTCCCCCAGGGGATGCTGATTCTCACTGTGGGGCCCACACGTCCCGCAGAGAAGCAGGTACGTCCATGGGCTGTGAAGTACCCACCTCCTGGGGTGGGTTGCCAACCCCTCCCCTCTTGCTCCTTTCCTTCGCAGCGGCTGCAGAAACCCCCTCTGGGAGAACCCCCCTCTGGGAGGGTGTGCTGCCCACCTTAGGCCCCTGGCAGCCTCAGCCAGATCCCTGGGTCTCGGAGAAACTGGGGGAAACCTGTCTGTCTTTTTCTCTCCTATAGCTGTCCCCTCCCCTGTCCCCAGAGTTACCTTAGCAGATTTGCCATGCATGCATTGAACAAAAACAGTTTCCACCCAATAGCAGTGAAGCAATAGATACCATTTACAGGATAAATATATCATAAATATATTGTCTCTAAGCCTTACAATAACTTTGCAAACTAGGTGTTTTCTTTATTTTACAGAAGAAGAAAAGAGTATCTTAGAGAAGTAAAAAAACTAGCCACAAGATAATATTAGGGAATAATCTTTGGGAAGGACAGAGGATTGGGTAATTCTGCCTGCACAAAGCTTCTTACTTGAAGTCTAAGATTGCGCCATCCATTAGGTGGCATCGGTCTCTCACTGGGAAGCATTGGCTGCGATTCGCATGAATCATAGTTCAGCAGTTGGCTAGCTTTGCGACCTCGGACACGCTTCCTGACCTCTTTGATTTCCGGCTCTCCTAGGTGAAGAGTTTTTGTCTTAGAATTGTAAGGATCAAATGACTTAATACTTCTGAAATTCTCATAAATGTTAGCTATTGCCTTATTTAAATATTCTAATTGTTACAATCAAAGTGTCTGACTTTGCAGATTTCTCAGATACGCTCAGCTCCCTGATTTTAAACGATGTCACGTTACCAGTTCAGAAGATGTGTGATTGTATTTAGTGTGTCTTTCCTTCCAGAGAAAATGACATTTCAGATGAGGGGTTGGCAAGCTGTTTGGGTTGAGAGCTCAGATAGTAAATATTTCAGGCTTTTCCAGGGCACATGGTTTCTTGTCGCATGGAGTCAAGCACACTGCTGTAGCTGCAGGCAATTCTCAAGCAAATGGGTGTGCCTTTATTTAAGGAAACTGAAATTTAAATTTGAAATAATTCTCAAGAATGACAATGCTATCTTGCTTTGTTGCCAGCTGTCTAAAAATGTGAAAACAAAGCAAACCAAAACACATCACTAACCTGGAGGGCCATATAAACACAGGCACTGGACCGTGGTTCGGCAACTCCCATTTTTCATGATTCAGTGTCTCTTTGAGGCTGATGAATCCCAGAGCCCTAATTCGGGCAAAACAGTGAGGAGGAGGAAATGCGGGCCAGTCACTCCGTCAGCTGGCTTTTCATGGCTCTGTGGCCTAAGGATTCACGCCACCCCTTTGAGACTAACCTTTTCATCTACAAAAATGAAGGAGTGCCACCTCTCTGACCTACACCTACTTCCTGGGGAAGGGAGTTTAACACTCATTATGGTTACTGAACTCCCTGTGCTAGGTTTTTGCATTATTTTAATTCTAATCCCCTTACTCCCACTTTACATGTGAAGTAATGGAGAATCAGAGAGGAAGGCGCCCTGCTCCAGGTGACGGTGCCAGCACCTCAACCGGTGTCTGACTCGCCCTTCCCCAAACCCTGTGGGTGGAAGGCAGGCCCCCCCACCCCCAGCAGGGGCCTCCCTGGACACGCCCTGTGCCCACCCAGCACCTGCCTAGACGAGCGCAGGGCCCAGCTCGCCTGCCTTAAGTGTTTGTTGAATAGTGAACGAGTGCATTTTTCTGTTATGCCCGTAGTTCTTCTTTTCTTCGGTCAGGGACGCCTTTGAGAAACAATTTAAAATTCTGGACCCTCTCTCCCGATCAGCCATCTCAAACGGAAAAACCTTGCATTGGGTATTCGGTCAGCTGTGGAAAGAAGGTGCCCCTCACAAACCCTGAATAACGCGAGTTAGAATTCTTTCCAGGAGCACAGAAACGGGATCCGGAGGAATCTCGTTCCTTTCAGTTCGAAATCAAGCTCCTGGGCATTTGTTTAAAACTCTTGATTCCCTTGAAAGTCACTTTCTCAAAAGCTACTACTTAAAAATGAATTTCCTTTATGAGATCCAAGTGGCATGAAAAGTGGGAGGCCGCAGCCCTTGAAGATTATCGTGCAATTTTTGTCTTCGAGACACGCAGCTGTGCGGGAGACATCCGCCCTTCGCACCCGACGCGAGTCCTGCGCGCGCCGGCCTGCGGCGCCTCGGCCTTTCCGCGCCTCCCTTTCCTTCTCCCCGCGCCTCCCATCCCGGTGACCAGAGGCGGCGTTAATCTTCAGACGTGACGGACTCGGGCGCTGCTGGCGTTCATTCCGTCTTCTCTCCTGTGAAGCACCTGCTGTTTACACGCCCGATCGTTTACCTGGGGACCTTGAGATCCTGACCCATCCAGATAAACAGTAGGAGTAGGGATATTTGGTTTTCACAGAATGTCGTAAAAACAACATCTGCCGTTTGTGGAGACTTAGAAAACACTAAGGTACCGCCTTTGCCTACTACTCCCTTCCCACCATCTTTTACTGCATTCTCCTCGCCACCCCCACCAGAAAGAAAAGCCCCGTTCTAAAACCCGAGTATTTTCCTTCGCTGCTTTGGGACAAGCCACTCGACTCACATTTTGGTCCTGCCGTATCTTGTCGATTGATTTTTCTCCATGACACTGTTACTGGGGCTCATATTCAGCCACATCAATTGTTAAAAAATACTTAAATGCTTCCACGTGGATGGGTAAAGCACTGCTACGCTGAGCCCTCAAATGCCTTTGCCACCCTGCTCCTCCTGCACCTTCCCTGGATCTGCCTACAGTCCAGCAACTAAAGGGTTAAGGCCTCCTGCCCTTCCAGGACCCTCCTCCAAGACTGCGGCCAGCTTCTTTCCCGACTGGCCCTTGCCTGGTGCACCTATTCATCACCATAAAATTTCATTCATATATATACGGTTTATAGGAATGACTAAGAGCAAGCTCTAGAAGCTGCAGAGCCTCTTTGGGGAGCGACTTGATGATTCATAGGAGCAGGGAAGACTTGAGTTAAGTGACTCCTGAGAGCATCCTTTTTGTAGTCAGCCAAATGATCTCTCCTTCAGTTCACAGCCTCGCTTCACAACATTAACTCGATGCTTTGCTTTTTTCCAGGAAAGGTGGGTATAAGGGAGGGTTGGGTTTCAGGTCCCAGCTGCCTCATTGATGACCAAGTACTAGACCTGTAAGCAGAAGCCAGTCATCTTCAATTAAGCCCGAAAGGCCTGGAATCCCCGGAAAGCTTCTGGGGTGAGGAGGTCTTCCTTTGGTGATGAGGAGGCTGAGTCACCTAGAGCAACTCACATGGGCCATGAAGCCTAAGTGGCCAGCGCCGCTCCTGTCACCCTGACACCTGGGCCTCTGCTCATACGGGAGAGGCAGAGTCAGCATGTGTGGAGGCTTAATACCCACCAACGGAGCTTCTCGCAGGTAGGGCTCACCTACGCACACCTGGGTGTCAGCACGCCTTCCTTGCTGGGCTAGGAGACAGAAGAAGCACGTGCATGTCACGTGATCTCAGCAGAACCCAAACCTCAGTGTGGCGCATCCTGAAGGTTCTTTAGCGCAGCCTTTCCTTAATCGCCACCTGGGGCTGTCTCTGAACTGCTCCTGAAGCTGTTTCCAGCCTGCGCATGTCTTACTTCTCTAATTTTGCTCTGTGATCTATCATCTTCTATTTGTTCTAAATTTGCCTTTTTCCTGGTTCGAGGAGTACTTGCAACCATAGCAGTTTACACACTCCCCACCCTCAGCGCTCCTGTCTTTATGAACCATCGCAGAAGACACGCTCTTCTCCAGCCCCACGTTCTTGGGGGACTGTTACCCGCTCGGTGAGCACCAGCCACCGTTCTGGGTCCATGACTGTTCTTAATCGCACCAAACAGGTTCTGGCTTGTCTTCCTCCCGACAGCAACAGGGAGGTGAAATGAGGTGATGCTCCGCCTCCTCAGCTCGCAAGCTGTAAGCCATTTTCTCTTTACAGTCTCTTTAGCACCACATGCTCTGCATTTTTGTTCTTTGTTGATCTCACCATTTACAATGGCTCCCAATGGCATGCTGAAGCGCTAGCCAGTGCTCCCCAAAGCAGGAAGGCTGCAGTGTGGGGCAAATAAGCACCTTAGGTAAGCTTCACCCAGGCATGAGCTATGAAGCTACTGACCATGAGCTGAGTGTTAATGATCAACAATATATATTACATACAGAATCTTTGAACAGCAGCACACATAAAATAAAGTTCTTATCTGGTTTGACCAGATGAAAATATTGTCGACTGCCCTGGCTGTTGTGGCTCATTTGATTGAGCCTGCGAACCAAAGGGTCACTGGTTCAATTCCCAGTCAGGGCACATGTGTAGGTGGCAGGCCAGGTCCTCAGGAGGAGGCCCACAAGAGGCAACCACACACTGATGTTTCTCTCCCTCTCTTTCTCCCTGCTTTTCCCTCTCTCTAAAAACAAATAAATAAAGTCTTTTAAAAAAAAGAGGAAGAAAACATCATGGTCTGAGGCTTGAAGGAACCTCATCTTTTATTTCTCCCCAGAGGAGTTTTTTCACTCTTCACTAATTTAGTACTCAAAACTTTATAGAACATAACTGCTGCAAACAATAAGAACTGGCTGTAGTTGTGAGCAGCTGAGCCCACACCACTGTGCTTGTCCCCTGAAGAGTTAACAGACACAGGTTTGCCACCTGCTCCGAGAGAACTCGTTGGGCAGCCGCTCTGCACGGGGCTCTAGGTGCAGCCTTGCACAAAAAGGTCGTTGTCCTCGACTGCATGCGTCCGGAATAGCCTGGTAGGAGATAGCACATTTGAAAAATTTCTTGCAAACATGCAGGATGAGTGTGAATCCGTACAGACAAAATCCTCAGCCAGGGAACCAGGGAAATGTCCATTCTGCCAGCTCCTGCCCACCTCAGTCCTTCTCCATCGGCACTGAAACGTACTCAGCGGCCTGCAAGCTCCCCTTCCCTCAGTCCTGCGTCCAGGGAGAGTCTTGATGGGAAACACGTTGGCAGGTCCTTTTCCACCCCTCGCGATGTCTGCAGAAAGCCTAGTCCCAGTGTTGCAGAAAGGTCATGTTCTGGGTGCCAACTGACCACAGCTGCTTTTATCACTGTAATGAGAACGGCCATGATCTTCCGGGCTGAGCAGGAGAGTACTGCAATCTAATAGTAACAGCTGGTGTGCCCTGTATTTGCCTAATTCTCTGTCCCTGCCATATGGTGACATATACATATATACACATATATATATGGTGATACACACACACACACGTAGGGAGAAAATGAATGTTAGATAAGCTTCATTCTGGCATGAGTTATGGTATATTGACCATGAGCTCAGTATTAATGAACCGACAATATATAGTACATATATGCATACGTATATAGTGACACGTACACACACACATATATATGGTGAGATTATATATATATAATATATATACTTTCTACTTAATCAGGGCTAGGCCAGGATTCTGGGTTCTGTTGCTGTACATTTTACTACTTTCCATATGATTCTGAGAATCTTTCTTGTCCAGAACTTTCTATGGTGCATTCTGCTGTCTTTCTTTAAATGCTAACATCTGCCCTTTGACCTCCTTTTGGGACCACACGCCCATTCTCAGAGGCGAGCCAACAGCTGCCCCTTGTATTTGTGATAGTTCAGTCCCTCTTGAACCCTCCCAGCAGGTTGTGGTCAGCAGGAGGCCAATCCATGTGTGACTCGTGGGGTCTTGCTTTCATCTAGGCCCTTTCTCATCACGCTGGCCTGTACCATTCATCTGCTGTGCAATCCAGGTTAGTGTGGGACCCCTGTGGTCGCCTACAGACTGGTGACCTTCCTACAGCTAATTTCAGAGGCTTGTCACTGTAAGCAGTTGCTCTAAGTTCAAGCTTCAAAGTGTAGAATCTTCGGCAGTTGCATTTCTTTGGCTGCAGGCATTTCTCTACCTGTTTGCTACAACACTTGGGAAATCCTGGCCATAATCAGATGCACCAATCTTCATCAATTCTGCAAATAGGCCTTTGGGTGCCACCTGCTGCAAAATACTGTCTTCTCATTGCTGCGGTTACAAAAGGAGTTTTATAAACCTTCTGTGTGGGATTTGGGGAAAGACCACATGCCACCTAGACTGCACACTGCAGCAGGGCCAACTACTCAATACCTGTTTTGCACGCCACAGGATCCACGGTGCTGAGCACAACGTCCGCCTGAAATGTGTATTCTTTTCACTCGCTGATTGGGCTAAGCATCACCTGAGGCTCTCACTTGAATTATAGTTACTTCTGGGCATGACATTATAAATATGTACTCCCTGACTACACCACATAAATAGCCTCAAACAGCCTCCTTATTGTTGGAGGTATGGGCAGTATTGAACATTTCACACCCATTTTTATGTTTTTCTTGACTTTGTATTGTAATATTACCACGAAAAAGAATTAGGCATGCATCTGTAAAACCATGCATTAAAGAGGAGGCAGTAAAATCAATGTCTTGCCCTTGTTTAAATATCTAAGTACCTAAATGACTTTTGGTATTGAGTGAGTTATTTATAAAGAAGATTTAAAGGATGGACACATTTTTACCAAAAATGCATCTTTGGCAAGTGGGAGAGTACCTGTCCCAGTTTAGAAAGAAGGCTTAGTAGTATGTGAGGTGTTAGGAGTTGAAGATTTGTTTTCTTCTTTTTCTTCTTGTCTCCCTTGTTCAAAACACTTAATTTGCTGGAGTTTACAGGAAGAACACAAGCTCTGAAGTTAGAAGACCTGGGTTTGAACCCCGGCTTCTCAGTTTTCTTACCTATCTGGCATTTATCTCTAGGCTTCATTCTCTTCTCATAATTTATGACCCCACAATGTAGCTGAAGGTAAATTGTAAACTATGAAGAATAATATCCAACTTATAAAGTATCATCATCAACACATCTTTTATAAATCAAGATGACCAACCCCTGGACTCTGGGTATTGTAAGAATTTAGCAGAATCACATCTTTTATAATAGCCTAAGCCTAACACAATACATGTAAGGACTTAGCCAAGACAAATTCCTGAAAAGAACACAATGCAACAGAAGCAGTTCACAGAGTCCTGTGAGTTTTGGTCAATGATTACATCCTGCTGCAGTGTTAGCAACGGTTGGCAACCAACCTGAAGATAAAGAAAAGAAGTGATGAAAACGTCAAGATTCCTCAAACAGATATGTCATGAAATGAGTTGGAGTAGACCAGGACATTGTGTTCAGCACTAAAGGCCAGGAGACTCGGCCACCTCCTTCCCAAATTGTTATCTCATTTGAAGAATCTCAATTTGCTGTGGAGTATTGAAAACAAACACATTCCATCAGAGAATCATTGGTGAGTCCCGACCTTTCTTCTGCATGACCTGTGGACAGGAATATTATACTGTACTTTCTTACCTTATGTTTTAATGTCTCTTTCCAAATAAACATTTGGGGTAAGCAGTGTGACAGTTGCAGTGGAACATTTAAGGAGAATTTTAATTGAACTGGAGGCCATTCCAAAGAGCCTACATGGCGATCACTCTGCACAGGATGTCTGTATTTGGTCCTGGTTGCAATGAGGTGTGACCTTGCACACATTTCCAGAGAGAATCAGATTTGGGAGTATGGTGAACTCCACTGAGTTCTTTAACGTGTCTGTGAGCATGCCTATGGGGACTCCTAAGTTGAAGGTTTTAAACTCTCTTAGCTCCAAGTGTGAGGAAGTCACACTGGAAAAGATAATGCATGTTCTCTGTATGTTCTGCAGGAAATTTTGCAGACAGAAATCTGAGTCCAGCACACTACATGCTTCCCAAAGCACTTTCTCCCACTGGGCAAACCAAGAAGCTCTGCAATCTTTTCTCAACCTCGTAGAAGAAAAACTGATATTCTGACCCAACTTATCAGGTTCTGACCACTGGCATACTTCCCCTGTCATCCTTATACATGGGAGCACACTTAAAAAATGGCTATGTGCAATAGAAAAGAAGAAAAATTAGTATCAATGAACCAACCAGGGGTGGAGGGGCATAGGAGGGGAAAGGGAAAGAAGGAACTAGTAAGAAATTAAAGAAGGCAGATGGAAATGGATTATGAGGAAGAAAGAGTTTTCCTGAACAACATGCTGTATCAGAAGATGGCTGTGGCCACATCAAAGAAAACCTTCTGAGAGCTCCCTGTCTTCCCAGGGCTCACTGATCATAGGGGCCACATCAGTGAGTCTGGGGGAAGAAGTAGGTATAAGGTTACATTTTTGAGTACCCCCAATTGTGGTTCACCGTCCTTTGAGCTTGCTAAAATTATGTTCCCACCTTTTGTATTTAAAATAATCAGAACTGGATCCAAGATGTTCGCTGGGTAGGTGAAAGGTACACTTACCTCCTCCTAGGACCAAACTGGAATTACAACTAAATTATAGGTCATCCTGAATAAGCAACTGAAGACTAGCTGAAGAGAAGTCTTATAACCAAGGATTTACAGAAGTCACATTGAAACTGCTTAAATCAGGTTGCTCAGGGCCAGTCACAGGCAGCGTCTGACATTGACCGGCAGCAGAGTCACTCCAGAGGCTCAGAGCCAACACACCCAAGTGGCCCACTTCAGACAACATTAGAGCAGGATCCAGTAGGATTCAAAAGTAATATCCTGAAAGGAGATCTCAGCAGGCACCAGACCCCACTTAGGCGAATTCTGTGTCTGTGGTCAGCAACTGCATAGCAGATCACATGCCATGGTCAGGGTTGAGCCTCACAGTCAGCCATCCTGGGGGTTGACCTCACACAAATGAGCCAATAGCAATCAAGACTCAATTACAACAGGAGGGCCCATGTAACCTACGTAAGGAACATTCTTGGAGCACCCAGCTTAGATGATCAAGGAGACTGCACCATCAGACTCTACAGGACACCTACTACATAAGGCCACCCTACTAGAACTGGGAGTCATAGATCTATCTAATTCACAGAAACAAATGAAAAAACTCAGCCAAAACAAGGAGACAAAGAAACATGCCCCAAATGAAAGACCAGGAGAAATCTATAGAGAAAAAGAGATAACTAAAAGGGAAGCAAGCAATTTATCAGATACAGAATTCAAAGTAATGGTTTAAGGATGCTCAACAGCATGAAAAAGGACATCAAAACCATAAAAAAGAACCAGTCAGAAATAAAGAATACAATATCTGAAATAAAGAATGCACTGAAAGGAATAAACTGTTGGTTGGATAAAGCAGAGGACCAAATGAGTGATATGAAGATAAGGCAGAAAAAAGTACCCAATCAGAGAAGAAAAAAAAGAAAAAAATTTAAAAATGAAGATAGTTTAAGGAACCTTTGGAGCAACATGAAGCATAATAACATTTGCATCATAGGGATACTAGAAAGAGAAGAAAAAGAGCCAGGGATTAAGAACCTATTTGGAGAATAATAACCAAAAACTTCCCTAACCCAGAAAAGGAAAACAACACACAAATACATGAAGCAGAGAGTCCCAAACAAGATGAACATCAAAAAAGTCCACACCAAGACACATCATAATTAGGTCTGGCCAGCCAAGATGTAGGCATAGGTAGAAATGCTTCACTTCCTTGCACAACAAAAACTACCAGTTTAAAAACAAAAACAACCGGAACTGCCAGAAAACCAAACTGCATGGAAGTACAACAACCAGGGAGTTAAAGAAGAAACATGCAGCCAGACTGGTAGGAGGGGTGGAGATGGGAAGCTGGGGTGGAGAGGACGTGCAGCAAAGCAGCAGACAGGTCAGGTGAGGTGGCAGCTGGCAGATGGGCTTTCCCACATTTGAGTGCTGATAAACCAGGAGGAACAACTGGAGCCAGACAAACTGAAACCCAGGGTTCCAGAACAGGAAACTAAAGCTTCAAGATCCCTGGCCGTAAAAATCTGTGGGGATTGCGGTGGCAGGAGAAACTCCCAGTCTCACAGGAGAATCCATTGGAGAGATCCAGGGGGTCCTAGAATATACACAAGCCTAGAATGTACACTACCCAGGAATCAGTTCCTAAAAGGGCACAATCTGCTACAGGAAGCGAGGGAAGTAATGGAAAGTGGGCTAGAGCCAAGCAAGTGAGCAAGCAGCATTGTTCCTTCTCTGACCCCTCCCCCACATACAGCACCACAATGCCGTGAAGTGGGTTGCCCCACCCTGATGAATACCTAAGTCTCCACCTGCTTCAACATAACAGGTGCACTGAGACAAAGAAGCATTGCTCAAATGAAAGAACAGATCAAAACTCCTTAAAAAGAACTAAGTGACAAGGAGATGGCTAACGTGTCAGATGCAGAGTTCAAAACATTGGTAATCAGATGTTCACAGAAATGATTGAGTTCAGTCACAAAATGAAGGAAGAAATGAAGCCTGTACAAAGGGAAATAAAGCAAAATATACAGGAAACCAACAGTGAAGGGAAGGAAACTGGGATGTGAATCAACAATTTGGAACAAGTGGAAGAAATAAACATCCAACTGGAATAGAATGAAGAAGAATTCAAAAAATAAGAAGAGATCGAGGAACCTCTGGGAGAACTTTAACTGTTCCAATATCCAAATCATAAGAGTGCCAGGAGAAGAGGAAGAGCAAGAAATTGAAAACTTATTTGAACAAATAATGAAGGAAAACTTCCCCAATCTGGTGAAGGAACTACACATGAAAGTCCAGTATGCTCAGAGAGTCCCAAAGAAGTTGGATCCAAGCAGAAACACACTAAGACACATCATAACTAAATTAATCAAGATTAAAGATAAGGGGAGAATCTTAAAAGCAGCAAGATGAAAGGAGATGAAAGGAGTTCCCATAAGACTATCAGCTGATTTCTCGAAAGAAACCTTAAAGGCAAGAAGTAGATGGAAAGAAGTATTTGAAGTTGTGAAGGGCAAGGACCTACATCCAAGATGACTCTATCCAGCAAAGCTATCATTTAAAATGGAAGATCAGATAAAGTGCTTCCCAGATAAGGTCAAGTTAAAGGAGTTCATCATCACCAAGCCCTTATTATATGAAATGTTAAAGGGACTTATCTAACAAAATGAAGACGATCAAAACTATGAACAGTAAAATGACAACAAACTCACAACTATCAAGAACTGAACCTAAAAATCAAAAGCAAAAACTAAGCAAAGAACTAGAACAGGAACAGAATCACAGAAATGGAGATCACATAGAGTGTTATCAGTGGGGATGGGGAGCAGGGGAATGTGGGAAAAGGGTACAGGGAATAAGAAGCATAATTGATAGACAAAACATAGATGGGGGAGGTTACAAATAGTATAGGAAATGGAGAAACCAAGAACTTGTGTGTACGACACATGGACATGAACTAAAGGGGGGAGATGCTGGAGGGTGGGAGGGTGCGTGTAGAGGGGGATAATGGGGAGAAAAAATTGGAACAACTGTAATAGCATAATAAATCAAATATACTTAATAAAAAAGACACATCATAATTAAAATGGAAAAAGCTAAAGAGAATTTTCAAAGCAGCAAGAGATGGGCAGTCATCTATAAGGGAGCTCTCATAAGACTGTCAGCTGATTTCTCAACAGATACATTTCAGGCCAGAGGGGAGTGGCATAAAATATTCAAAGTAATGAAAAGCAAGGACCTAAACCAAGACTACTTTACCCATCAACCCTATTATTTAAAATTGAACAAGAAATAAAGACCTTCCCAGATGAGAAAAAGCTAAAGGAGTTTGTTACCACCAAACCAGTATTACAAGAAATGTTAAAGGGCCTACTTGAAGAAGAAGGAGAAGGAGGCGCAGAAGAAAAAGAGGAAGAAAAAACAGAGGAATAGCTAAAAGGAGAAAATGATAATAAATAAGTACCTATCAATAATCACTTTAAATGTAAACAGCTTAAATGCTCCAATCAAAAGATATAGGTTAGCTGAATGGGCAAAAAAACAAGACCTGTCTTAAAGAGACCCATCTCAGAATGAAAGATAAGTACAGACTGAAAGCAAAGAGATGAAAAAAGATATTTCATGCAAATAGAAAGGAAAAAAAGCTGGGGTAGCAATACTTGTATCTGACAAAATAGACTTTAAAACAAAGGCTGTTGTAAGGGACAAAAAAGGACATTATATAATGATAGAGGGAGTGATCCAACAAGAGGATATAACCATTGTAAACATTTATGCACCCAACATAGGAGAAACTAAATATGTAAAGCAAACCTTGATGGACATAAAGGGAGAGATCAGTAGTAATACAGCCATAAAAGGGGAACTTTAACAACCCACTGACATCAGTGGGTAGAACTCCCAGACAGACAATCAATAAGGAAATGGCAGCCTTAAATGCAAACTAGATCAGATGGACTTAATTGGTATCTTCAAAGCATTTTTATCCCATTCTTTTCCATTGCACATGGAATGTTTTCTAGGATTGACCACATGTTAGGACATAAAACAAGTCTCAGTAAATTCAAGAAGACTGAAATTATATCAAGCATCTGCTCTGACCATAATGGTATGAAACTAGAAACCAATCACAAGAAGAAAACTGAAAAACAAACAAAAGACATGGAAGCTAAATAACATGTTACTGAACAATGAATGTGTCAACAATGAGATCAAGGGAGAAACCAGGAGATACCTTGAAACAAATGAAAATGAGAACACAACAACCCAAAATCTATGAAGCACAGGGAAAGCAGTCCTGAGGGGGAAATTCATATCATTGTAGACCTATCTCAACAAACAAGAAAAACCTTAAATAAACAATCTAACTTTACATGTGAAGAATATTGAAAAAACAACAAGCAAAACCCAGAGTAATAGAAGACAGGAAATAATAAAGATCAGAGCAGAAATAAATGAAATAGAGTCTAAAAACCAATGCAAAAGATCAATGAAACCACAAGCTGCTTCTTTAAAAAGATAAGCAAGATAGACAAACCTTTAACCAGACTCAGCAAGAAAAAAAGAGAGAGGACCCAAATACATAAAATCAGAAATGAAAGAGGAGAAGTAACACCTGACACCATAGAAATACAAAAGATTGTAAGAAAATATTATTAACAACTACATGCCAACAAATTGGATGAACTGGGAGAAATGGATAAATTCCTAGAAACATAGTCTTTCAACACTGAATCAAGAAAAATCAGAGAATCTGAATAGGCAGATTAACAACTAGTGAAGTTGAAGCAGTAATAAAACAACTCCCAATGAACAAAAGTCCTGCACTGCGTGGCTTCACAGGTGAATTTTACCAAACATTCAAAGAAGAACTGATCTTTCCTCAAATCATTCCAAACACTTCAAGAAGAGGGAAGACTCCCGAGCACATTTTACATGGCCAGCATTATCCTAATTCCAAAACCAGATAAAGACACTACAAAAAAATATTGCAGACCAATATCCTTCATGAACATAGATGCAAAAATTCTCAACAAAATTTTAGCAAAACAAATCCATCAGTACATTAAAAGCATCACACACCATGATCATGTGGGATTTATTCCAGGGATGCAAGGTTGTTGCAATATCTGCAAATCAATAAACATGATTCACCACATAAACCAAATGAAGGATAAAAACCACATGATCATATCAATTGATGCAGAAAAAGCATTTGATAAAACCCAGCGTCCATTTATGAAAAAGCTCTCTGCAAAGTGGAAACAGAAAGGACATACTTGAATGTAATAAAAACCATACATGACAGATCCATGGCCAACATCATACTCAGTGGGCAAAAACTACAAGTGTCTCCCTTAAGACTGGAAACAAGACAGGGATGTCCACTTTCACCACTCTCATTCAACATAGTACTAGAAGTTCCAGCCACAGCAATCAGACGAAAAGAAGAAATAAAAGGCATCCAAACTGGAAAGGAAGAAGCAAAACTGTTATTATTTGCAGATGACATGATACCGTATATAGACAATCCTAAAGATTCCACCAGGAAACTACTAGAACTGATAAATGAATTCAGTAATGTAGCAGGATACAAAATAAATATCCATAAATCAGTTGCATTTTTATACACCAATAATGAAAGGGAAACTAAGGTACCAATCCCATTCACAGTGGCTTCAAAAAATATCTAGGAATAAATATAACCAAGGATGTAAAAGAGCTGCACTCAGAAAATTATCAGACACTGAAGAAAGAAATTAAAGAAGATACAAATAAGTGGAAGCATATACTAGGTTCATGGATAAGAATTAACATCATTAAAATGTTCATACTACCCAAGCCACCTGTAGATTTAATGCAATTTCTATCAAGATACCAATGGTATAATTTCTAGAACCAGAGCAAATATTCCAAAAGTTTATATGGAACCACAAAACACCCCAAACAGCCATAGCAACACTGAAAAAGAAGAACAAAGTTGGAGGAATCATGCTACCTGTTATCAAGCTGTATGCTACAAGGCCATAGAAATCAAAACAGCATGGCACAGGCATGAAAACAGACATATAGATCAGGAAAAGAAGAGAAAGCCCAGAATAAACCCATGCCTTACTGTCAATTAATATTTGACCAGAGGCAAGAACATACAATGGGGTAAAGATAGTGTATTCCACAAATGACGTTGGGAAAATTGGACAGATATGTGCAAGAAATGAAACTAGACCACCTTATTACACCATACACAAGAATAAACTTGGAATGGATTGAGGACTAAATGTTAAACTTGAAACCATAAAAATCCTAGAAGAAAACACAGGCAGTAAAACATCAGACATTTCTCAAAGCAGTGTTTTTTTCTAATATATTGCCTCGGGCAAGGGAAACAAAAGCAAAAATAAATAAATGGGACTACATTAAACTAAAAATATTTTTCACAGCAAAGGAAACCAAGAACAAAATGAAGAGATAACCGCTTAATGGGAGAACGTATTTGCCTATGATACATCTGGTAAGTGGTTAATATCAGAAATTTATAAAGACCTTATAAAACCAAAACAGCAACAATCCAATTAGAAAATGGACAAAGGATCTGAGTAGACACTTCTCCAAAGTGGACATACAGATAGCCAATAGCCATATGAAAGGATGCTTAATGTACTAAGATTCCAATTAAAACCACAATGAGATACCACCTCACACCTGTCAGAATGTCTGTCATCAATAAATCAAAAACAAGTGTTGGTGAGGATGTGGAGAAAAGGCAACTTTCATGCACTGTTGGTGGGAATGCAGACTGGGGCAGCCACTGTGGAAAACAGTATGGAGTTACATCAAAAGATTAAAAATGGATCTGCCTTTTGGCCTAGTGATCCCACTTTTGGGAATATATCTAACGAAACCTGAAACACTAATTCAAAAGAGTATGTGCATCCCTGTGTTCACTGCAGCATCATTTACGATAGCCAAGATTCGGAAGCAGCCCAAGTGTCCCATCAGTAGATGAGTGGATAAAAAAAGCTGTGGTACATTCACACAATGGGATACTATTCAGCTGTAAAAAAAGAAGGAAATCTTACCCTTTGCAACAGCATGGATGGACCTGGAGAGCATTATACTAAGTGAAATAAGCCAGTGACAGAAAGACAAACACCATATGATCTCACTCATGTTTATAATCTAATGAATAAAATTAATGAACAAACAAAATAGAAACAGACTCATAGAGACCAGACTGACAACTGTCAGAGGGGAGGGGTTTGCAGGGACGGGTGAAAGGGTGAAGGGATTATGCCCGCCCCCCCCCCAAAAAAAAACACTACAGACACAGACAACAGCCCAGTGACTGCAAGAGGGAAGCAGGTGAGCGGAGGTAGAGGAGGGCACATGGAGGGGAATGGAGGCGGAAGGAGGCTTGACTGGGGGAGGTGAACACACACTACAATGTACAGATGGTGTGTTATAGAATTGTGCACCTGAAACCTACAAAACTGTGTAACTGTATTAACCACTGTCACCCCAATAAATTCAACTAAATGAATAAGTAAATAAAACCAGCGCACAGTGATAAGCTCAGGAGGAGGCTGAAAGAGTGTGGTGAGGTAAATAATCACAGCCAGTACGTATAATCCCTGCCCACCTGCCAGGCATTGTCCTAAATATATTAGCACGTTTGGTTCTGCCAACAGCTGTGTGAGGCTTGAGCTTCTGTCACCCCCATTCCACAGTTGAGGAAATTGAAGCACAAAGAGAATTTAGTCCCCGAGTCCCAGGAGTGACAGGGCCAGGAGTTGAACCTGGCATTGAAGCCTCCAGGCCTCCAATTTCCTAACTAACAGGGAGAGACCATCGCTTCCCTAAGGATGCCCTGTGAGTTGGTGGTGGAAGCTGGGCTCTATGGCACCAGTGTGGGCGTTGAAGTGTTTGATGTTGAGTTTTAAACGAAGAATATGCTAGCAATTAAATGGGAATGTAAGCTCAGTCGCAGAACTATTTTGTCCTATCATTTCACAGTGGCCCTTCCTATGACAAGACTTGTCCTGGTCACCACCCGAACGACTGCGTGTCCCCACTTGAAACTGTAGGCATTCTCCTGTGGCAACGTGGGAAAGAACGTTCCTTTGGAGAGACGAGGTCCCAGAGTCCAGTGCGTAGTCGCAGTCAGGGGAAAAAAAGCATTTCATACAATAATACTTGGGGTCACTTCTTATTCTCTTTTGATAATTTCCAGATGTGCCTTGACCAAATTCATCAGAAAAACGATTTGCTCTTTATTTCAGCCCCGTTGGCTCCATCAGAGACTGGAACCTTAGTTACACAATTCTGTGTTGAATGTAGGTCGATAGGACTCAAGCTGAACTGCAACACATGGTTTCCATCATCTCTCATTTTCTGTGCTCATTTCCATGTTACTTGTAAAAGGGCCTATCGCCCCGACCTCAGATTATGGCAGCATGGCCCCAGCCTGTTTCTGCAGCTGCGTCTCTTTCCCACGACTTGTTCTCTCCTTTCCCTCCAAAGAAGCTGGGCTGAGTCTCACCCAGAACTTCTCCAGCTCATGGAACTGACACTGTTCCTAAGTAGCCTTTCAGCACTGTCATAAACTCTGACCCCGTGAAACCGTCCCCAACTCCCCTGACCTCATGGGTCTGCCCCCGCTCTGACCAATCCAAGCTGAACTTCTGTCTTGTGTATCAGACAGGAGGCTCCTATAACAAGGAACCGCCCCCTCCTATCTGGTAGCTCTGGGCCATCTTTTGACATCCGTTTCCACCCTTTCAAACATCTGACTCTCTTCACTTGGATGGCGAGCTTTATTTTCAAGGCATATACCTCAGGCCTCGGGCCTCAGAATTTTTGCAGAGATGCTCATATAATTTATAATTCTTTTCTTCTTCTTCTTCTCCTCCTCCTTCTTCTTCCTTCTTCTTTCTTCTTCCTTCTTCTTCTTCTTCTTCTTCTTCTTCTTCTTCCTCTTCCTCTTCCTCTTCCTCTTCTTCCTCTTCTTCCTTCTTCCTTCTTTCTTCTTTCTTCTTTCTTCTTCTTCCTCCCCCAACCTCTCTCTCTCTCTTTGGTATATAACACAAAATTCAAAAGGTGACAAAGGGCATAAAGTCAAAAGAAGACTCCTCCACTGCCTCCTGTCATTCAGTTCCTTCCCCAGAGGCAGTCATTGCTACAAGTTTCTTATGATGGCTCCCAGAAACACTGAAATCATGCATATACCCACACGCACGAATGATGAAATGATAAAGCACATGAGATGGAATGCTAACAATAGGTGAGTCTGGTTGAAGGGTGCGTAGGTGTTCTTTCACTGTTTATTTTTACATTTGTAGGTTGTAAAGTATTTTTAAGTGAAAGGGAATATGCATATTATATAACATGTATTCTTTTTGTTTATTAATTCAAATGGAACTGCACGCACCATCTCGCCTTTTCTCTTTTTCATGAAACAACGAATCTTGAAGGTCTGTGCGTGTTAGAGAGATTACTCATTCTTTTTAAAGATTGCTATATTGTATGGAATTATAGTACACCATAATTTATTTAAATAACAACATACATATGGACATTTAGGTTCTTTTAAATCCATTGATCCTATAAAAATGCTGTGGTGCATGCCTGTTACACGGGGGTTCATCGTGTATGAGTGTATCTATGGGATGGATGCCTACAGGTGAAACTGCCACATCGAAGGGCATGTGGACTTTTAATTTTAACAGGAATCACCAAGTTGTCCTCCCTAGAGGACAGCCCAACACACACTTCCACTCCATTAGAGAGTGCTGGCTTCCTCACACGCCTAGCAACGCGATATGTTACAGAACTCTGATCGTTTTCAATCTGATCATTGACAATGTTGAATTTCTTTGTAGTTTTAACTTGCATCTCCCTTTTTGTTAAAAATATTCCCTATATTTTCTTTTCTGTGAATGGTCTGCTTAACATCCTCACCATCTCTGTTGGGTTACGGGCTCTTTTTAGTTAACTTGTAGGAGGTCTTTGTATGTTAAGGAGGTTAGTCTCTTGTCTGTTGTATTATAATATTTTGACCTAGAGATAATAACCTCACAACAATCTGGTTCAATGTGATCACGTTACCAATTTAAAAACTGACTTCAGGATGTTAAATGCCTTGCAAAACTGTAGCCTGGTAGTTTTGACTCCTAGTTTAGTAATTTTTACACTGCACCTTGCCACCCTCAAAGCAGAAAGAACCAGTACCTGTCCTCTCAAAGGGTTTAAGCATTGCATTGCGATTCCAGGACTTGGCTAGTCACCATGGTCACCATGGCCCCACATTCCTCTCTAATCCGCTTAGGGACACATCTCCCTTCCCGACTTAATGTGCACTTTCTGGATTCGCCAGACTTGTCTTCATCACATGTCTTACTCTCCAGAAGCAAAGTGACCTCTTGACTTTTCCCACAGTTAGCCCTTCAACTTAGACTTGGTGAGCTCTTGTTAAATGGACACTGCTGCATGGGGCAAGATCAGAGATGAAAAGGAAGTAGGAAATTTAATCCCTACCTTTCGAACAGTCTACATGAGGAGACAAAGCAAACACCGAATTTATCCAAAAAGTTACGGCTAATGCTCAGGGTATACAAACTAAGCCAGTGATTCCATGGCTTTGTGTCCATCAGGAAAGGATTTCTACAAGTGAAGTTTTTACTTCAGATCTAGAGAGAAGCGATGCGTACAGATTAAAACAACAGACAGTGCTTTCTGGCTCTCAGCATCACAGACGCCATCTCTTCTCATCTGAATGGTGATCCCTTTTTCTTCATTGTGTACATGAATAAACCATAGAATGACAGAGAGACCGGATGACTTGTTCAGACAGCTGGGAAGGGGCCTGGGCTTCTCTCTCCAGGACCTGTGCTCCACTACACTGTGCTGCTTCCATCTGGCAGAGCACGAGAAAGGAGGAGGGAGTGTGTTCAGAGGGAATGAGCCACAGATTTGACTTCATTTAAGAGGCCCTGTGGTATGCTGAGAAGACTATAATTCTGGAGCCAGACTGGAGTTGGATTTGTCTTGGTGTTTACAAGTTGTGACCTTGGCAAGTTGCTTACCCCCCAAGCCTGCATTTTCCCAACTGAAAAATGGCAATAACATCTACCCTTTAAGGTTGCTTGATAAGCAGTAGGCGTCTGATGAATGGCAGCTACTTTAGCTAGTAGTGGGCCCAAGTGAGAATGTGGCTTGGTTTTTCTCTTGCATATGTTGCTCATTGACTTGGTTGAAGCCCACAGGGTGTGGGGCAGAAGGGACAAAAACAAAAGGGCGCTGGGCCCTGGGGAAAAGCACTACAATGCTCCTCAGACTCCTCTTCCTGCCCACTGTCCCATCAGGACGATTTTTGTAAATGTAGGGAAGGACTTCCAGAGAGGAGCTGAGAGATTCTTCATTCTCTGGATGCAACCATACTTGGCATAGCACATGAGCTGATAGGTATACAAAGTGCACCGGAAATTGTTAAAGCAAGCTCTTGGCTCGATGGAAGTGTGGCCTTGACTTTGTTTTTGCCACTTTCTGGGTCTATGTTCTTAAGTGAATGAGTTGATGTCCCTACTCCATGGACACCTGTGAAGTGGGTCTGGTAATCCTTCCATCCTGGGATTTCCAAGGATCAAATAAGATAATTTGGTTAAGAAACGTTTATATAATGCTTACTGTGATGGGTTTATGTGTCAGCTTGTAAGCTGTTTTCAGGTGAGATTAAGGTTAAAATCGGTGAACTTTGAGTAAGCAGATTGCCCACCATAATGTGGGTGGGTCTCACTCGATCAGGTGAAGGTCTGAGCAGAACAAAAAGACCAGCCTCCCCCAGCAGGAGGGAGTCCCCAGCAGACGGCCTTCAGGCTTCATCTGCACCATCGCCTCTCCTGGTCTCCAGCCTGCTGCCGGCCTACACTGCAGGTTTTGGACTGGCCGGCCTCCATAATCATGTGAGCCTATCACTTATAATAAGTGTCAAGACAGACAGAGAGAGAGAGAGAGAGAGAGAGAGAGAGAGAGAGAGAGAGATACCTATTTGTCTCTTTCTCTGGATAACCCTGACTAATATACCTACTATGAGTCAGGCATTATTTTAGACTATGAGAAGATAGTGTTGAAGAAGACAGGCAAGTCTCTCAAGGAATAAATATTTATGTCTGGTGGGCATCAGAAAATAAATTGGTGAACAAGGCCGTATTAGGTAGTGCTGTGAATGAAATGTAAAACAGGATGTGGTAGGAGCTGGGTACGGCTCCTTTGGATTGGGCGGATCTGGGCGAAGGTCTCAGCAGAGAGCCCAGCGTGTGGGACAGAGGGGAGGGGCGTCGGTGTGCCTGGGAACAGAGCAGGTAGGGAGGAGGAGGGGAAGTAAGCTTGCAAGGCCCGTACGGGGCCTCGCATTCTCATGGTAAGACTTTGAACTTCATCCTGAGTGCAAGGGGAAGCCGTTGCAGGGTTTCGTGCCAGCACATGACACCGTCTGATGTGGACACACACAGACATGCACACACGCATTTTTCGAATTGAGGTGAAATGCACGTAGCAACAATGAGCCGTTCCAAAGTGAACATCTCAGTGACTTTCTGCACACTCACATGGTCGTGCAATCCCCGCCAGTTACATTCTCCAGCATCATTCTGGTGGCTATGTGGAAAGGGGGGGGGGTGTGAGAGAGCCGGAGAAGAAACATGTCTGGAGGCTGATGCTGACAAGTGATGGTGTCGAGGGTGGTGGCAGAGAGGATGGCAGACAGATCTATAGGGCATTTATTGATTTTTTATTTATGTATGTATTTATTATTTACTTTATCCTCACCTGAGGACATGCTTATTGATTTTAGAGAGAGGGGAAGAGAGGGAGAGAAACATCGATGTGAGAGAGAAACATTGATCAGTTGCCTCCTGTAGGCACCAACCGGGGACTGAACCCACAACCTGGACATGAGCCGTGACCAGGAATTGAACCTGCGATCTTTCAGGTCTATGGGATGATGCTCTAACCAACTGAGCCACACCAGCCAGGGTGGGACATATTTTGAGGAAGAGGCAACAGGACTTTCAAATGCAGCCTGTGAGGAGAAAAACATAATGTATATGGAAGCACTTTGTCAACTTTGCCAACTGTGAAATGTTTTCATCATCATCAGTGAGAGTCTGAAAGAGAAAGCTGAACGGTCTCTGAAGGCCCCTCAGAGTCCTGAGATCCTCTGATGCTTTAAAGATGGGTGAACTGCCTTTGGGGGAAAGGGAAGATTTATCGGGAGATTTTCCTGATCTCACACGATGCCTGAGCACTCCCAGGGGTCTGTTCCAGGCTTCTGTCTGACCAAGAGCTTGGGGAGCGCGGCAAGGCCAGCAGGCCGCGTCATGGCCTGGAGGCGTGCGTGGGAACTGGCAGGCCTGGGTTCAGCATCCCAGACACTGCACTCTTGAGGAGGAAGTGCCCTGACGCCTGGGCCCTGGGAGCTCCTCGATGTCCAGTAAAAACGGACTGGGTGGTAAGGTCCCGGGCCAGAGCGGGGCGACCGCTTCCAGCCTTGCAGCCCCACGGGATCCCAGGGGGCCAGAGGCTTGGCAGCATGGGACCCAGATCATGTTCGGGAGGCCAGAGTCTTCTAGAAAGACCCTCTCTGAAAGACTTCTTCCCTCCCTCCCTCTCCTGCTTAGAAGAGCTTGCCACAAATCCAAATCTGTTTGGGTTCCTGATCTTCGTAGTCTCCTCTGGAAAAAAGTGACCTCTTCCCCACAGAAGATTTAGCTTTAAATAATTCGGCCTCACATGGGCTGGGAAGGCTCTTCCTTATCAGGATGCTTCTCACTAAGCCAATAAGGAAGCTGAATGAACTCTATTAACTCTTTAAAGTCGCCTGAGAAACAATGCCACTGTGATGACTTGTGAAAGCCTTCTTCTTCCAGCTGAGAGCACCATCAGCCTTTACCTGCCACTCAAGCTGCAGCTCTCAAAGCACGGACTCCAGGCCAGCAGCATCAGGTCTGCGTCACCTGGAACGTGTTAGAAATGCGTGTGCTCCACGCTGAGAACCACTGCCTGAGAGAAAAGTGGGGACCCCCAGAAATTCTGAGTGAAGAAATCAGGTGGTCACCTCATCAGATGGACAAAGAAGGAAAGGGGCACTTGTCCTAGAAGAGGCAGGGGACAGATTCCTTTTTTGGTCTCTCTGGGTTCTCCCTCCTTTCCCATGGGAGCCTCAGATTTTTTTCCCTTGAATTACTGTCATTTCCCAGAAGTTCCAGCTGCTCACCAGTTCTTATATTATCGAGTGACTTTGAACAATTCACTGTGTGTGTATGTAAATCTGGTCAGTACACACAGTAAAAGGCAGAGGACTCTGAGTGCATTAAGTGCTAAAGAGACTTCAAGAGACTGTGGCTTAGCTGGGGTTCCCGGGAAGCAGACGTTTTCTTGGGGGCGCTTCCCCAGAGACACCTGCAGTGACTGCTCAAGGGGAGAAATGGACCCTGGATAGGGATGTAACTGAGGCCTTGGGCGATCCCACAGGGAGCTCCAGAGCTGGGACAGCTTTCGGGATTATGTGCAATTGAAGCAAGGGGCCCTGACCTTTATATCCCTGCGTTAGCCAGCCACTGGCTGTGAGCCACCCAGGGAGGGGCCGTATTCCTGGGCCAGCCAGTCCTCTGCCAGGGGCATTGTCTAGTAAAGGACACAGCTGTGAGCTGTTGGGAGCTGGGTGGATCAGCCCTGAAGATGGGATTTGGAGAGAATATAAATGTATTCTCTAGAGAAGGTGTTTCAGATTTGGGGGTAGGTGGTAGCATCTGAAAAATTCACCTGCTAAAAATAAAAACAAAACACCCCAAGACTCAGCATGATAAGAATCAGATCCCAAAAAGTGTGTTAATGATGAGACTAGAGTACTTAGCATTTCTACTAAATAGTCCCAGATCTAGTGAAGGAGATTGTGGTGGGTGCCGAAGCTCTCCAGCAAGTGTGCTAAGTAGGCCCACTGGTGGGCAACAACGAGTCACAGATATGGGAGCGGGCTTTTACCTCCTTAGAAACCTAGGGCGGCACAACAGGACTCGGGCTGACTGGGGTCGCTGTGTCAGGTCGCCCCGTGGGCCTGCAGACATCGCTCTGTTGTTCCGTGCACCGTGTTCAAAAGGTCGGGAAGCACTAGCTTGTAAAGAAAGGTGCTCTCTACTCGGTTGTACCCTATTATGTCCCAGGCAATGCTGCCTCACAGATAGAGGGGGACTTTGTGAGTTTACACAAAACTGCTTGCACTTCCCAGGAACCGGGTCAGAATGGGAGCCCTCACATTCTGAGGACCAGCACTGTTTACCCAGCAACGCCTCCCGGGAGCAGAGGGGCAGTTCATCCTGGTACTCTAGAATGATGAGAATGAACGGGTGCCCTTAAGAACAAGAACGCTCTGGAAGCTTTGCTCTGTTTTTGTCCACATGGAGAATAGCTGCCTTATGTTTTAGCATCGCCCGTGGGCTCATCCTCACGAACACTCAGGGAGAGCCTACCTGACACCTGTCATTGACAAGATCCCCCTCATTATCATTCAGGATCTTTTCTAGAGACTTAGCTGTCTGTAGCCTGCTCATCTGTGAGGAACTGATGGAATGAAGTTCCCAAACCGGCAAAGCTGAGTGCCAGCCTCTGGTGATCCTGGTGACCGGGTAGGGAGACACCGGGCAATTCTCTCTCCCAGCAGCACCCTGGCATGAGTACCAAGAAAACATCTCACACAGAAGGGACTGGCCATGGAAGAAGCCTAATTTTGCCACAGGACGCATAAGAGTTCTGGGGCTCTGCTCTCTCTGTAGAGTGGGAAGGAGTTTGAGAAGCCTTGGTAACAACATCTGACGAGTGACCGTGGCTGCCTCCCCTGCGGATAGCCGAGGCCTGCTGCAGAGATGCTCCGGTGCAGTCTCTGTAACTTTCGGTCAGAGGGGCAGATCGAGGGGGACTCTGGAACCTGCCCATCATCCTGTTCCATCTCTCACCTTTTTGTAGGACAAAAACAATAGGTGCTTTCCCTGTGTGGTCATGAGCTTTGATCCAAAACCTTGGGCGACCTGGCCCCAGAGCTGTCCCAGGATCGGATTTCACGTGGATTTCAAGCTGGTCTTGCCTACCCACAGGGCCAGAGAAATACAGTCCGACAGACCGCCTTTCCGAGGAGAGAGGCAAGACATCGTCATGGCCTGAAAACCTGGCATCTGCGCCTGGGATGGGGGACTCTGCACTGCCCCCACCCCATGCCTGGCAGGGTTAGTCTCTCACACTAGAGCAAGGTGCACCGACTCCCTCCTGGGTGGCAGCAGGGAGGTGTTTCTGACAGAGCTGGTCTGGGCAGGTCTGGCCAGTGCTTCACCTGCACTGCTGGTTTAGGGACCAATGAGCTGAGGGCTAGAGAAGCAGAAAGGGGAGACAGCCAGACCTGGCCACTGACATTCAGCCCGAGTTCCTCTCTCTGAGGAAGGTTTCCTGCTATTCTCTGGGACTGTGCCAACCAACTTTGGGCAGCGAGGTGTCAACTCTGTTTCTCCAAAGCCCCCTCCCTGGCGCTTCAGAGCAGCCAGCTGAACCCTGGCGTCTCCTTCTCGTTGTGCTTTAACACGATGCCAACGGCTCCACCCTCTTCCTGCTGGGAGATGGAGCGGCCACTGCCAAAGGCCTTGTCTTTCTCAACCACAGGCCCAGAGCATCCAGGGGCCTCCGGGTCCCCAGGTCCCACCCGTGCCCCAGGTTCCCCGGCACACTGCCGCAGGGTTGCGGCATCACAGATGGAGGGGGTTGTGTGAATTTCCACAAAACTGCACCATGCCAGAGTGCCCCCCAATTCTGAGAACCAGCACTTTTTATCCAGAAACATCCACACTTGGACACTGACTCAACCACAAGCTCTTGCTCTCATCTCTGTCCCCATGTCTCCTTTTTAAGGACAGGAACAATGACCTCTTCACTTCTCCATGCCCCGTGGTGCCTAACGCAGTGCCACTCACAAAGGCAGGTCTCAGCACCCGCAGAACATCACAGTCACCCCCACAGTGAGGTCTGGTAGGTGAACAAGGAAAGGCATGCATGGAAAAATGCTTTAACAAACATTTACGAAAGCCTAGGTACCGCCGACCGGTTGAGTTGGAGAGTGAGGCTGAGAATCGGATCCTGCGGTAGCAGCTGGGAGATGGGGAATCAGCAAGCCCTGTGCCCACTCACACGCCCTGTCCTCTCCCATCACCCAGTTACAATGAAACAAGGATGCAGGAAGCATGAAAGTCAGCCTTGAAAGATGAGAAGATGTCACAAAAGGGCTCCTTAGTCTGTGGAGGAAGCTGTGAGCCTCCTCACCCTGCTGCTCTGGCCATCTGGACTGAGACTCGGGCAAGGTTTTCATGGATGGCCTTTGAGGCTCTGGTCTTTCAGAGCGACACCTGGCAGGGCCCCATTTCTTTCCTGTCACTGTCCCCCTGAGTCACCACCCAAGACCTCCTCCTATCATAGCGGGGAGGCCTTCCCAAGCCTGAGGCTGACAGTGACACTAATTTGCAGGCCACCCTCTCCATGCTCAGCGGCTTTGGTTACTCCTTGGGTCAGTGTGAAGGCCCCCTGTTTGGAGGCAGCTCCTGTCTCCTTCCTGTTGTCTTCTCCATGGATGGTCCTGGGTCTCCTCCTTGAAAAACACATGCCAGCCAACTGCCTCTGGCTTCCAGATTCATGAGCCCCTGGTGGGCTCTCACCAGCTGCCCTAGCAGCACTCCCTCAGCTTGGGGAAGCAACTCAGTCTCTGTCTTTGTCCACAAAGCTTCTGAGTATTATCTCTGCAAGTCTCAAGTCTTAAATAGAATAGGGGTGTGTAGGAAGAGTAGTAGAAATATGACAGAAAAATCTATATAAAGGGCAATATTTACAACTAAGGGTCCTTATATTCGGCGGGCTGACCAGGTATACTTGTTAAGGCAAACATAGCTTCTATAATAAGCAAATCTCCCAACTCTCAGTAGCATAACTGGAACAGCTTTATTTCTTGATCTCATTGATCCCAATCAGGCGTTTGATGGGGGGCCTCCCATGTGATGATTCGTGGACTGGTGATCCCTCTTGGAGGCTCATCTGAATTGCCCCTGATCTCAGGAGAGGGAATGGGGAGGTAGAGGAGAAATACCCACCTCGTACTCACTTTGGCCTGTACGTGACACACATTGTTTCCGCTTACCCCCCACCCCCCCACCCCAGTGAAGAAGGCTAGTCTCCCTGGCCCTCGTGGCTGTGTGTATGCACGTGGGGAGTTGAGAAATGTGGCTCCGGCTGGAGAGCCCTCTGTGAGACCTCATGATTATGAGAAGGATCTCAGAAAATCAGCTGGCCATCCCTGATGCAAAGCAACGATTGGCAGGAGCCGAGGGAATACATCCCTCAGCGGGAAGAAAGCCAGGGAGCTTCACTAGGCTTACTTGTGCAGGGTATGGGTTCTGAACATGTTAGTGGATGAGAAGGCGTTGTATTGGTGAAGGAAATGCCTACAGGGGGCATCTTAATGCTCCCCGGGATGTAAATGGCTGATCATAGTGTCCCTGCGTTATCCCCAGCGAGGCTACGGTTATTCCAAAGGAGTCTCCAGAGGAGGCTCGGAGTAGGAGGGCTGGGGTTCTCATGGGACTTTCTCTATATCCTTTGATTCGTGTCCATTTAACGATAATAGGAAAGAGAAGAAGAAAAAGAAGCATTTGTTATCCTCGGCAATTCACAGAGATTATTTAAATTAATCCTCTCTTCAGCCCTTTGAGTTCAATATTATTAGTATGTTCCTCTTAAAGGTCAGGGGAATATAGTTCAGGAGGGTAAGTGAGTTGCCTAAAGCCACTGACAGCTAGAATGTGTCAGGGCAGGGACACAGGGTTCAGGCCATCAGTCTCTAAAGGCCACCTTCTTAGGCACTCTGCCATCCTCCCCTGCCTGCGTACAAACACCCCGACGAGGGCGGGGAAGAGAGGGCTCTCCCAAGGCCACGCAGCCACGGCGCGCTTCCTCTCAGAGCAATATTGGCTCAGAACTCCTAACTGGGAGCCGTGTGCCCCTTGCATCCCTCCGCCTCAAGTCCTCACATGGGCTCACCGAGGACGCTGCACAACTCAAGCATCCTCGGCAGGACCTGTCCTTTGTCATTGTGTTGACTGCCACTTCCGAAGTCATCCCATGCTGCACAGACCCCCTCCGTATTGTCAACAGCAAACAGAGGAGAATCCTCAGCAGTCTGAGAAGCAGAAGCAAGTGAAAGGAGAAATGGCTGAGTACTAACTAACGTCCTCCTGGGAGGACGTGACAGTCCTGGGGACCCAGTGCTTGCCAAGATGCGCTCTGCGGCAGTGGGGAGCAGGAGCAGGTCTGGAAAGTGGCTCTGCCCTGTGGCACCTCTAAGCACCCTATCTGCTTGGCTTCTGTGGAAAGGAAATTTCTGTTAGTGAGTTTGCAGGGGGTGGGAGTGTAAGAGCTGAGATGGCAGAAAGAATGGTCCAGGTCTTTTTACCCCCCAAAATCATGGACCAGCTGAGGGTTGGCCCAGCTTCAGCTGCTGAGAGATGTCATCTGTATCCAGAAAAAATGCTGTCCCCCAGTACCAGCCCCAGGAAAAGGGTATTGGTTAAAGCAGAGGTCCCCACCCACCAACTGTCTGATTCCCCACTCCCACCGACTTCTTCCCAAGCCCCTTTCTGTCCCACCACCTCAGATCTCATGTGGCATGGTCCCTTCATCACCGAGCATTTTGATTTTTCCTTTAACTTCCCTCATGCCGCTGACCAGTCCCTCCTCCTTTTGTTCCCCTCAGCCAGATGGCCTTGGGAGCTTTGACCTGTCTTTGACCTACAGCCTTCCAGGCCAACCATCCCTAGCCTCATTCCCCAGAGGAACTAAGAACATTCCAGTAACCTGCCACAATGCAGAAATACCATTTCTGTAATGACAGCCTTTTGTGGATCCAACTCAGAGGTCAGCAAACAACACGGCCCACAGGTCAAACCCAGCCCACCATTCTGTAAGTAAAATTTTATTGAAACACAGTCACACCCATTCATTTGCGTAGTGTCTGGGCTACTGTGTGCTTCAGTGGCGGAGCTGAGTAGTTGTGACAGAGCCTGCAAGGTTGGCAAAAAGCCCAAGATTTGCAGATTCTGACCTAGAATATCCCCTGCCTAGTCTTAAGGCTTTTTTGGAATAAGGTCCCATGGTTGTTTGTGCTTTGAGGGAGTAGCTCTTGGGTGTTCTCTTCTGAAGTTGCTCAAGCCTCTGAAGGACGCTAGTGAGCGCCTTAGCACAGAAAGTTGGTAACAGAAGAAGACACAACTGCCGTCTTGCACCCACAGAACAGCTTAGTCACCCTAATAGAGAAGAGGATGTTCTTGCCCCAGGAGAGAGAGCTGAGGGCGGAAGTCTTATCTGGGGCTGGAACAGGGCAACAATTCCCACGACAGAGCCCTTCTTCGGTCTTCTCACCACTCTCTCAGTGGGAGCCTCTTGGTGCCACAGGGACAGAAACAAAAGGGCCATCCATTAGCTCAAATCTGTGACTTTTGTCTAAAGTGTTGACTAGTGAAATACCAGGTTTCCACAATCCTTTGATGACCAAGTCTAGTCAAGGGTTCATGACTTCCGCTTGTTCCCTTTTCCTTCCATTTCACAATGAAACTACTCAAGTCAGGAAGAGTCAACCCCTCCACCCTCAGACAGCCAACCATTTAGTGGTAGGGTCATTTTAATTTGGAGCTTGGTAATAATGTTGCTGTTGTAAGAAATATCCAAAACTGTACAGAATTTTTATGAGTTTATTTGAGCCAAACTGATGACAATTCCCAGGATGCAAAATCTCAACAGATTGAAACATTGCTCTGGAGCATGGCAGTTTTACAGCTTATTTTGCAACATTAGAATCAAAGTAGGAGATGTAAAAGGGGTTACATGAAATTCATTGGTGGTAGATTAAGGAGGTGGGAGAAGGCAACGTGGAGGAATCTCTGCGACTGGATAGAGTGAAACGGAGAGACACGTACTTCTTTTACATTGGTGGATACAGGACAGTTAGCAATTAGCATTCACAGCATGTGGAGATAGTATTTGGGAAACAAGGTGATAATAAGGGGTCCTGTGGTCTTGTGCTCTGACATGGTGTGTGTACTCTAAGGGGTCTGGAAAAATGGGATTACTCTGACGTTACAAGGGAATGTTACCTTAGCTGCAGAAAGACAGACTGACTTTTGTCAAGGAGGTTACAGGCCTAGGACCCAACTACCTGCAGTTGGGAAATTTTATGTTCAGGCCATCCTATGTGGTTACTTTTGATCTTTGAGTTTGTACGGCCATCATGCAGGCCTCCCCTGAGCTTGTCGGGTTTAGTATGTGGTCCCTTTTCCACCTACGATATTAGTAATGATACAATTGCCACTACTGTTCTCTTATCCTGCCAGAAATTACATGCTTTACCTCATGTATGGCAACTTGGTTGACTCAAGTAATGCTGGATTCCATCCATCATTTTGTCACAACAAGGCCTGGCCCCCACCCCACCAGTGACTATCCTGTGGTGGTCTGGACCCTGCCCAGCCTCTGACAACAGGGGCCAGATCATCTGGGGCTCCTCCTGGTCCTGCTCTGGAAGCACCTCTGAGGCGCCGTCGTATTCAGATGTCTTGGGGCCTCCCCCGGTGCTGTGTGAAGCTGCACAATAACTTAAAACAGGCCTTCCTTATCATCACTCCGGAAGTTGCCTCTGAACAGCTACACCACCCTCCCTGCATGTTCAATTCTAAGAGCATCATGGGCACCAAGCCTTTCCTGGGGCTCCACTTTCTTTACCACCCTTGACCTTGATGGGAACTGCGGGTCAGGGTCCTTGGGAGAAGCCTCACTGCTCCTTTCTGATGACACGCTGTCTTAGAACCGCTCCGCCGCTATCGCTGCGGCGCCTCAGACTCCTGAGATGCCATTGCTTTACCTGTTCATTCAAAGAACAGTACTGAGCACCTTCTATGTGGACAGAGTGGACAGGACACAGTCCCAACTTCCAAGGAAACAGGAGGCTAGGTGGGGAGAGGGACAAAAACACATGACATAGAGCCCTGGGTGCTGTGGGGACTTGGACTTGGAAGTGATGGTTCAGGAAGACTTCCCAAGAGGGGTGATGTTGAGATGTATTTAAAAGGATAAGGAGGAGCCAGGCAAAGGGATCTAGGATAGGGATAGAGATATAGGCAGGAGGAGCAGCTTACAGATTGGCTGAAAGCATGGGGCAGAGTTAGAGGTCTGGAAAAAACTTTCCTCTGTTTTCCTTGTCTTATGGGGCCTGCAGATTCGACTCTAGTGCCCATGGCTCTGGACCCTACCAGGAGTCTAGCATGACAGGTGACAGTTTCCCCGTGGGAACTCAGACCATGCCCCGCTTGGTGTTGCACCGTGTGACGCCATTCCTTCCTCCTCCTAATGCCCCTGATACAGACTGTGGGTGCACCTAACCCTGGCATGGGTTGGCCCTTCCATTAACTCAGGGCTATTTTTCTACACTTGATGAATTTGACTATCTTAACGTAAGGAAACAAGTCTCAAAATGCCTTTTTGTTACCTGTTTTAGAAGCTCCATATCATCCAGACCACCACCCTACTGGACCGAACTAGAAGAAGCCAGACTCCCCCCACCTGCACCCACCATCACCACCCAGCACCATGTACGGAACCTTGGTCGTGTTCACTAGACTCTACTGGGCCCTACACTATCCTTACACAACTGGTGGAAAAATGTGACCCTTCCTGTCATCACATAGTTTTAACTTGAGAAGGGGATAAAGAAGACTGGGACCCCTGTCCCAGTTCTCAGAGAGAGAGAACATCTAAAACAGTTAATCTGGGGTTTGTGCCTGGCCTTATGGTTTCCATGAGGTTTGTTTAATTGATACCAGCAACATCTGGAACTGGGAGTGTGTCTTGTCACATCGCGCAATAAGGGGAGGTTCCCTTGGCCGGGTGTCCCTGCAGGAAGAGGCCAGGAGGCGGAGCAGCAGAGCGGGTACAAGGGGGTCGGAGGGCAGGGCCGGTGGCTTTGTCTAAGAAGGGGGCAGCAGCTCCAGTGGCTTAAGGCAGGGCCCCGCGTAGAGAATCACCACCAAGAACAGGTCCTTTGCACTGTCTTCCCCCTTAACCAGCCAGTTCCTTTCTTCCTTCAGCCTCCCTACTCTTCCTTTACTCCTAGGCTCTAAGAGCTCTTCAGCTCTGAGTCAGGATGCTAACTCAACTCTAAATCTATCCCCCAACTTCCCATCTGAAGATTTCTGACTATCACTATATTTATATTTAAAAAAAAAAAATCCCCAGTGTGCAGAGGGACAAATGCAGGAAAGTCAAAATAAAATCAGTTTTAAAACAATAGGGCAAGGGTGACTACATTTCCTGTCATAAAAATTCCTTCACAGTTATTATGATCATATTTTGATAATAAAAGTAGTATTTCTTCTTTCTTTCTCTCTCCCTCCAGATGTTTGAGTCCACTGTATTGCCAGTCTTTGAAAAACTGGGCGATGGTTGCATGCTAATTGCTTAAAGCTCACTGCTCCCAGGAGCAACTGTTCTTGTCAGGTCCCTGCAGTCAACTGATCACCAAACAGTGTTCTCTACTGTCACCTCAGCAGCACAGTTGATGGCGTGGGGGATGGGGCAGGTAGAGAGTCCCTGAATCTTAACAGCCGGTTAAGACCTTGATGATGGTCATCTAGTAAAACCATCCTTCCACCCGGTGGTGGAATCGAATCACCCAGAACCGCTTCATCACCTCCACTCCTGGGAACTCATGTCCGTGTGAGAGGGCGATTCAGCCTGCGCGTGGTCCCGTTAGCAAGGTCTCTTCTGTTTTGCTGAAAGAGAATCTGCCTTCCCGAAAAGTCCTTTTACCAAAGCAAGTTAGATCCTTGGGAGCTGCAATATGTCTAATCCCTTCCCAATGTGATAGTAGATTTAATACCTAGAAGTAGCCCTGCCTCCAAGGTTCCTCCTCTCTAAGAAAAAAGAAATCCTAAAATCCCTTCAACCCTTCGTGGTGTGACTCATACACAGTCCTCCCCTCAGGAGTGTCTCCAGTTGGTCAACATCCATCTTCAAATATGGTGCCCAAACTGGGCCTGAACTCCTGGTGCATTCTAGCCGTTTGCAAAGTAGAGTGTGATTCTTACAACCCTTGGAGGCCAGTGCCTCATGTTGAACTTGGAGCAAATAGTCATGCGTTCCTCCTGTCTCTGCCTCTCCCCAGCCCTTAATCAGACAAACTGCCGCTATTCAGCTCTTCCTCAAAATCCTGTGGTTCCAAGTACATTTCCAGCCTCAGCTGAGGGCTTTGTTTTTCATCTATGCGCCTTCTATCTTGTTCAAGTCGTTCTCGGTCTTGGTTCTGCAGCCAGCGTGTTAGCTCTCCCTCCACATTATTTCGGGTCTGCATTCGAAGACCAAGGGGCCAGCGACACAGCTCATTTGGAATTCCATTTAGGCTGACACTGACCAATATCCTTTGGGCTGTTCAATCAACAACAAATGTCCATTATTCTACTATTTTGATTCCATAGCGCTCTATCCTGGTCGCAAGAGCAAATGAGTTATTTTATGAGAAGCCTTGCTGAGACTATGTTATACTATTTTCATGCCTTCTCTAGTCATGTTACAAGTTCATTTACCTAATAACAATAGGACATGACATTTATCAGTAACCCCTGAAGCTCCTGGCAGCCACGTGAACCTTTTCTAAATGCCACTGTGTCATCTGTTAGCAGTTTGAGACAAGAATCAACATTAAGTTGATTGCCATTAATTTTTTAGATCTACCTTTCCCAGCTTCTAAACAATCAACTATCTTCAATTTACTTTCATGTCTCTTATATGATACCCTAAAGATTTTTAACAGCCACACCTGCAAATTCTTTTAACGTTCTAGGAGAGAATTCATCTGACTTGGAAATTTAGCTCATTTATGTTGGCTCGAAACCATATATCTCTTCAGCTCCTAGCCGATCTCTGCCTTTCATTTCTTTCATGTTTTAAATGTTTCCCTCTATTGTCTTTAATACAATACTTGGTACATTCAGTAGCATTTGTCACAAATACGCACACCATAGACATATTATATATACTTACATAATAGTGCATAATAATATGAGCACCTGGAAACCCTCAAACCAGCATAAAACCTAGAACTTTACCAATAACTTGAGGCTTTCTATTTGTCCTTCCAGTGTCATCTCCTGCCTCCTCCTCCTCCCCACTTAGATAAAGGACTATCTGAATTTTAGATTATTCTCTGTTTAAAAATAATGGTTTTGTCATTAATATAAATATATGCTTAAACAATATATTATTTATTTTTATTTGACCTTGAGCTTTCTGAAAATATCACACTTTACATAATCTTCTAGGACTGCCCTCCTTCCACCCAAATTACGTTTAAGGAGTCAGCCACATGGCAGGTAGCGGTGGCGAATTCATATTCACTGCTAGATAGAACATTCGATTGTTACAATGATTTATTTATCTAGTCTTCTGCTAAGGGACAAGTGGTAGTTTTAAAAATATGTTTGCAAATTTTTTGACACTCCTTCCTTTGCAGAGGGGCTGACTACAGTAACTTGCCTTTGATGAATATATTTGGTGAATGCAGCAAAAGTGGTACTGTATGATTTCTGAAGATAAGTCAAAAGTTGTTTATTACCTAATTTTCTCTCTCCCTCCCTTTTTCCCTATCTTCTTTTCTCTGGTGTGCTCTCTCTCTCTCTCTCATACTCCCTCCTTCTTTCCCCCTTCTCCTCAGAACTCACCCACTATTCTATGAGGAAGCCACACTGTCACCAGAAAAGTCTCTCACAGGTGCAGCGGAGCAGCACTGAATGAGGTCCCCGCAAACAGCCAACCCCAACCACCAGGCACGTGAGTGAGTGCACCACCAGGAGATTCAATCCCTAGTCCTCCAGCCACCCACACTGACTCCTGGTGGAGAGAGACTAGCTGTCCCTCCTAAACCCTGCTAAAATTTCAGGCTCATGTTGTCATTTTAAGCCACTAACCTTTGAGGTTGTTACACAGTCAAGGATGACTAGAAAAAGACACTTAGGTGGTAGTCAGCTTTTTGCTCTTACGAATAGTGTCACTATAAATGTTCTAACACTTGTCTCCTCATGCACAAAAGCAGGACCAGAATCACAAAGCCACAGGATAAATACAAGTTCAGATAATAAGAAGAGTCAAATTATTTTTCAAAGTAGTTGCCTCATTCTTTACTCCCTCAGTATGTGGTCTGTGTTTCCACCTTCTTTTATTTCTTTTATTGTTTTTTGATCAAAAGAACATTTTAATTTTAATGGAATTGTTTCTCTTATAGTTAGTGCATTTTATCTTGCTTAAGACATTTTATTAAGGGGGAGGGATTGGTAGTGACAGAATAGTCACCAGGGATGCAAAGTACAGCATAGGGAATACAGTGAATAATGTTCTAATAACTACGTGTGGTGTCAGGTGGGCACTAGCTTTATCTCACTTCGTAAGTCTAATTACTATGTTGTACATCTGAAATCAACACAATATTTTGTGTTGATTCTATTTGAAAAATAAAAAATTATTAAAAAGGAGACAGTCTTTCTTATCCCAAGATCAGAAAAACATTCTTCATATTTTATTTTGCATTTTAAAAATTTCTGCTTTCATATTTTATTTCATTATACATCTACAACTGATTTTATGTATGGAGTAGGTTGGGAACCCAATTTAACTTTTTTTCTATGTGAATAATCAACTCCCAGTATCGTTTGTTGACTAGTCCTTCCTCTCCACACAGTTTTGTGAAGCTACCGACACTTAAAATGGATCCATGTTCCAGATATGTGTAAGCTTATTTCTATTTTTATCTACCAATCAATTTATCAATTTTTCTATTTCTATAACTTTATAACAGGTCTTGGTACATGATAGGGCAAGGATCCCAGCATATCTTCTTTCTCATTTTTTTGTTCTTATATGTACCTTTTAGAATAAGCTTGTTGTGCTCCAAACCAGTTGGAAGTGTGATGGAAACACCATGGAATCGATCAACTTGGAGATACTTGACATATTGATGATATGAATGCTTCTATTCATGAACAAAGAAAATCTCTCCATTTACTAAACTCTCCTTTTTCCAATAAAAAATTTTAAATTTCTGCAGATATCTTACACATGTTCTGTTAAATTTATTTTTAAGTAGCTCTTTTTATTGTTATTACAGTGCTTTACTTTTTTAAATTATGGTTTTTGCTGCATAAAAATACAAATTTATCTTTTTGCTTGCTCTTTCAGCCAATCACCTTGCTGAATTCTATTATTATTTCTAATACTGTTGTTTGGGATTTTCAGTGTAAACATAGTATCTAGAAATATATATGTTCTTTCTTTTTTTTCCCTATGTTATATCTCTAGCTGTTTTGTTGTCTTACCAGTACAATGTTGAGTAGAATCTTAATGGTGGACATGTTTATTTTCTTCTATTTTTAAAGGTAATGCCTCTAACATTCCCTATTAAGAATGATGCTTGATGTAAATTTTTGGTAGATAATCTTTATTAAAGATGTTTCCTTTTATTCATTTAATTTACTAAGAATTTATATCAGGAAATGGGTGTGGAATTCTATAAAATCTTTTTTAAAAAAGGTTTATTGAGGTATAATTTACATACAATAAAATTTACCTTTTAGAATACGTAGTTCAATGAATTTTAACGAATATATGCAGTCATACAACCACTATTCCAATCAACATGTAGATCAATTCTATCACCTTAAGAAAATCCTTCACACCCCTCCAAAATAAATCCTTTTGTATTCTCTTTTTTAAAAACTAATGAATTTGATTTTTGAATATTTTATTTAATATTTTTGTATTTAAATCCATGAGTGATTTTGTACTTTTATTTTAATCTTTTTATTTGGTTTTGGTATGGAGATTATTCTGGCCTCAGAAGATTTCAGGGGGAAATGTTCCTTTTTTTCTTTTTATTTTGTAGAAGGGCTTCTGTAAGATTGGAATTCCCTGTTCCTTGAAAATTTGGTAGACTTCACTTGTACAACTGTAAGTTCTGCTATTTTATTTATTGAAAGAATTTTAAATAATGCTTCAATTTATGTTATAGGGATAGGATTATTAAGGCGTTCTATTTCTTCTAGAGTCAGTTTTAAGTTCCAGCATTTTCCATTTTGTCTACATTTCAAATTTATTGGCATAAAGTTGTTCACAGCCTTTTCATTTTAATTACTGTCATATGTACCATTGCTTAATTGTGCATTTTTCTTTCTTATCAATATTAATAGAGGTTTAGCAATTTTATTAGCCTTCTCAAAGCTTTAACTTTTGGCTTTCTTAATGCTCTCTAATGTTTCTTTGTTCCCTATTTCACTGATTTCTACCTTTATCTTCATTATCTCTTTCCTTACTTTGTATCATTTTCTTGTTATTTTTCTAATTTCTAAGCTCATTACATTTAAGTGTTCTTCTTTTTCAAAATAAATATTTTAGCTATAAATTACCCTTCAAGGTCTGCTTTAACTGCATGCCACAAGTTTTGATACATGTTATTTTAATTACTATTCATATCTAAGTAAATTAATGTCTAATAAGATTTGATCTTTGACTCACGATTTATTTAGAAGGGTGTTTTTAAATTTTTTTCTCTTAAATGTATTTTATTGATTATGCTATTACAGTTGTCCCACTTTCCCCCTTTATTCTCTCCCACCCTACACACCCTACTCACAAACCCCCCTTAGTTCATGTCCATGGGTCATACATACAAGTTCTTTGGCTTCTCCATTTCCTATACTATTCTTAGCTTCCCCCCATCTATATGGTACCTACCATTTATGCTTATTATTCCCTGTAGCTTTCCCCCATTCTTGCCCCTCCACCTCCCCACTGATAACCCTCCAGCTGATCTCTATTTCTGTGATTCTGTTCTTGTTCTAGTTGTTTGCTTAGTTTGTTTTCTTTTGCAGGGGATGGGGGTGGGTTAAGATCAGTTGTTGATCATTGTGGTTTGCTTTCATTTTACTCTTTATAATTTTGATCATCTTCTTTTTCTTAAATAAGTCCCTTTAGCATTTCATTTGATAAGAGTTTGGTGATGATGGACTTCCGGCCAAGATGGAGGCATAGGTGGACACACTGTGCCTCCTCTCACAACCAAAATTAAGGACAAAAAAGATTTAGAAACAAAAAAACAACCAGAACTCATAGAAAATTGAATTGTACAGAAATCCAACAACATTCATCCAGACCAGTAAGAGGGGCGGAGTCACGGCAGGAAAAAGTGGAGGTGAGGGCCAGGCACACAGGCAGCAGTGGCTGGCAGATCTCAGGTGCACAGGTGGTGGCTAGCAGACCCCGAGCGCGGGGTGGCAACTGTGCAGACCCAGCGAGGCCGCGCAAGGCGGCTGGCTGACCAAGTGGTCCCACATTCGCATGCAGATAATCCAGGCAAAGGGGAAACAGCAGAAGGGACTAGAATCCAAGAGAGAGCAGAGCAAGTGCCATTGTTCCCTCTTGGACCCCGCCCTCACATACAGCATCACTACCCAGCAACTGGGCTGCCCCGCCCTGGAGAACACCCAAGGCTCCACCCCTCACTATGTAACAGCTGCGACTAGACCAAACAAACAAACAAACAAACAAAAACAAACAAAAATGGCTCAAACCGGAGAATAAATCAAAGCCCCAGAGCCAGTTCATCTAAGTGACCAAGAGATAGCCAACCTATCAGATGCATAGTTCAAAGCACTGGTGATCAGGATACTCACAGAATTGGTTGATTTTGCTCACAAATTACATGAACAAATGAAGGCTACAATAAGTGAAATGAAGAAAAACGTACAGAGAACCAATAGAGATGGGAGGAAAACTGGGACTCAAATCAATGGAGTGGACCAGAAGGAAGAAAGAAACAACCAAACAGAAAACAAGGAAGAAACAAGAATTCAAAAAAATGAGGAGAGGCTTAGGAACCTTCAGGACATCTTTAAATGCCCCAACATCCAAATTATAGGGGTACCAGAAGGGAAAGAGGAAGAGCAACAAGTGGAAAACTTATTTGAACAAATAATAAAGGAGAACTTCCCCAATCTGGCAAAGGAAATAGACTTCCAGGAAGTCCAGGAAGCTCAGAGAGTCCCAAAGAAGGTGGACCCAAGGAGGAACACACCAAGACACATCATAATTACATTAGCCAAGATTAAAATGGAGAGAATTCTAGAAGCAGCAAGGAATAAGGGGACAGTCACCTACAAAGGAGTTCCCATCAGACTGTCAGCTGATTTCTCAAAAGAGACCTTACAGGCAAGAAGGGGATGGAAAGAGGTATTTCAAGTTATGAAAGGCAAGGACCTACATCCAAGATTGCTCTATCCAGCAAAACTGTCATTTAGAATGGAAGGGAAGATAAAGTGCTTCTCAGATAAGGTCAAGTTAAAGAAGTTCATCATCACCAAGCCCTTATTATATGAAATGTTAAAGGGACTTATCTAAGAAAAAGAAGATAAAAAAATATAAACAGTAAAAAGACAGCAAACTCACAGGTATTAACAACCACACCTAAAACAAAAGCAAACTAAGCAAACCACTGGAACAGGAGCAGAAACACTGAAATGGTGATCACATGGAAGGTTAGCAACAGGGGAGTGGGAGGAGGAAAGAGGGGGAAAAGGTACAGAGAATAAGTAGCATAGACAGTAGGTAGAAAATAGACAGGGGGAGGGCAAGAATAGTGTGAGAAATGCAGAAGCTAAAGAACTTATGACATATGGACATGAACTAAAGGGGGGGAATGTGGGTGGGAGGGTGTGTGCAGGGTGGAGGGGAATGTGAGGAAAAATGGGACAACTGTAATAGCATAATCAATAAAACATATTTTTTAAAAAAGAATATGGTGATGATGAACTCCTTTAACTTAACCTTATTTGGGAAGCACTTTATCTGCCCTTCCATTCTAAATGATAACTTTGCTGGATAGAGTAATCTTGCATGTAGGTCCTTGCCTTTCATGACTTTGAATACTTCTTTCCAGTCCCTTCTTTTTTTTTTTTTTAAGATTTTATTTATTTATTTTTAGGAAAAGAAGGGAGGAAGAAAGAGAGGGAGAGAAACATCAATGTGTGGTTGCCTCTTGAGTGCCCCCTACTGGGGACCTGGCCCGCAACCCAGGCATGTGCCCTGACTGGGAATTGAATCCAAAATCCTTTGATTCCCAGGCCTGTGATCAATCCACTGAAATACACTAGCCAGGGCTCCAGTCCCTTTTTGCCTGTAAGGTTTCTTTTGTGAAATCAGATGATAGTCTTACGGGGACTCCTTTGCAGGTAACTGTCTCCTTTTCTCTTGCTGCTTTTAAGATTCTCTCCTTATCTTTAATCTTGGGTAATTTAATTATGATGTGCCTTGGTGTGTGCTTCCTTAGGTCCAACTTCTTAGGGACTCTCTGAGCTTCGAGAACTTCCTGGAAGTCTATTTCCTTTGCTAGATTGAGGAACTTCTCCTTCATTATTTGTTCAAATAAGTTTTCAGTTTCTTGCTCTTCCTCTTCTCTCACCACTGATTCAGATGTTGGAATGTTTAAAGTTGTCCCAGAGGTCCCTAAGCCTCTCCTCATTTTTTAAATTCTTATTTCTTCATTTTGTTCTGGTCAAATGTTTCTTTTTTCCTTCTGCTCCAAACCATTGATTTGAGTGTCGGTTTCCTTTCTGTCACTGTTGGTTCCCTGTGCATTTTTCTTTATATCACTTTTCATAGCCTTCATTTTTTCCTCTATTTTTCAACTGTACTCAACCATTTCTGTAAACATCCTGATTACCAGTGTTTTGAACTGTGCATCTGATAGACTGGCTATCTCTTCATCACTTAGTTGTATTTTCTCTGGAGCTTTCATCTGTTCTTTCATTTGGGCCTTTTTTTTTTTTTTTTTTTTTTTTTTTTTTTTTTTTTTTTTTTTTTTTTTTTTTTTTTTTTTTTTTTTTTTTTTTTTTTTTTTTTTTTTTTTTTTTTTTTTTTTTTTTTTTTTTTTTTTTTTTTTTTTTTTTTTTTTTTTTTTTTTTTTTTTTTTTTTTTTTTGTCTTAGCACACCTGTTACGTAGTACAGGGCAGAGCCTTAGGTATTAGCCAGGGCGGGCAACCCATATTGCTGCATTGTGGTGCTGTATGTGGGGCAGGGCTCTGAGAGGGAACAATGCCACTTCCTCAGCTTTTGGCAGGCTTTCAGACACTTCCCCGGCTACCCACAAGCAAATTGGGCCCTTCTGTTGATGACTCCCAGGTGGCCGGGTTTGTGTACATTCTGGGATACTGTGGGTCTCTCCAGCAAACTCTCCTGTGAGGCTGGGAGTTTCTCCTGCTGCCACAACCCCCACAGGTGTTTTCAATTGCTGGTTTGAGGCTTTATTTCCCTGCACTGGAACCCTAGGTTGCTGGGTCTGTCCCGCTCTCCAGTTGTTCCTCCTGGGTTAGCTGCATACAAATGTGGGACTGACCTCTCCACCAGCCACCGCCTTACCTTGAGTCTTCTCCACCCCGGCTGCCCATCTCTCCCCTTCCTATGGGTCTGAATGAATGTTTCTTCTTTAGCCCTTTGGTTGTCAGACTTCCATACAGTTCAATTTTCTGGCAGTTCTGGTTGGTTTTTTGTTTTTAAATTTGTTGTTGTCCTTCTTTTGGTTGTGTGAGGAGGCACAGTGTATCTACCTATGATGCCTCCATCTTGGCCAGAAGTCCTAAACTTTCAAATATGTGAGGACTTTTAATCTTTTTTAATCTCCCACCTAATTGCACTCTTGTCAGACAATGTGGTCTTTGCATACCACTTTTAAAATTTATTTCAACTTGCTTTGCATGGTTATGATCAGTTTTTGTGAATGTTGTGAAGATGACTGGCTAGTCATGAGGAGCAGAGTTTATGTATTATATATTGTATCATATTGTATACATGTTGCACATTATATATTATGTAGTTATTCTTCTGGAGGACCCTGACTAATGCAGAATACTAGTAGTCATAATTTCAGAAGCAGAAGCCTCTTAAATAGCTTCTTAACCATTTCAACCCTGTTATTTGCATCATTTTCTTAAGGAAAAGATGAAATCAATAAATGTTCATCTGCTGTGTTTGTTCTGTAACGATGCTGACTGAATATGTTGTAGATGTGGGTTATGCAGCATTTTTGTTGCCCACAGCACCATTCGTTAATTATTTTCCATCCCCAATTGACTTCCTCTCAAATTAGCACAATAGCTGTTGTGCCAACTTTTCTCTGGTGCCTTCAACACCGCAGGCTCTGTTCTCCCAGCCAATAGCCTCACCACCTACTTTACATTCAAACAGTAAAGTTCCCTTCATCCTTCTCCCAGACGTCTGTCCTGTCTCATAGGAAGTGTTGACTGTACTTGCCTTCTTGATCACTCCCATTCCTGTTTTCTCCTGCCTGTGATCTTAGTTACCCTTTCTTCAGCCTCTGTCTCTTTGCTATTTTCTTCCCTTCATTTCACAAACTTTGTCATATGGTCTTAATCCTGTAACCATCCAACTTTCACCCGCTCTGTTACTTCCTTTGCTCCCTCACATACACAGATAGAAATGACTTCTCAGTTTTCATTAGATTCTGGGTGCCCTGACATTCCTTCTTGCTTTTCTTAACCCTGCCTACACCTCTGAAAATGGTCCATTCATTAAAATTGCTTTCATTTGAATGTCTGAGTGAAATTCTCTCTTCTTCTATGACCCTGTCTGGCACAACAGCTATAGACCTTAGATGAGTTGTTCAACTACACTGAACACCAGACTCTTAATATGTAAAATATGTATAATGTTATATGGTTTCTTGTAAAGGTTAAGTAAATGGAGACAAGTGAGATCATTGCTCAATAAATTCTAGTGATGATTATTATGTCTTAAACTCTATATCCTTCCTCTTCTACTGAAATTGCACTTTCGAAAGTCACTAGTCACCAAATCCATTGACATACCTACTTAGGGGAAATGATTTAGGAAGTCATTGAAAAAATATAAATAAGAGAAAATGAGTACCTGAACTGATGAAATCATTAGAAGCAGATTCAAAAACAGAAAGATATTACTATATATGTGTGTGTGTGTGTGTGTGTGTGTATATGAGAAAATTAGTGTTGAACACTTCACAGAGTTAACTTCATTGATCGATTCTCACCCACCCGGCATAGGTGTCCCATGGGGTCTGTGCTGCAGCCTCCTCTGACCACACAAACAAAATGGGCTTATCCCCACTGACCAGATCTGGAATTATTGTTTTTTCTTATTTTAATGACAGGTTTATTGAGATATAATTGATATACAATAGATAGCCCCTGTAAAAAATATGTAGCCTGATGTGTTTTTTTAATTTAATTGTGGTAAGGTACACATAACAAAATTTACTGTTTTAACCATTTTCAAGTGGTATTCAACCTGTTCAGTCAGTAGCATTGTGTATATTGATATTGTTGTGCAATCAATCTCTAGAACTCTTCCTCTTGCAAAACTAAAACTCTAAACCCATCAAACAGTGACTCCTTTGTCTTAGGCCATTCAGGCTTTTATAACAAAAATACTGTAGACTGAGTGGGATGGATCAAACAACAAACATTTATTTCTCATAGTTCTGGAGAACAGAAAGTCCAAGATCAAGGCCCTAGCAGATTCAACATCTGGTAGAGCCCACTTCCTGGTTTATAGAGGGCTGTCCTGCCACTGTGTCCTCACGTGGTAGAGAGGGCTCCCTGAAGTCTCCTATATAAGGGCACTAATCCCAGTCATCAGGGCTCCACCCTCATGACCCAATCACCTCCCAAAGGTCGCAGTTCCTGATACCATCACATTGGGGGTTAGGATTCCAAGATGAATTTTGGAGGGACACAACCATTCAGCTTATAACACTCCATTTCCCTCTCCCCACAACCCCTAGCAACTACCATTCCATTTTCTGTTTATGAGTCTGACTAGATACCTGATACAAGTGCACCTATACAGTATTTGTCTTTTTGTGACTGGCTTATCTCACTTAGCATATTGTCCTCAAGGTGCATTTACGTTGTAGCATGCATCAGAATTCCCTTCCTCTTTAAAGCTGAATAACATTCCATTGCATGTGTGCTTTTTGTTTATCCTTTCACCTGTGGATGAATATTGAGTTGCTTCCACCTTCTGGAGAGCATGTATCATCCAACAGACATACTTGAGAAGAATTTGCCAGAATAATCTCTTCCTGCCTACTTACTGTGCTCATTTGTTAAATCTGGGTGTGTCCATCCTCAGTAATCTTGAATTCTCTTGTTGTGATGAGTCTCACTGTCACTAGCGTGATAGTGCTGGCCTCAGGAAACCTCTCTGAGACCAGTCTCAGCTTAACTCTCGCTCTTCCACACCAATTTCTTTGAAAAACTGGTGGACACTATTCTGATGAGGCCTTTCAGGGTCAAATTAATCCCCCTTTCTGCTGAGAGTTGGCAGGCTCTGTTGTTTCAAAGTTGTCATGCTTTCTTCTTCGCCAAAGTGATACATGTCTTAGTACATTTCTTTTTAATTAATGATGACTTGGGATATTTTTATTTCTCTGGATGAGTCCTTCTCATCTGCAGTTGTTATGATTCACTTGGGAAAGCAAACTAAAAATTTATGTTGCTCATAAATGTTTGAAAAGAAGCCACTTCATACTCCAAGATAGGAAATCATAGGCTTGCCATGTGGATGGTCTATTTGAGGGCTCTTGGTTTTGAAATAAATACACATCCAATCCAGTCAGTGTGAGCAGGATTTGCACACATGGCACTAGGTGAGACCACATGTGAGCTCATCCCTGCAGAGCCCTCTGGCCACTCCTTGCTGGACTGGTGGACTGTGTTAGAGTCACGTGGTCAGCCCAAACAGGCCAAGTTGGTTTGGATTTTTAGGGCTTGACTTCCTTGAGGCTTATACCATCCTAAAAGAATGTAAATTCTATGATAATAGAAGCTTATATAATGCCAAACACGAGAGTACATTTCATATTTCACTGGTCTGAGTTTAATTGGAGTACCTAGTAATTTTGACTTGCATGACTAAACCAGCTGTCCTGCCGTGAACCTACCCCTTGCAGCCCTCTGCGTGGGTGGAGTGCAAGAGTTTCCTCCTTGGAGTAGGGAGGAGACCCAGATGTCCTGGAGGAAGTAAGGACTTTACAAATAGAAGGAAACAAAAGGAAGAATTGTACAAGGCTCCTCTAGAGGACTCAGCTGAACAGGAAGGTCAGGAAATGCCTGAAGCTACTACCATCGCTGAGGCAACGGCAAGAATGAAATTTTACTGCAAGTCTCTGAAGGACTTGATTTAGAAACCTTTGAAAAGGTCAGAACTGATGTAAATGGGGCCAAGGCTTCCACCCAAGGCAGATGAAGGGTCTGACCTACAAAGAATGTGGTGAGGCTGCTCTGCCCACGCCGCTGCAGCTGGCTTGGGTGCCATGGGCAAAGCAGTCTCCTTCCTGAGGACTCAAAAGTCTCCTGCGCTTACACCATCTTGATCATGTTTCCCCATGCGCCGTACACCCTGGTCTTCTCCGTTGCTTAATCGTTCGATTTTCATTCTCTCTCCTTAAAAGAGAGGCATTCTCTTTGCCCCCTTAAAAAGATCCATGGACAGACTGGGTTCATCCTTGTTGGCTTCAGTCTGGAGCAAATGTGTCTTAATCTCCCAGTTCCTGATTTGACAAGAACATTAGGAAGAAAAAAAAAATACCTGAAAACTTTACCTGGATGAGCTGACTGGTACAAGAGAACAGGTAGAGTACTCCCAACCCCCACCCCCGTGACCAAATTTAAATCTTATAAAACTCTTACTGCCCCCAGAATATCCGGGTGTAATAAATACTTGTAAGAGGTCACTGGTTTTGTAACCTGTAGTGAGAACATATTTATGGTAATGGTCCAAGGCATGGTTCTGCTTGAAAGACCTCTTGGAAAGATAAATACAATGCCTGGGAGGCCGAATTTCACAGCTTGGAAGTTCTGGGGTCATTGCCTTGACCCGCTAACACTTCTTATATAGGCTACTTGTTTCAATTATGAAATTAAATAATCAGAACATATTTTGCCACTAGCACTACTCAAACTTTGTATTAACTGGTGGGCTGATTCTTGCCAATTAGTTTAACCACATAGGTTTGAATCCAACTCTGTAAACAAAGGCATAATCTATTATACTTTCATAAATGGATAATCTTCTGTAGATCCTTAGCTTGTCTAATATGTCAAACAAGTTGCATGCAAGTTTACTCCTTAACAATTGTAGGTCTTGGTTTATCAATCTGATGTTTTACAAGGAGAGCAGAACCTGTTAAAAATAACATAACGCTGTTTTCAGGCCACCATCATCTGCTGCCTTAAACACCACCACGATGCTGGTCTCCACACAGCAGCCGGAGTTGATTTTTCTAAAACTCATGTTTGATTATGTCATCCCTCTGCTTGAAATCATTCAGTATTTCCCATTGCCCTCAGGAGAAAGTCCAAACTCAGTATGGGGTTGCAGAAGAACAACCTGGCCTGCTCAGCCAAATATCCCTTGGCCTATGCACAAGTTTCAAATAAACTAAGCATTCTCTGGGACATACACTCTAAAAAGGGGGGGGGCGTGATTTACTTGTTTTTGGGGTGATATTGATCCCAGAGAAGGAAGTGGCACACTCCTTGTTACCCTTGTTCCCTCGGCCACCAGGCCAGGGCTGAGTGCTGTCAAGGTCCGGGCATTCTTTAGGTAGAGATGAGCTGCAGGATCCCCAGTGTCCATCCTAGGAGGATCAGGGAAGTGGGGCTGATTCAGGGCATAATCCAAGTAGGACGTACATTATACCGGTAAGCAAGAGCCTGGTCTGTGTCCAGGCTGAGCTCGGACTTGCATCATGTTCCCCTTCTCTGTTTCCGCTGCCCTTTAGCAGGGCTGGGTCTTTTCTGAGCCTGCTTCTCCAAGGCCGAACCCTTACCTGTGGGCTTTATCTCTCACTGGCTCCTTTCCTTACAAAGCATCACACTTCATCTGTGCGCGAGCAGCCACCGCACAGGGGCCACTTGATGCCACGTGGAACATGAGTCAGCTTTACCTGCTCATTCTTGCTTTTCTTCTTCTAAGAGATATGAGAAATCTAATCTGTGGGTGTTATTTTAGCATGCTTAATTTAAAAAAATCACTGGGTGGGTAGAGGAGAGCACATCTGTAACCACTGTTGGCCTGCAGGCCACACACGGACAAGCTCCGCGTCCACCCTGGAGGTGAGGCGAGGGTGATATGGTGGCTCCTTATCACGCTGGACATGGCTGGCGCAGGGTCAGCTCTTCTGCCTGCACAGTCAGGCACTGTGGCTGACTTGAGGCAGGGCAGTTTATTTCATGGTACTGTTCACTTTTTTCACTCCTATCCCCAGAGCCTCTTCCTGGTGCCCGTAGTCTCCCAGCGCTTCCCTTTCTTTCCCCTCACATGTCTTCTCAGACCAAGACCATGGAGATTCCCCACCTGCCTAGGCTTCCTGGTTCTTCCCTACCTGAACATTGATCCCTCCTTCCTTAGGACAAGGAATTATTTCCACAGGTGTAGGAGAGCAATGTCAGTAGATACTATTGCCATTAAACCCATCATTTGTCACTTCTTAAAAATTCCTTTGATTCTTATCTCTTTTGATGTAAAATAAGTAGCCTCCCTAAATTTCCAGTGCTTCATATTTGGAGTTCTTGATAATGCAGCTACCTGATGCAAGGCGCACCTGAAGAGTAGGACCAGGAAACCAGATGAGTCCTTCTCTGGCAGGGGAACTGTGGCTGCGTCTTGAATTGCAGCTCACATCTCTGGCCTGTCCAGTTGGAAACACAAAAGTTAGATATGTATCATGATGACATAACATTATTTTTCCAAAATAAACACAGGCTATTTGTTCCATCTGGATCTTATTTGTGGTTTTTCTATTTTGTTCTTGGTCAGCACCCACAGGCCACCCTCCCAGACTGAGCATCTTTTAAGGCTGTGAAAGTGTTTTCCATACACTGACCCTGCATGCACAGACACACACCCCACAGGTCCAGATGGCTTTCCTAGCGAACTATACTAAACAATGAAGGCAAACACAATGTCAGTTAGTGCAAAATCTCCCAGAAAATAAAAGAGGGGAGAATGCTCACCAACTCATGGTATAAAGCCAGTATTACAATGACACAAAGCCAGTAAAAGACATTTTAGCGATACGTACCAATATTCCACATGAATACAGATGGAAAATTCCTAACAAAATTTTAGCAAGTGTACAAAAATGACAATATAACTTAAATATATGAGGTTTATCCCAGGATTGCAAAGTTCACTTAATATTTGAAAATCAATAAATACAATCCACTGTATTAACAAAAACAAATCCATGTTTTTATCTCAATACATGCAGAGGATGCATTTGGGAAAAAGTAGCCTCCATTTAGGATTAAAACTCTCAGAAAACTAGAAATAGAAGAGAACATTTTAAGCCTGATAAGGGCCATCTACAAATACAGCCAAACATTATACTTCATGGCGAAAGACTGCACCTTCCTCTTGTAATTGAGGAAAAGATAAGAATGTCTACCCTCACTTCTCTTCAGCATTGTAATAGAGATCCTAGCCAGTGCAATAAGAGAGGAAAAAGAAATCAAAGACATAGTGTTGGGAAGACAGTATAAAACCACCTTTATTCACCAATTGCATGATCATTTATGTACAAAACCCTGAAGAATCTACAAAAAGCTACTGAACAAATTGAGATTAACAAAATTGTAGGATATAAGGTTAATTTACAAAAATCAGTTGCATTTCCAAATACTATAAACAAAACTGAAATTGAAATTATGCTAAGCAAAATAAGCCTAGCGGTGAAAGACAAATACCATACGATCTCACCTTTAATAGGAAACTAATGAACAAAACAAACAAACAAGCAAAATACAACCTAAGACACTGAAATTGAGAACAAGCTGACAGTGACAAGAGGGGAGAGGGGAGAACATTTCAGGGGAAAAGGGTGAAGGGTTTACAGGAACAATTATAAAGGACACATGGACAATAACAAGAGGGGTGGGGTGGAAACAGGGGAGGGGAGTGGGGAGGGCTGGGGTGTTGGGCTGGGGTGGGGAGAAAAGGCAGAAAACTGTACTTGAACAACAATAAGAATAAATGAATGAATGAATGAATGAATGAATAAAAATAAAAAATAAGAAATTAAACTGCCATTTGTGAAAGCATCAAAATATGAAATAAGGAATAAATCTGACACAATATATATAGATCTGTATACTGAAAACTATAAAACATTGCTGAGAAAAATTAAAGACCAAAATTATCTAAATTTATTTAGATAAATGAAGAGATATGCCATGCTCATGGATGGGGAGACTCAATATTATGAAAATGTCCATTTTCACCAAATTGATCTGTAAGAATCAACACCATTGCAAACAAAATCCCAATAGGATTTGCTGTAGAAATTGGCAAACTGACTCAAAAATTGACATACATGTATCAAATCAACATGTTGTATACTGTAAACTTAAATAATGTTAAATGTCCATTATATTGCAATAAAAATAATTTAAAAATTGATATGCAACATTTTTCTTTTCCACATCCCTGCCCCTAACCTGGACCACAAGTTTTGTTAGTTTTTGTTTTCCCCTTTCCTTTTTATTTTCACTTCTATGGGAGTCTTGCATCTTATTGTTCTTCTTCCCAAGGAACAATCTGCCCTCTCCTTTCCTGAGAAAAGAGAACAGGCTGACAGTGACCAGAGGGGAGAGGGGAGGGAATTTCGGGGGAAAAGGGTGAAAGGTTTGCAGGAACAATGCTAAAGGACACATGGACAATAACAAGGGGGGTGCAAACAGGGGAGGGAGGTGGGGAGGGCTGGGGTATCGGTCCTCATTATGATGGTGGCTGCAAAGAAATATGACTATGTGAAATTAGAAATTAAAAAAATACATTCATTTATCAGTTTCAAAATATTTTCCCTGTGAAAAAATAATGTTTAAAAATACAGGATGGGCTGTCTTGGAAGAGGTTGAACACGGCCTGGAAACATTCAAGAGAAATCGAACTGTCTTCATAGAACTCACTCAGAGAACACCTACCATGAACCAGACACTGGGAATACAGGTGGTAAATGAGACAGATGTGGTCTTCTAGCCTCATGAATCTTAACATTTAGAAGCAGTCCAGAATTCCATCGAGATTTAAACTGGGTGACCCCGAAGTTCTCTTCTAGAAGTTTGTTAATGCATGTTTCTGGGACCAAAAAAAAAAAAAAAGCAACGAAACAGACCTTTGTTTTCTAATAAGGCAAATGCTTCTCTTGTGCCCTCTCTGTTGGGGGCTTGATGGTGGTAGACGTAGTGCAAAGGATAAAGAACCCCCGAACCTATGAAAGCACCCCTCTAGCCTAAAACAAAAGAATTTGCCTGACTCCCTCATAAATCAAACCTACCTTATATACGAGAGCTCTGATGGGCCTCTGCCAGAGAGAAAAGCCAAACACGTGGTCTCAGGCCATTCTTACCCCTGGGAAAGCTTGGAAGGGACTCTCTCAGAAAATGCAAACCCACTTCCAGGAAAGTCCACCTTCTGGCGTTGTCCCCTTCCCCTGGCCCTGGGTGCTGCTTCGGCGGAGTACGGCAGCGGTGAGCCAACCCAAGCCAGAGTACGCAGCTGGCCTGGTATTCTGGGAACATTCTAGGCATATTCCTCCAAGAATTCCGCAGAATGAGGGACCATTCCAGGAAAACGAGGAGTCATGACTAGACTCCCTGCTTAGGCTGATAGACCAGCAAAGAGTTCCTCAGAGCAGACCGGCCAGAGTCAGTCTAGGAGGAAGCAGCTGGCTTCTCCTGAAAACAGAGCCGCTCCACTCACCCACCTTATTGGACACCACCAAAGCCACCCCTCAGACCTGCAGGCCAATGGCCCATGCAGCTCTGATATCTGGGAGCAGGCCTACAGTGTTTAAGGAAGTGAATGGACCCAGATCATCACCCTGTTAACAGTTTTGCTCCAAGTGCTCTTTTGCAGCGTCCGTATCTTTTGCCCTATGCTGTTTTCTTCTGCGGATGTTCTCTGCCTTCAGCCCTGTTGAAGCCCCGCTTTTCTTTGCAGGGGGTATTTTAAGTACTACTTTTTCATGAAGCTTTCCGGGACTTCTTGAGCTCTAAGTGATCTCTCTTCTCATAGTATTCTATATTCTTTTAGAGCAAATGTTATACTTTGTATTACATAATTTTGTAAAAATTAAATTCCAAGTAACTTATAGACAGATCATATCTAATTCTTCTTTTACATCTCAACCTGCCCTTAAAGCGGGGTGCATTTCCATCCTGCCCCCCCACCCCACCCCTCACCCACCTGCATATGCCCGTGGTAGCATTAAGAAAAGCTTGGGGGGAATGGAGTTGAGAAAACTCTTTCTAACAGTCAATGGGACCAGTCAGAACCTTCCTATTCTCACAGAGGCCAAGACCAGGTCTCTCCAACTGTCTCTAGGAGGCCAACTACGGCCCTTTCTGTCCCTATCGTCTAAAAAGTTAGAAAACAAAATTCACACTCGGGATGCCTAATTCACCCTGAATTATTGGGAAATACCCAATTCCATCTAAGTGGATTATTCAGATCACTGGGGCTTACTTATTAGACTCCAAAAATTTAAAAATGATGCACAAAACACACTTTTCTAAAGGCATTTAGAATGTCTCTGGAGACGTCCAAGAGAGATCGGTTACAGTGGATGTACCTATGGAGGATAACTTGGAGATTAAGGGCTAGAAAAGGGAGGAAACTACTTTTCACGATACCTTTTGAATTTTGAAAGATGTGCATCTATTACCTACTAATTTAAAACCAATGATACGCTTCCTTAATTCCTTAAATATAATCGCTAACCCTAATTTAACTTTTCTTTCTGAATTCAAGTCATCATTATTATTTTATTGTCTTGTTCCTAAATAGCGTTCCAACAGAGGGCATTAAGTTATAGAGTTAGGGAGTCATTTGCCCCTACGCTAAATGGCTCCCACACTTCTAAGCCGCCAGAGGTTTGGGGTTGAGTTTACTTTTTAGATTTCCTATCTCTTCCAAGGCAGCTCCCAGTTATTTGTTCTTCCAGGGACTCCCTACAGTGGCCACTATCCTTTCTTCTGATTTGCTCATTTGTTCTGATGTGACTTGGAAGTCAAATGATCTTAGGTGATGAATAAGATTCATTAAGTGAAGATGGGAAGAATAGAATTCCAGGAGTTTACAAAAAATGCTTTCAGCTATGTGGACTAGGGTTCTGATAAAGTGGATTGGTTTGAACAGTGTCCTAATCCAGCACCAGGTTTACTTCCCTCTCACTCGCGACCACACAGTGCTGAGCCTGCGGACAGCCGGACCTTTATGCAAGGCAGGTCTAATGCTTCCTGCCAGAGGCACTGCCTAGGAAAACTAGGAAGAACTCATATCCTGCTGTCCATGGAAGACACAGGAAAACTACTAAGATGACACCTAGGAGCTCAGAGGATGATGGAGGTTGGTGCCATTCAATATGTGGGCTTCTTGACATCTTTTCGGGCCTCTCTGTGGCTTTCTGCTTATTTCTGGGTTTTGTTTTAGATGTTTGCTGTTTTTGTTTGTTCATTTATTTTAGGTACCTGAGTGACTAGGTAAGTGGTTTCCAGGTAAGTAGATTTACAATGAATGTCGTCTCTGAAATTATTCTTTTCTCTTTTTATCTGAATGAGGTTTAAAAAAAAAAAAAAACCTAGACAATCAACCGGCAGCATAGATTAAGCAACAGCCACTCCAAAGTCAGAATAAGCCACACCTCTGTTCGTGCTCAAATCTGTCACTGACAATAGAGTGCTGAAAATCGCTAGCCTGGGTTAAAATATAAAAAGTTTCAGAAATTACTGGGGATCTACAAAGAGAGTAGAAAATCAAAGGCAGGGAATGAGAAGAGGCCATAAAGACAGTGTTAATGATCAAAAAAGAAAGCTAATTGTGGAACTTACTGGCCAGTGAACTGGATAGTCCTAGTAATAAAACAGATGTTAACAGTGAAAATCCATCAACATCTGGAAAGGATAAAGTCACAAAGGATTTATGGAAAGGACCGAGTTCAAGAGACTCGAGCAGAAGAGAAAACCAGAGCAAGGCCAGGTCTTCAGCAAAGGATTTGGAACTGGGTAAAGGGTTTTTCTCCTCCGCCTGCCACGCCACTTCTGCCCTAAGCCCAGTTCAGATAGCTTTGGATGAGAGCATGGTCACATGGCCCGAACAACTGGCTGGGCCATCACAAGCGAAGGATAATGATATAAATACCCAGAAACAGCTCCAGCGAGGGGAGTAGGGGGCTGAGGGCGCTTCCCCAAAGAGCAGGATCCGGTCTGGTTTTATTTAACATCTTTGCTAATGATTTAAAAGCAGGAACAAACAAATGTCAAGCAAATGTAAAAAACATATCCCCTGTAGATAAGGTGCCCACACCCTCCAGCAAGGAGTTGACCCAGCAGGCCTGAGAGCAGTTACCAAAGGGGGCTGGAAAACACCTAGGTCGGAGCAGCTAGAAAGTGATCTGAAACAAATCCTGCCACTCTCTGAGGGTGGTGGGGATGAGAGAGAGAGGGGAATGGGAGGGATCGGAAGTCACAGTGGCCAACAGCAGTCGCAGGGGACCCACAACATTTAACGACGTAACATGGAGATGAGGAAGCCCAACAGGACAGAGATCCCATTTTGAGGTTTGTAAATGTCTGACTGTGGTTCGACAAATGGGAAATGATAACTGACCCATTTTGGGGGGGTTTCAGGGGAGAGGAAGACTGGTAGGAGTGTGCCGATTGGGCATGAGGTGTTGACCAGCACGTTCAAGTCCTAGGGGTACATATCTCGGCACTCCTGGGTCAGCCCCTAGAAGGTTTGAAGACCATAACCTAGCACAGAGCCTGACACACAGCAGAGGCTCGGTGACTATGGGACCAAGGAAGGAAGCTCTGCAGAACTGTTAGTACATCTGAGATCATTGAATGAAATGGGGGGAGGGTTGCCTCTAAAGACCCTTCCAGCTTTGCGATCCGGGGGCTCTGCGATTGGAAGAAAAACAGCCAGAAGCCGACGGGTGTTTAAGCCAACGTGATGGCTGTCCACTGCCCGCTCTGGGGCCCTGCCCGCCTATGATCCTGAAGCAGCGGCGCGTCTGCTACTCCTTCTGGTTCTACAACTCCCACTCTTGACTTTGGCTAAGTGATGGGCCACCTAGGAGCAAACCTTACTCTCCTGTGTACCTGCGCCCACCGTGTTCTAGCTCTGTCCAGGAAGGACCCAGCCTCGATTCATTGCTTTCCGTAATTGTTGAACCCCACGTTAGCAGCTCAGAGGAAAAACCCAAACCCTTAGCTCTGACATGCAACGCTGAATCCCTCAGACCACAAAACCCATTGGGTAGCTGTCTCTAGAGTCACTAGACCAGGGCTTCTCAAACTTTAATGGGCACAAAAATCCCCTGCGGAGGGAGGCTATGCACTTCTAACAAGCTCCCAGGTAACGCCCTTGTCGGTCCCCAGACCACACGTTTAGAGAGCAAGGCTCCAGGGCGGCAGTGTCCAGTCGGGCTTTCTGCGGCGGTGGAAGCGTTCTCTCCTGCCCTGCCCAGGACCGGGGCCAGGCATGGCTGGCTATGAGTACCAGCCTGGCTCATGAACTGACTTTTCAGTCCTCTTTCATTTTAATTTAAATGTAAAGAGCCACATACGGTCTGTGGTTCCTCTATTAGCTCAGCTCGAAAGCAATTCCGATGCACATTAAAATTTGAGAAGCCCCGATCTAGAGAACACCGGGTCATGTATCCCCCCCAGTAAACCATCAGTCACGGAGGCATCTGGGCTGCACAGCTCTGCTTGGTCAGCTGGGCTGACAACCAGTTTGACTGCAAACAAGCATTCAGTTTTGATGGTGGTTACTTTCATTACAAAACTGTACTCCACTTATGGAAATTTAATAAAAAGATGATAAAACATTTAAATGAAGAAATGAAAAGATTTGCTACATTTGAGTTTTGCTAAACAGTTTTATGGAGTTACAGTTGATGTATAATAAGCCGCGTATATGAATGCGTAAAATTTGACAGTTTTGGCATATCTCATGGCTATAATCAAGATAATGAACATGTCTATCGCCCCCAAAGTCTTCTCCCACCCTTTGTGATCAATCCGGCATTGCCTTCTCTTGTTCACTGATCTACCCTCTTCTCTATACCTTGGTTTGCACGTCCTAGAATTTTCTATCAGTGAAACCACACAGTGTGTGTGCATTTATTTGCTTGGCTTCTTTTATCAGCATCGTTATTTTGAGATTCACCGGTACTGTTGCGTGCATCAGTGGCGCATGCCGTTTTATTGCCGGGTCGCATACCACGATGTGTTTACCCATTCACCTGTTAATGGGCGTTCCGTTTGCCTCAGTTTCTGGCTGTTACAAAGAGTGCTGCTCTGCACATTTGTAAACAAGTCTGCGTGGGCACATGTCCTGACGCTTGAGCTTCCCAAGCATCGCAGTAAATTTGTTTGGCCTGGATCGTTTCAACTGCTTCCCAACTCTTGTTTCTTACCCCTCCCAACCTGTTTCCACATAGCAGCCAGGGTTGTATTAAAAGATTATGTCCTTCCTTTGCTTGAAATTCCTCAATGCACTTAGAAGGAAAAAAAATCCCAATTTCTTACAGTGGCTTGTGGTGTTTGAAGTAGTTGCCCTACAACCTCGCCTCATGTACAGATCCAAACACACAGATCTTTCCTTGATTTCTCTAATGTGCTAGAAAAACAACTTCCTGTTTTAGGGTGTTTGTCCATGGCACTTCCCTTTCTAGAATGCTCTCACCCGTGTAGCAGACCCTGTAGTTGTTCTTCCACATCCTTCCTCTTCTCTCCCAAGTGGGTAGCAGTCCTCTGCGTAAGGCTGGGCTCTACGTGGTGTAAGCAGTCAAGACCAACTAACTCCTTCCTGTTATAAATTGGCTCAAGCAAACTTTGGCCACGGGGGTTAGTTCAAGAATGGTCCAATTAGCACAGAACTCGGGACTTTGATTGCGCATGCGTGGAGAGGTGCTTTCTCTCTGCCCCTGGGTGGGAAGAGAGAAGCGTGAGGCCGGCCCAGTCACTGCGAGTGGCCAGCTTGCAACCAGCCTGCAGTCAGAGCAGACGCGTGGAGGAGGGCAGAGCCGAGGCCATTCCGGAGAAATGAACACGATCAAATTGACCCTGAAGTCATAATGTTTTGGGACCTTTCAGCTACGGGAACAAAAAAAATTCTCCTTTATTGTTTAAGCCCGTTGGGGTTAATTCAATGTGACTAATGATGTTGTTTTACAAAGATGCAATTGTTACTGGCAACATAAATACGTGCACTACTGCTACGGTGTGGGCTTTTTTTGCACTGAGTGTAACTTTAGTGCGATGGTATTGCTCCTGCTGCGTTTCTCTGTTCAGACTGCTGCGAACCTCAGTTCTTACGGCGGACATTCAGCTTTCAGCCGTGACAGGCTTCATTCACGCATCCAGTCCCCGTTTCTTTCTCTCCTTGTCAGCAGTTCAGGGTGGGCTCCACGCCGTCTCTGATTTGTGTGCAAATACAGACACAGATGTGGACGCCAAACTGTTCCGTGGACTTGGCCATCAGGAGTCGTCATGGTGACTGTGAATATGCATATATTTGTTAAATTATCAACAAAATAAACACAGCATTTGAAAATCTTCAAAGAGAACTTATGTACCCTCAAGAGGACTCCCAGGTCTGTGGACCCTATGTTGGGAAGTACTTGGGGTTCGACGTGAGAGACCTGGGTCTGAGCCCTGGCCCCCTGCTTCCTGTTCTGTGATCTGGGACGGAGATTTTCCTTCTCCGAGCCTCAGTTTCCTCACCTGTAACAGGGAGATTGAGTCACTTGGGAAACTTTTAAGAGGTATCTGCTGTGGGCCTTCCTTCCCAACTTCAGAGTTGTTTTGAGGATCAAGTGAGATTATTTAGTACAAAGCACTGAGCAAAGCAAAACTTGTAACAGTCGTTTTATTTTTCTTCTTGTACTTCTCTCTCCCCTGCTGAGTCAGACACGGTTCTCTGCACGCTTTAAGATGTGTCTTGGAGGTTGTTCCCACATCTCACTTCCGTGTTTCTGTGGCACCCTTTCCATCAACCTAATAGGCCCGCTGTCTGTTTACCTGGCTGCCTGTCCTCCCTGGCCAAGAGACGGGCCAGGTCAGGGCCCGTGCCTGGTACGCAGGGAGGAAATCAAGTGGATGTTTGCTAACGAGTGGAACTACAGGTTGTAGGTAAGGAAGATGAGGCCGGAGACGACAGGGCAAGCAAGTCAGGCATTCCTCCCCACCTCGAGGATTCTGTCCAAGCCGGGCTCTGCTGGCACCGCCCACTGCTGGCCGCGGCCACAGCCCACGTGTCGGTCCCTTCAATCACAACAATCACGGCAAGAGCAAAGTGTGCATTGGTTCTGTAAACCATGACTGAGTCAGGGCTTCATATCCCCAAGAACGTCCCTGGGAGTGATTGGAAAAGCTGACTGCTTTCATCTTTGGGGCCACCTGTCCCTGTCTAAAGGTTTGATACAGCGACAAGGGTGGCTCCCTTGCTGTTTTAAGGGCCGCTGAAAAAGCGTGCTCCTGGGCTGCCTTTGTCTACTGAGAGGAGGAGGGCTGGAGGACAGGGCTAGCAGCAGCCACCCCAGGAAAGGAAGAAGGGTTGGACGTGGGGAACAGGCTTGGTTTGAGGAATTTCGCTGGCCTGGTCCTGGAGCTGGGGTGGGGTAGGGGAGGGAGAGAGCGAGCAGCCACTCCACACTCTGCTGAGCCCAGATGGCAGGTCCGTGAGAGCCACTTAATTGTCCACAGAGAGAGGACATCCCACTTTGGCAGAAGACATAAGCTAATCAGAAGCAGCCCCCATCTCTCTTCCCTTCCTCCTTCCCTCCCTCTGTGCATTCCATTTGATGGGGACAAGGAGGGGCTCCAGGACTTTGAAGCCTGGCCATGCCACCCAACTCAAGGAGCTTTTCCCATGGCGAGTGGGTAGCGGAGTTCTTCTGGGTGCCCACCTTGACCGGGCTCTCCCAGGAGCTCTCAGCAAGCCCAGCTCTTCCTACTCCCAGCAAGAAAACTTTCCATCTTTGTGCCAGAGCCCTTGTGCCAGGGATGCTTGGCAAAAAAGTAAGAGGGAGTTGAGACAGCTCCGAGTTTTAGAGGTAAACAAATCAGTGTGCCAGTGAAATCACTGAGGGCTGGACCGTTTCCCACAGCGGCTCTACTGTGCAATAGCTGCATGACCTCAGGGAAGTCCATGCACAATGGACTCGGTTTACTCCCCTGCTAAATGGAGGTCAAGAGACCTGCCTGATAGAACATCGTGCGATGATGTACGCAACGCCTGGCGCACGTTCAGGGCTCAACGCGGGCACCTCTTCTTCTCTCCCAGGCTGATGGGATGCTCAGGTCAAAGCTTAGGCTCAACCTTGTAGAAATCCGCCCACAGCTGTTGTTGTTCAGCACATCCATTTTCTTCTCCCACCTCCTTTGCTAACTATTTCCTATTATCTTTTGACCGCATCCACCGTAGTCTTGTTCCTATGATTTTTATGGTAAAGCCTTAGAAGTCCATTATGCATTAGTGCTGGGTATAAAACAATCACATGCAGGCAGTTATGTATTTATTTGGATATGTGCACATATATATGTATATATATTTGCAAAACACAAAATACATGCAAGCACAGTGCAGTGTGCACACACATACATGCGGCTTTGTCACAGAACAGGATGAAACCGCGGCAGCTTTTGTAACCCCAGATGGTCTTCCGAAACAAGTTGCATGCACGTGCTCGGCTTGCACAGAGAATCCCATTTGAATGCACTTTTTTGGGCATTCAGTAGCTGGCAGGTGTTTTCAGAGGCCTCCAGCCCTGTCCCTGGCTCTTCTTCATTAACTGTGGCCCTGGGACTCCCCACCCCCATCCATTTCTCAGAAAGGATGTGACTGTAGAGCCTCCCCCCTTCCCTTTGAATTATTTTTTATTGATTTTTTTAGTGAGAGAGAGAGGAGAGGAAGGGGGGAGAAAGAGAGCGAGAGATACATTGACTTGTTGTTCTACCCACTCACACACTCATTGGTTGATTCTTGCACGTGCTCTGACTGGAGATCAAACCGCACCCTTGCCTCCCTTTCCGCCTGAAGTATCCAGCCTCCATGCATCGCCAGCGTATCACTAGCCACATTTTGTCATTGCTAAGGGATCTGCTTGAAGGCTGGATGTGTGCTGGGGGGTGGGGAGAATGCACCCTCTTCCGTTCGTATTCCCACATAATAAACGGTCCCGCCTCGCCAAAGCCTGGGACGAGGGTGTTAAGCACACCCCGAAGGCGTCCACCAAGTTGAGTCTTCTGACCTTCAGCAGAAGCCTGCCAAAGCCCCTGTGGCAGGGGTGGAACCAGAATACGCTGGCCTGGCCTTGGAGTTACCAGAGCGAGGTTCCGTTCCTGCCCCAGCTCCCACAGAGTACGTGCTCCCCGAGAAGCCCCTGCGCCTGTCATTCGTCTACTGCTTCCTCGACTCTCACATCAGTGGCAAGAACGCTAAGAGGCCTCCCCTGTCTGCGCCCAGATTCCAGACTTTCCCCGGGAAACTGCACATGGCCACTAGGTGGCAGTACTCGGAAGGACACGGAGCTGGAAGCCGGGCCACAGGTGGAGGGCTGGGGAAGCACCTAGGGTTTCTAGAAGGGCAGCCTGAGGAGGAAGCTGCCGAGGTCACTCACTCAGGTGGTCCCCACACATTTACAGAGCACCAGCGTTTGGTCCTCTCCTCCCGCCCTTTGCCTCCCTGCACCTCCCACTCCACGCCAGGAAGAGGTGCACACCCCTCTTCCTCCCTCCCTGGGCGAACGCCTCTTCAGCCTCAACAGCTTCAACAGGTCTCTTCTGACACGTTTATTCTTGTCACCTCTGTGCCTCTGCCACCTTTAAATCACACCTTGACCACGACATTACCACCTTAGAGAGTGATCACTCCCTCGGAGTCTCCGTCACTGGATTACGAAGTCCTTGAGGGCGGAGACCAGGTTTTCTTCTCTTCTGCTTCCTCTCTCCCAACCCAGGGCCGGGACAGTGCCTGCTGCCGTGTATTTGTATTTTGGAAGAACTAATTGATGAATAGAGTCTGAGAAGACCAAATTAATCTCTTTATTTAATGCTTTTGATCTGCATGGACAAGGGCTATGGTGGGGGGGGAGGATTGGATGTGGGAGCGGGTGGGCAGGGCTGGGGAGAGCAATGGGGGGGAAATGGAGACAGTTATGATTGAACAATTTCAAGAATTTTTTTTAAAACAGTGATTCCTTTTAAAATTTTGATCCAGACGCATTACTTCGGGGGGATGTTAAGCTTCATCAGCAATGGAACTCTCGGTTCAGACGAAAGCCCCTGACCACCGAATGTATAAAACAAATGGCAGTTGAGCTACGTGAGTTGAAGCTGGGACGGGGAGGCCTGGAGCCGAACCTGCTCCTGCCTCGGCCACCCCTGGCTCACGGGGCACATCCGCAGCCCCAGGGCTCGGCACACACAGCTGGAGAGACACTCCACTGACGGTTGTGATCCCTGCTATTTATCTCCAGCTCATAAAAAAGATGAGTGACTTGGGAAGAACTGCATTCTTGGGTCAGGAAGCCTGTTCCTATCATCACACAACCTTGGCAAACAGGACACACTCAGTGGATGTTTGATTGATTCAATGGAGTTGAGTTGAATTGAAATGACAGCCTTTGAAGCCAAGTATTGCTTTGGAAGTTGGAGAGAGGTGGCTTCGCCAAGGTAGATGGTGGTGAAGGGGATGGCTGTCCCGGCAATGACCTCTGTCCTGAATTAGTTCACTGTGGTCTCCGAACCAGAGGGGGCTGGAGGTGGCCATGCGGAACCAGGCGGTGTACTTTCTGCCTCTGAATGTCCCACCTGGGTTGCTGTATGGCAGCATAAATACAAAAAACTCAGTAAGTCGTTGTTACGCTGAAGACTCTAACTCAGGAGGTATCACTGGGTCCAGCTCGGCTGATGGAGGGAAGGGCCCTCCACTAGCACGGGGACAGCAGGGCTGCTCTGACGGTGACAGGGAGCTCACTCCGAGGGGCACAGTGGCCTTGACCGGAGAGGGTCCCTCACATCCGGCCTCTCTCTTCAACCTCTCCCTCTCTGACGGCTCCTCTCCTCTCCATATAAATGCGCTCAGGTCTCTCAATGTTTCCTTTTCCAATGAAACACATTTTTAAATTCTTTTAAAAATTCCCTCTTTCCCCAATATCTCTTTAAGCCTGTTCTTTCCTTCACAGCCAGGCCCCTTGAGAGCAGCCCATGTTCTGTCTCTACTTCCTCGCCCCCTCACCCCTCAGCCCGCTGCAGCCTGGCTCGAACCCCACCCCCCCACAGACGCTCCTCCGGACCAGATCAAAAACTGCCTTTCTGGACGTCCATCCGCTGGCAGGTGTTTTCAGAGGCCTCTAGCCCCGTCCTCCGGCTCTTCTCCTTTATCTGCGGCCCTGGGGCTCCCCACCCCATTCCGTTTCTCAGAAAGAATGTGGCTGGACAGCCCGTCCCGTTCTCTCTTTGAAGTGTCCAGTCTCTGTCCGTCCCCAGAACATCACCGCGTCCAAGCACTGCTGGCTTCCTGCTTGAAACCTCCGCCCTTCCTGCGCGCTCACGAGATCGACCCCTGCCCTGTTTCTTACTTCTCTGGATATTTCTCCTCTACTCTCTTCTTGGTTTCCTCTCACCCGGTCATCCACCTTGGGTTCATCTTTCCCCACCTACTCGCCCTGGGCCGTCTCAGCTGCTCTTTGTCAACTACCAGCATCACCCATTATGTTATCGTTGGCGTTAATAGTAGGTCTTTTTGCTCATTTCCCGTATTCAATCCGTAGCAAAATCATTCTATTGCCTATGGTAACTCAAATCCACTTCCCCTTCTCCATCCTCTTGCCACTCTTAGTGTCTCACCTCTTGAAGATATTGGCCACTGCCCTGGCCGGGCAGCTCCCTTGGTTAGAGCGTTGTCCCGATACACCCAGGCTGCAGGCATGATCCCCGGTCAGCGCACCTACGGGGAGTGCCCAGTGAACGCACAACTAAGTGGAACAACAAATTGATGTTTCTCTCTCTCTCCCCCTTCCATTCTCTCTCTAAAATCAATCAATAAAATTTTTTTTTTCAAAAAGGTATCTGCCACTGATCTCTCTGTTTTCAGCTTCGCTTTTATAATGCCACAGTTCTAAAATGGAATTCAGGCCATGTCGTTCCCCGGACCCAAATTTCGCTGTGATGTCCTTGTCGCCTGCAGGGTAACATGCAAGCTCATTAACGAGACCCTTTTACAAGGCTGTTCTCATTTAAGGTCCACCACAACCTGGGCCTCTGTCTACCTCTGCAGCCCCCACCCACCTTCTTTTATTCTGAAATTCAAATTCACTTCGAGGGAAATGCTGCTTTGTTCCAAGGCTCCACTGCGATCTCTTACAGATATTCTATTTCTTCAGAACGAGAAAGAACCTCCTTCTTACCTGTACTTCTTACCTGTACTTCTCCCCTATACTTCCATCCATCCATCCAAACCCAGCTCATCTACCACCTCTACCGAGGAGCTTTCTCGGGCCCTTCTCGGGGTGGGTCGGCGCCTCTCCCAGGTTTTCCAGAGCAGCCTGTACCCAGCCTGTACACGGGAGGCCGGGCTTTCAACTACAGGCTCTGCTTCCTAGGGCTGTAAGGGCGCTCGCGTCCCCCCGGTTTGAAATGCATTTTACTTTTTTTTCAATGACAGTTTACATTCCATATTAGGCTGAATTGTGTTCAGGTGTACCACAGAGTGCTTAGACAACCGTGTACTTTACGAAACGTGTCCCCCTGATATTTCCAGTACCTACCTGGCACCGTACATAGTTGTGCAAATACTATTGACTGTATTTTCTACGCTGTACTTCACATCTCCACGTTTTACTTTTATTTCTGATTATTCATCACTTGGCAATAGCTAAAGAATGCTGGCCAAATAGTTAAAGGGCTTCACGGTCCATAAACTCACCAGTGTACCTCAATCTTCTCTTTCAAACGTTAAGATTCGTGTGTAATTCACGTTTTCTGTACCTGTGAAGCTGGGTTTTCATACACTGACGTTCTTAGAACCAGACACACCTGTCGTAGAAACGAACAGTCCAGAAGACAGGGGCCCTATTTGTAACCAAGTGGAAAATTCCCCCATCACTGTGAAGTTAAGTTAAGAAGGAACTGATTAAGCCAAGTAGAGAGAGTATTATTAGTCCTTTTAGTGAAAACTCCTTGTTTGCCCAAGTCAACGAGTTGCCATTTCTGAACAGAAGTCAAACACCTGTTGCTTCAGAAAGGAAAACTTCAGACCTGGCTTCCTCGAGCTCCTGCTGATAAGGCTGACTGACCATGAAGAGCTTCCAAAAGTGGACATCTGGGCCCGAAAGTTTATCTTCCCCACTGCTTATTTTCGTTATCTCTATGTGTGCCGTAGCTGGAAAGGTAAACTTCGACTCCAGCCCAGGACTCACTCCCCTCCATTTCGGGAAGGAGCACTGGTGTGGGTGTGGCTGCTGTCGATGAACAATGAGGTCGACTCCCTGCCCTGCACCCCCACCCCGCCCCCGCCCCCGCCCCCTCCTTGGCCTGATCAGCCTCAGTCTCTGAAGGAAGGCGCGATGGGGGTGGCTCTTCTCTGGTCCCCCTCCTCCTACGCTCTGGTCAAGTGGCCCATCACTTGCATCCTGTGGACCCTCCTCTCTCTCTAGTGGCAACAGTTGCTCAGAGAAAAATCATTTGTACAAACTAGTGAATGTCCAGCCTCAGGCCAGGTGCGGCAGTTGGGCTGAATCTGTCTTCTCAAAGGCCCCTTGACCACGCTCTCCTGTCTTCTAGGGTGGGAGTCTGAGCGAACCAACTAACATGCTAATCTGACGGACCTTTTGCTCGACTGCAGACGGTGCCCCATCACCTGTAACCTAAGCTGCCTTCACTCCAGTAGAGTTTCATCTACCTCCTGCTAGAGACCAAGGTTCACCCAGAGTCCATATTTTTAAACAACCTTCCTAAGTAGGGTGACCAACCATTCTGGTTTCCCTGGAACTGAGAGGTTTCCAGGAAGCAGGACTTTTGGTGCCAGAACCGGGGAGGTCCAGGCCGAATTGGGATGAGTTGGTCAGCCTATTTTGGAGTGATTATGGTTTATAGCAGGAGTCGGGTCACATGGGCCCACAGGCCAATCCAGCCTACCACCTGTTTTTGTGATAGAGTTTTCTTAGAACACAGCCATGCTCATTTATTTACGTATTGTTTATGACTGTTTTTATGCTACAGTAGCAGAGTTGAGTTGTGACTGAGACCCTGCAATGTGAAATATGTATTATTTGTCCCTTTACAAAAAAACATTTACTTGACTCCTGGTTTGTAAGATAAAATCCAACAGCCCAAACCCTTCATCATGAGCCAGCTGCCTTCCTCTCCAGCCTCATCTGGACTCATTCTCCCCTCCCTCTGATGACCCAGTCCTACCATCTATTTAAAGCTCCAGAAAATGGTTTTCTCTTTTATTTAACTCTCTTTTTTTCACATGCTGCTTATTCTAACATGAATACCCTTCCTCATTCTGCTTGGCTAATTGCTTTTGGTCCAATGGAACATAGCTCCTTCTCCAGGAAGTCTTCCCTGACTGCCCCCATCCTACCCCCAGGTTCAGGTGCAGGTGCACACACCCCTAGCATTGCTGATTTGCTTGTTGGTGTCTCCCATTGGGTTACCTTGGGGTCCTTCAGGGAGAACTCTGGGGCATGTCCACCTTTATACCTCCATCCTTTAGTTTGACTTCTACCGTGGAAGAAACCTAGTAAATCTTTATTAAATTATGAATCTATAAAATGGCAATAAGAATTTCCTAGGAAATTTTTCTGTATGTGTGTCTTAGCTAGAAACTTTGATTGCGACTCCAGCCCAGGACTCATCACTCTTCCTCTCTAGAAGACACGTAGATCTGGGTGTGGTTGCCCTAGACAAGCAGTGAGCACCACCCTGGCCTGAGGGCTCATGGCCGGATGAGCTCTGGCTTGGGGAGGGAGGCAGTATGTGGATATGATATTCCTTCCAGTGTGGAAATGGGTGGTAGGTATTGACCAGGAGAGAGAGCTTTTGTGAGTATAGTTTTTTGAATCACAATAAAAGTTGGGTCACAATAAAATCCGAGGGGATTTTCCTTTTCTGAGAATAACTTGTTTTCTTGGAAAACTCGAGGAGAAATATGGGAATCCCCTTTGCTCTCCTGTATTTTTTTTTATTTTTCCCCAGGACCACTTGTCTCCATCCATACCAGATATGATAAATTTTTAGATAAAACTGAGTTATGTTCTCTGGCTCTATATCAATACAATGGCTTTAGATCCGCACTGACATCCAAAAAATACTTGAAAACATAGCCATTTTTCCAAAAAGTTTGTCTTTTCTTTTAAGAGGATTTTTGTTTTGGTCTGTCACTTTTATATTTTCAGAAGCTTTACTTCTCCAGATGAATGATTCTACTCCCAGGAATGGGAGAAGAATCCTGGGTGCAGCTCCACTCAGAGCGCTGGGCACCCATTTACTGTGAATTTGTGGGGGAACCCGAGCAGACTCCTTGAGGTGCTGAACAGCCAGTGGGTCGAGAGGAGCCTGGGAAGCTACACAGAGGGCAAGGCAAGCCAGGACCAAGCCTGGAGCCGGGGCCACTTGGAGTTATCACACAGATCCACCAGTGGCACCAAAGGGAGCGAGGCCAGCATGAGATGGATTTGCAAACCTTGACGTCACGCTCCTCTGAAAAGTGGGTTTGGCAAGAGTTGGCAATCAGTTAATGTCCGGGTTGCTGACTTTGCCCTCTGGACCTTTTGTTCCCACAGCTCCTGTGTGACAGACCAGCCCTCCCTCTCCACGTGGCACAAACCTGAGATAGAAAGGAAGCCTGGGATGTGGGAAGACCACGATGCTGGAGTTCTGGCCTGAGCTTGCCCAAGATGTTGGACCCAGGGCAAGTTTTGTACCTTCTCAACCCCTGAACCTGATCGTTCTTCTGCAAAATGGGCGTAACAGTTTCTACCCCAGACGGTTAAAGCTTCAGTGAGATCCCATATGGAAAAGTTTAAATGTTCTGGCACATGCCAGATGTCTTCAGGCAGTCCTGGGTGGAGAGCACATTGATCTGAACAGAGACAGAGGCTCCAAGTGGGAAGCTCTGCCTTGCTCTGGGGGGCACTGATCTGCCAAAGAGGTCAAGGGCACTGCACTCAGTCTCATACGTCTTCCTTCCCCCAAACCTAGCACTAGACTTCTTGACCAGTGACTCTTGGGGCCCAGCTGGAAACCAGGAACCAAGTAGACCTGAGGACCACTGGACAGCTCTGGACCTAGGCCACTCTCCCAGGGGGTTCCTTGGAGGTCTCTCCCACATTTCATGCTCCCCAGAGCGCCCAACACTTCCAATGCTTCCTAGGATCTGTGGCTGCCCAAATCGGATCTCCAGTGCATCCTCCCTTTTAAGCTGGAGATGGACCCCATATTTGCTGGAAAGCTCTAGTGTCCTGAGGGTACATGGGCACCCCAAACTCATGTCCAAAACTTAAGTCATGTTCTTCTTCCCCGCACTGACTCCGCTTCCTTTGTTCCCAATGTGAGTCACTGCTATCATCCTCCTCCCTCCAGGCAAAGCCAGAAAGTGTGGAGCCATCCTAGGCCTCCTCCCTTTCTGGTCCCCTTTCCTGTCTAGTCAACCGCAGGGTCATTTATGTAGTCATTGATTCAACAAATATTTATTGAGTGCCGACTATGGGTAAAACACCACGCTGCATGTGCGATAAAAAGCAATGAACAAAACAAATATGTTTTCTATCCACTATGGAGAGACAGACATTAAATGAATAAACATATAACTTCATACATACTTATAAATTCTGATCAGTGTTCGGAAGGAAAAACCTAGAGTGTTTTAAGGAGCGTAACAGGAGAAACAAATTTAGATTGGGAGGTCAAGGAATGCATACTTAGGAGTCTTTCAATCACAAATAACAGAAACTCAATTTGAAGTAGTCTAAGCAAAAAGGAGGAATTGGTGGAAAAGATATTGGAGTGACTCAAGAAGCAAGGAAGAGCTGACAATCCAGACTTGGAGCAGCTTCAAGGAGGGGTGATGAGGCCATAGACTGTCACACCATCAGAGCTCTCCGCCCCTCTTCCTCTTCCTCTTCCTCTTCCTCTTCCCCATGTCTCTCTGAGTTAGTCTCATTCTCTGCTGCTCCACAAGGGTTTCTCCACACAGCGGAGAGCAGCCAAGGAGCTCTCGGACCCAAAGGCAAGGGAGCCTTCCTTCCTTACCACCTCCAGGTAGGAAGACCTGGGAAGAGGACATGGAGTGAGCAGAGCCGTGGATTCAATGGAGCTGATCCAGCCGGGGTCAGTGCCCACTCCTGTCACCAGTGAGGGCTGTTGCCTAAAGAAGAAAAGGTAAGGGGAGGGATGGTCATCAGAAGACTTTTTTGAGGAGGAAATATGTAAAGAGATAGGAAACCTAAGAGATAAATAAGATTTAACCATGTAATAAGTGAGGAAAGAACACAGTAAATAAAGGAAACATCATTCATTCATTCATTTACATAGCAGATTTTTACTGACTATTTACACATCCATGGACTACAGTAGTAAATATTATGATGAATATTACAATAGAACAGAGAAAAAGAAAAATATAATCCCTGCCCTCTTAGAGTTTACAGGAAAAAGGTCTTAGGCAGGGACAATGACCTCTCGGAGGACTACAGGAAGGCCCAAGTGCCTGCAGGGTAATGAATGACGAGATTAGTGGTACAGGGTAAGCTGGAGAGGAAAGAAAGCCTGGAGCGTTCAGATCCACGGAGGCCATGCCAAGGTTGGGATTGTTCTCATAGCACAGTGCGAGGTCACTGAAGGGACACCGAAGAGGAACACGATCTTGTTTATATTTCTAAATATCACTTTGTCAAAGGGATTGTAAAGGAACAAAAGTTTAAGGGCACCAGTTAGAAGACTATTGCTGTAGGTCAGGCAAGGAAGAATAGTAGTTTAAATGGAAAAGATCAGAGGGAGAAAAGAAATACCCTAGATGCAGTAGCCCCTTTTTATCCACCAGAGATACGTTCCAAGACCCCCAGTGAATGCCTAAACTGCAGGCAACATTGAATCCTATATACATGGTCTGTCCAAAAAAAGTGCAGCCATTGTCAATATAACGAGAACAGTTTGCATGTTGATGTAACCTGGCAGCCAAGGAGAGCGGACTGGAATGTGCATGCATGAACAGTGATGACTTCACTGTACTAGTCGGTGGGAGTGGTAGACACCATTGAGTGAGCATGTGTGCTGTGTGACCATCACGTTCAAAATGACTGAGTGAGTAAAACTCATTATATTTTGCGTTAAGCTTGAATATTCCTTCGCGGAAACTATTGGGATGATTCAGAGGGCCACAGCTCTGGGCAACTGGTGATTGGCAGCTTCTGCACGACAATGTGCCTGCTCATGCATCACGCCTTGTGCAGAGTTTTTTGGCAAAACATCAAATCACCCAAGTGACTCAGCCCTCCTACAGCCCAAGTTTGGTGCCCTACAACTTCTGGCTTTTCCCAAAACTAAAATTACCTTTGAAAGGGAAGAGATTTCAGACCATCAATGAGATTCAGGAAAACACGATGGGGCAGCTGATGGTGATTGGGAGAACTCTGTGAGGTCCCAAGGTGCCTACTTTGAGGGGACTGAGGCATCACTGTCCTGCGTACAATGTTTCTTGTATCTTCTTCAATAAATGTCTCTGTTTTTCCTATTACATGGCTGGATACCTCTGGACAGACCTCATATACTATATTTTTCCTATACATACATACCTATGATAAAGTTTAATTTATAAGTGAGGCACAGTAAGAGATTAACAACAGTAACTAATAATAAAATAGAACAATTATAACAATACACTAAAATTAAAGTTATGTGATGCCGTCCCTTTCTTCCTCTCAAAAGCCCTTACTGTGCTGTCCTCACCTTTTTCCTCAAAGGAAGCACTCGACGGTCTCTCTTTGCCATGTTGGAATTGCCAGCATCATTCTTGTGCCTTGGGGCCATTATTAAGGAAAATCGGGGTGACTTGACCACAGCACTGTGACACCACACGACTGATCTGACAGCTGAGAGGGCTGCCCAGGGACTGACAGGCAGGTGGTGTGGGCAGCGCAGATACGCTGGACACAGGGATGGTTCACGTCCTGGGTGGGATGCAGCACCGCAATGCGAGGTCTCATCACGCTACTCAGATGGCAGGCAACTTAAAACTTATGGACTGTTTACTTCTGGAATTTCCCATCTAACATTTTTGGACGGCAGTTGACCCTGGGAACTGAAACCACAGAAAGCAAAACTGTGGATAAGGGAGGAACTACTGTATACCTAGGAGCGAGAGTGAATAACGCCTGGTTATAGATTGCATGTGGGAGATGAAAGAGAGGGAGGAGACTGGATGACTCCCGGATTTCTGTTTTAAGTAACTGAGTGGTTGAAGCCGCTTTTTACTGAGGTGGGAAAGCTACAAGAAAGTTACATTGGAAGAGGGAAGATGAGTTTAGTTCTGAACATGTTCAGTTTGAGATGCCTAGGTGACAGCTAAGCAAAATAGCAAGTTGGCAGGTGTGTGTGTGTGTGTGTGTGTGTGTGTGTGTGTGTGTGTGTACCATTCAGAAGGCACACGAAGACGAGGAAGGGGTGACTTCCATTAGTAAGAGTGTGGAGTGAAAGGAGAGACCTCAGAGCAGAGCCCTGGGGAATCTCAACATGTAGAGGACAGACGGATGTGAAGAAAAACAACATGTGGGAAGGGGCGGTCCAAGACTATAGAAGTGGTTGATGATGTCCAAGCAGCTGAACTCACTGACTTAGAAATGTCTTTTGAATTCAGTAACAACAGGGGTCATTGGAGGCCTCAACAAGAACCGTTTCAGGGGAGGGAGGTGTGGGGTGGAGAGAGTGCTCGGGACTCTCACGCGCAGGGGTAAATAAAGGTGCCAGCTCACACTCAGTCGCCTCGCTGCCGTGTTGGCAGTTGTGATCACGGAAACTCTGTAAGAGAAGTAAATGGAAGGTATGTGAATTCCAAAGGAAGAAACAAAGTGGTCATTATCTGCCATTGACATCTCTGTCTACGTGGAAAACTGATAAAAATGTACTAATTACTGGGATGAAGAAAATTTAGCAAGGTGACTTGATGTCAGATTAATATACAAAAGTCTATTGCATTTTTCTATCCAGCCCAAATAAAAATAACAATTTTTTAAAGTTAATATCTGTAACAGCCACAACGATAACAACAGCCATTCAGAAGGTATCTGAAAAAGATGTTAGATCTTTGTAGGAAAATACCACAAAATTTTACTAAAACACAATAAGATCCAAATGAGTGGATCTTATTAACGATGAAAGTGTTAGAAAAATGTCAGTTTCCCTAAGGGATAGTTGCTCTATGTTAAAAGGAGATTTGAAAATAAAACAAAAGGGACGCAGATGCAGGTGACCTGTCAATCTGATGGTAGACGACAGTCCCGAAAACTCCAAGTGATCACAACATCTCCGCTCTTGCAGGCCGCTTAGACTCTCCTTCCACCTCGTGGACTCGACAAAACCCTGGGCAGGCCCGGTTGCCCCGCGTTTCCTGAGCGTCACAAACAGAATCACTCACTCTCACTTACAGGCTGCCTCTGAACCTTCTGCTTGTCTCAGCAGACGCGTGGGGCACAGAGCATCCTGACGAGGGGTTTGTATGTCTACCTGGAGCTAGGCCTTCAACAGCAGGTCCATGTCTCAGGAAACGATCAGAAAGAAAGGGCAGCTCTGGAGTGTTCTCAAGGCCTGAGTTCTTAATAAGCATCTTTTGAATAATAGAGTACTCAGAAGGAGCCCACGTCCGTGGGGGAGGATCCTGAGCAGATCGTTTATTCTGTTCCTCCGCCTCCATCCTGACCTGGTTCCCGGGAGACTCAGAACAGCCTGAGAACCGGGGGGTCTGGGTGCCGGGAGCCCAGGCACAGAGGCACACCTGGCAGGGAAGCTGCAGGATGTCCTGCTCCAAAGCCAGGTGCTTCAGTGCCTCTTAACACTGAGCGGACTGTGCGGACAACAATGGTGTTCTTCCTCAAAGGCCCGCTGGCCTTCACAAAGGATTCCTTTCTTAAAGGAGTGACCAGGCCATTGTTCGCTGATCGCTAACTACGTAAAGGAGAGGTCGAGCCTGGCAGGGAACTTAGAGGCAGAATTCCAGGAACTGTCGTCAAGGTAGTGTAAATCAGAAATGCAGGAAAGAAATCTGAGACAGCAGCATTGAGCAATGAGGGAGCATGATATTTCCAGCTAAGTGTTCGGCAAACCCATGAATTTTATCAAGGCAGAGGCACCGGCGTACCCTCTAAAGTTTTTACAGTATAAACTTTGTATCTATGTAATGATCTCCTTGAAGACAGTGACATGATTTACCAAATTATGCATTGACACAGAGCTTTGCCCACAATAGAACATGCTGAGGACAAACTGATGGATGAATGAGTAAAGCAGAAGGTACACGGAAGGATAAAAACCTATGTTTAAGTAAAAGGGAGAGGGTCCTCCCAGGCATTTCCAATGGCCTGTTATCAGGTATCACTTTCTTAAATGTATACCAGAAATCAAAATGTATAGTGGGCCTTTTACCTTGAAATGACCCTCAAGAGGCTCTGTCTGCACAGGTTTCCAAGGTCTGGGACACGGCTAATGATTGAGAGGCTGAGCAAAACTGCCCTCCAGAGGGATAATCAGATCTGTGTTTATAAAGCAAACACCCCTCGAGCATCCGCATGCGCTAGATTATTGTCATGTCACTGGAAGGGAGCCATCGAGGCGCCCTCACAGGAACCTGCAATCTGACTGTGGAAGCAAACTCGCACGAAGATAAAGCCACAAAGGCACAGAAGAGGAACCTGGAAATGTGGAGTGAGAGCTGAGCTTGTACCTCCCAGCCTTGGCCGTCCAACATGGTCCCCAGCATTTGGAAAAACCGAGGAAGGGTCTACCTGGAGGGAAGAGAGCGGAGCAGGTGGGGAGGCCACAGTTTTCTCTTACTTCGTTTTTGTGCTAAATGTTATGTCAAATACGTGGATGTGGCTGAACCAGGAAGGAGGGGTCCATAATGAGGTGAAAAGCACCATGTTCCCCACCTCTGCTGACACTTCCGAGGGATACCCACTTTTAACCCTCCTAGCTGTTACATGACCTGCTTCTCCCACTATTTCTCACTTCGTAAATCCAGAACAGGATCCACTGACTTCCTGCTTTCCTGGAGCAGGATTTAAGCCCCCAGGTCCACCGTTGCCTATATGGAGGCTCTCATAGAGCTGTCAGCATTGAAGTTCCTCTAATGTTAAGTTCCTTACACAAAATACACGCCTTTATTTCTTTCCCAGCCAATCGCGGCAACCTCCAAAGAGATCAATGGCAGGTTCATGAAGTGATTGCTTCCACGGAGGGCCACAGGAAATACTCCCAGACCAGCAGCAGGATGGGCTGTTACCACCCTTAGGTCCGGAGGGGTGAGAAGAAAGAAGGGTGTCGTTCTCTGAGCCCCCGAGAGCTGGAGCCGTGGACATGGGGTGCCTCTCAGGAGTTGTGCTGAGGAGGAGCGTGGCATCACCAGAATCGCAGCGAGGCCTGGAGGGAACGGTGGCGAGAAGCACTCTGTCTGCCTTCTACTCTCCTGGCGCCCCTGGCTGGGCCCAGAGGGAAGCCAGAAGGCACAGGATCCAGGAATCGCAGCCTGCTGAGGTCAGCCTCCTGGGGGATAGAGCCGGGCAGGAAAGGGCGAGAAAGGATCTAAAGGCGGGGGCGAGTGGAAAGTAACCCCTGCCGCTTTCACATTGGCTCTGTGAAGGGAAGGCGGCGGGCATCCTTCTCCCCGTTTTCCAGGTAAGAAAAAGTGAGGCTCAGGAAGCTCACAGGAACCCACAGAGGGGCGAGGATGGAGCCACATCTCTGCAGAGGTCCGACTCCCAAATCGCGCACGTTTTGGTTTTCCAGCTCCCAGGCCCAAGCTCCGTGCTTGAACATGCCGCCCAGCCCAGGTCGCCAGGCCGGCGCCCGCGGCCCATCCCCGCTCCGCAGGTCATTCATTCCACACGCCCGTACCGAGCACCAGGCTCTGGGGTAAGAAGCCAGGCTGAGCGCTGTATCCTATAGGCACTTACGGCCGTTTCGTGCCTCACGTTCTGCCTCCAGTCCTCCCTCATCTCCTCCCCAGCCCTTCCTCACCCCCACTTTTAGCTGATGACCTCGCTTCTGTTTTACTGAACGAATGGAAGTCTCAGCAAACTCTGTCCCCCCGCCACCACCCAGTTTCCAACACCGTCTCCCTCCTGCCCCCACTGGAACGGAAGGTGTGTCTCTTCTGCCTTGGGAGGCCGGCCTTGCCACGTGGGCCACGGTCCCAGTCCCTCCCGCCTGGGACCCTCTCCTGTCCCTTTTGTCTTTCTTCCCCACCATGCACCTGTCTCTGCTGGATCATTCTTGTCAGCAGGCATCTCCTTCGTCTTAAACTTCTCTCCGGGCCCCACAGTTTCCTCCAGCAACTACTCCACATCCCCGCCCCTTCACACCGCCCTTCTCCACTGCTTGTTGGTTTGACCCGGGATCACCGGGTGGAGATGATCCCATCATCATTTCCGGTCCCCCTGCCGTCGTGGTTCTGAGCAAGGGGCTGCCCCGCTCCTGAGCCACAAGGCTGCCTCGCTGTTCTGTCCTTCTGAAGACGATGACGGAAAGTGTCGCTGGTTTTTGTGAAGTGATCTTGTATCTGACAGCCCGGCTGGATTTTCTCAGCAGCTGTCGTGTTTGTTGATTCCGCTGCTTTTTCCGTGTAGGAAATCCAGTCATCTGCACGGAGTGGTGGTTTCCCTTCTTCCTTTCCAGTCCACACCTGCTCTTGCTTTTTCTTTCTTTAGAGGGCTGGTCAGGGTGTCCGGGTCTATGTCAAACAACGGTGAGGGGGCCTCTGGTCTTACTCCTGATCTTGAAGAAAATGTAGCCTAAGCTACTTGATTAACTATAACAGCAACATTTTATACTAATTAAGTACAACAGTAACAATTTATACTAATATGCTATATAGGATATATTTGGTATATGTAATATTAAGAATTGGGTACAGAAATTTCACCAAGTTTGAAAATTCTTTTCTTACTTTCTAAAAGTTTTTAACATAAACTGGGATGAGTTTTACCAAATGCTTTTTCTGTATCATTGAGTTCATTAAATGATTTTCTCCTTTCATAAAGGGAAAATTACTCTGATAGAGTTTTATGACATTGAACCATTCTTGCATCCTTACAAGAAATCAGATTTGTTTATTATGGTGTCTTTTCTTTTCTAATGCTCTGTTACATTTGTTGTACTAAGATTTCATTTAGGATTTACACATCTGTATTCGAGGTGAAATAGGCCTACTCCAATCCAGTTGGGGAAACGAGATGACGCCAGTCTCCCGGTGGAACCGTTTTCATCCATTTTCTATCACCAGGAACTTATCTGAGATAGGAATTATCTGGTAAAATTCATATGGGAAACCACCTGGACCTGGGGCCTTTTTAGGAGAGACCTTTCTTACCATTTCTTTGTATTTAGTACTTATTGAGCTATTCAAATTTCAATTTACCTGTGTACCAATTTTTGTGATTTATATTTTTCTAGAATTACTTCCATTTCACCTAGATTTTCAAATGCAGTGGCCCAGAATTTTCACAATGCCCTTGTCTTAGTCATCGTGGACTGCTATTGCAAAATACCACAGACTGGGGGGCTTAAATGGCACACATTCTCTCAGTTCTGGAGGCCGGGGAGTCCAAGATCAAGGTGCCAGCAGATTCGGTTCCTGGCTCTTAGACAGGCACCTTCTCACAGTGGGCTCACTCTCCTCTGGGTAGTGATGCAGGGAGGTGGTGGGGGGAGAAAAATAGGGAGCTCACACACTCTGGTGCCTCTTAACTCTTTTTACAGGGCCCTAATCCCATCCTGTCATGGGAGCTCCACCCTCATGACCTCATATAACCCTGATCACCTCCCAAAGACCCCACCTCTGAATACCATTACCTTCGTGGTTGTGTGGGTGCCGGGGAGGCTCCCACATTTAGTCCACAACTGTACTTTAACATTTCTGTTATATCTAATTTATTTTTCTGTATTGTGTTTACTTGTGTATTACCTTTTTTCCCTTGATCTGTCCTAACAGAGGCCCATGTTACTAGTCTTTTGATAGAACCAGGTTTTAGCTCACGAATCTCCTTCGATGTTGCGGTTGTCACCTCCACATCACTGGTTTCTGCTCTGGTTTTCATTACTTCCTGCTGTCTTACTTCTTTGAAGTTGGCTCTGTGGCTGCTTGTCTAATTTTTTGAGCTGCTGGCTTAGCTCGCATGTTTTTGGTCTTTCTTGCATCTTGATAAATGTGTTTTAAACGACACACTTACCTTTAAGTTCCCCAGGAACTCCCCAGGATCGTTTCATTGTCATTCTGTTCTAATTACTTTGTTATTTCTCTTACAGGGGTGTCAAACTCATTTTCACCGGGGGCCACATGAGCCTCGTGGTTGCGTTCAAAAGACTGGAATAGTTTTAGGACTGTATAAATGTAACTACTCCTTAACTGTTAAGGAGCTGAAATTACATTCGGCCCTTTGAAGGCAGCTGCAGGGCTGATGTGGCCCCCGGTGAAAATGAGTTTGACACCCCTGTGCTTAGGAGTTAGTTTTTAACCCAAATGACGCTCTTTAGTTTCAGACATATACAGGTGTATGAAAACATCTTTTTGTTATTTACTTCTAATTTCCTTTCACGTTAGTGGACACGGTCTGAACGATGATGATTCTTTTGGCCTCTTTAATGACTTAGAATACGGCAGGTTTGTAAATGGTCCATGTACACTCAAAAAGAAGAGCGTGCTATCAAATGCTTCACGTACTGGATGGCAAGGGCTGGACATGGGTGGGCCTTACCTGCCCCCTGGTCCTCACCAGCAGGGAAAGCAGGGTTATTGAAGGCTGTGGAGCTGGGCTCAGTCGGCACCTGGCAGCCCTTTTGCTGTCACAGCTCTCCAACCTTCCAGTGGATGGGGGTTCACATCTTCAGTAGAGGTTAGAGGTCAGAGAGCAGAGGGCAAGAGCACAGGAGACCCAGGCTTGAATTCTGGGTTTCTGACTGTTCCCCAGAGGGCCCCTACTCACTTACAACCTCCGGCAAGGTCCTTTACCTCTCCAAGCCTGTGTTCAGAACTATAAAACAGGGACAATTATATGTATCTGCCCAACCTAAATCCCAGCGCTGTTATGGGCCCCAAGGGAGGAACCATGTGTGAAAAAAACAGAAATGGTGTCGGAGGCTCTGTGGGCGCGTCTGCGTTTCAGGCTCTGAGGCTGAGAGGTGCTGTGCAGCTTTTAGACACCGACTGGTGGAGACACAGGCCTGACGATGGGGCTCTGGGGCTTTTCTGGGTGTGAGCGTCTGCTCCCTTTCCTTTGCTGTGGATTTGGGTCTGCTCAGCCACGCTGAGTAAGGGCCTCTTTGAACGATTATCTTGTTTGGAAGTGCTTTATTTAATGAAGTGCAAGCTGAGCTGAGACTTAGCTGTTAATGTTTCCTATTTTTTTACAATTGCTGTAAGAATTTTATAAGTAGTCTTATAATAATATTCCCTCCCGAAGTCTGTAAGAGCGGCCTGGTATTCAATTTCAAGCTTTCTGTTTCTCTAAGTCTGGGGCAGGGGGAGAGAGGGAAGGAGCGGGAGAGAGAGAGAGAATATGAATATGATTGAGTCTTTGTGGAACTTCTATAAGTAAAACTTCGTTCATATTAGGCTGAGCCCAGGCAAATTCTTAGGCTCTGAAGAAGAAAAGGCAGCAGAAGACTGGACCCTGAAATCTCAGCGGGAAGTTAAGGGCATCAGCCTGTTCCACTCATGAAGTGAAGAATGGACTCAGGAATCTGCTTCCAATGTGGGGTTATCAGATTCAACAAATGAAAATGCAGGCTTTTCGTCACTTTGAATACTTCTTGCCAGTCCCTTCTTGCCTGCAAAGTTTGTTTGAGAAATCAGCTGGTAGTCGCATGGGAACTGCTTTGTAGGTCACTCTCCGCTTTTCTCTTGCTGTTTTTAAGATTCTCTCTTTGTCTTTAACCTTTGGATTTTTTATTATGATGTGTCTTGGTGTGGGCCTCTTTGGGTCCAACTTGTTTGTAACTCTCTGTGGATTTTCATGTCTATTTCATTTTGCCTCTACCCAGCAAAGCTGTCATTTAGAATGGAAGGGCAGAAAAAGTGCTTCCCAGACTAGGTAAAGCTAAAGGAGTTCATCTTCACCAAGCCCTTATTACGCGAAATGTTAAAGGGACTTATCTAGGAAAAAGAAGAAGATCAAAACTATGAACATTAAAAAGACAATAAATTCACAACTATCAACAATGGAGTTTAAAAAACAAACACACACACACACACACACACACACACACACACACACAAAAAAAAAAAAAAAAA
>PVKU01000804.1:65464-188507 GCA_004027475.1 Anoura caudifer | reverse complement strand
AACTTATGTACACAACCCACAGACATGAACTAAGGAGGGAATTGCTGGAGGGAAGGGGATACTGGGCAGAGAGGGGCAAAGGGGGTGAAATTGGGACAATGGTAATATCATAATCAATAAAATACACTTAAAAACGCAGGCCACCCAGTAAAACTCGAATTTCAGATAAACAGCAAACACTTTTTAGTACCAGGATGATCCACGTGATGTCGGAGCATCCCGCGGTTTCTCTGGCCACGCCCTCCCGGTGCCCCCTGAGCTGCTGTCCAGCCCACTCAGCACTCATGGAAGCCACAGAACCACAGAACCACAGAACCACAGAACTGCCTGGCCTGCTGAAGTTCATTTCACAGCCTGGGTGTCTGAGAGGCAGTCCCAGCTCACACACGACCTCTGTGCTGGCCGTGTGGCTGTGCGCAGCCCCGCTGGGGAAATAAACCAGAGTAAACAGCTCTGGGCTGCAGGAGAAAAGGAGGCTTTCCAGAAAAAGGGGAGAGGAGAGGATGCCGGCTCCTGCTTTTACGAGAAGGGCGCGCCCAGTGTGTAGACCTTGGCTCCCTGGCCTCTCACGTGTTTTCCTTGGAGGGACATGCGGAGAAGCTCTGCTTTATGGCCTGTGTGCTCGCTAGAGAAATGGAAGCTTTTCTCCCCCAGAGGAGCGTTTTATGGAGTGGCTTCAGTCCTCTCCACTGTAAATGTGTCTCTTGCCCCCATGAAAGGAAAAGGAGTCCAAGCTGGAGAGCAGACAGCAGGCCGGGAGTCTGGGAGGCGGGCCGCCCGCCCAAGGGCCTTGGCCACAGATTGCTGAGCCGAGCGGTCTTCCTGATCCTGGATAGGGCCCTGCTGGGATTTCCAGTGCTTCCAGCCCTGAGTGATCCCACAAGGAATGATAATAAAAATTCCTTACACTCCAAAGCTCTGGAAGTGTTTTCATAGGCATTCTCATTAGGCCCTTCTTGCAGGTGTGAGGCAGGGAGGTGTGAGAAGGGGAGGGAGTCACAGCTTCCCTGGGATTAGGAGGCTGCTGAGGAGCGGAGCTGGGGCTCAACCCCAGGTGTCTGGGCCTCAGTCCAGAGACCTTTCCAAGGTGCTCAAAGGCCTTGTTGTTCCTTCCAGCTGCTTGGATGGCCACAGACAACCTCTGAGCGTGGGGACCAGCTGTCCAGTTGGCTCAGGGACCAAGGCTTTCCCAGGATGTGGGGCTGTCAGTGCTAAAACCAGGGCAGCCCTGGGCAAAATGGGATGGCTGGTCCCCCCACTCATGCACCAGCAGGGGCTCTCTGCTCCTGATGGGGGTCACCTAAGCCAGGCCCTTCCACCTGGAGCCCCTGCTTTCCCGTGTTCTCTTCCACCCCGCATTCACTCAGCGCCTGAGCACCCTACAGACCTCGCGACAGCATCCGGGAGGCCCCTCCTCCAGGAGCTCCCCGCTCTCCCTAAGACTGAAGGGGGCACTCTGTGCATCCCAATGTGTAACGACTCCATCACAGGATTTTGTGCTGAATTTGCTTGTTTATTTGCCTATCTCTTCCCTTGAAGGCAACGCTGTGAGGGCAGGGGCTGCATCTTCAGGCATTAATGCATTCAACAAACGCTGAGGGACTGCCTGGCGACGGTGTGTCAGGCACAAGGGGAGTCGCAGACCGCGGAAACAAGCGCAGCCCCGCCCCCCGTGGAGCCTGTGGTCTGCCGGGCGAGACAGACGTTAATCAAACACCCGTGTGAGCGAAAGCAACAAGACGGCCGCGGCAGTAACCGTTTGTTTTGGCTGCCATGGGATGAGAGCCACACAGGAGCCGTGCCCAACATTGGGAGAGCTTAGGGTGGGGGACCAGAAGGCCGGGGTGTCAAAGAGGCTTCTCCTGAGGAAGTGATGGTGGAATGGAGAGTCCGAGTCCAAGGGGAGGCGAACTGGGAAGGGGGGCGAGACCCAGAGGGAGCTCTAGGCAGAAGGAGCGGCTGTTCCCCTCGTTTCAGGAGAGAAGACCCAACTTTCCGGCAAAGGTTCTCAATGGGGGTGACTTTGACCCCCAGGGGGCATGCGGCCATGTCTGGAAATACATATATATTTTTTGGTCACAGCTCAGGGGGAGGGTTGCTACTGACATGTAGTAGGTAGAAGTCAGAAACGGTGCCAAATACCCTACAAGGCACAGGACAATCCCCTGCAACCGCGATCTCTAAACTTTTTCATCTCACAGCACACAAAAACTAATTACTAAAATTCTGTGGCACACCAAAAAATATATATTTTTTGCTAATGTGAAAAAGTATAGGTATAATTTTTGATCCATTCACACCAGACAGATATTACTGTGTTGGTTGTATCTTTTTTTTTTTAATTTGACAAGCTAAGGGGAAAGAGGTCCAGGCCCCTGACTAAATAGTCAGGTGTTGGGTGTTTTGAAAATTCTTGCAGTGCACCACTTGAAAATCGCGGCCCTACAACAAAGAGCGGTCTGGCTTGCAATGTTGGTGTTGTCCCTGTTGGCGCAGCACAGAGCACAGGGCGGGGGGGGGGGGGCCGGGGTGCGCGCAGAGGCTGGACACGCCACAGGCCTTGTAAGCGCAGCACTGTGATCAGATGAGGCTGTGGAAAGATCAGTTGAGCTGCGTGTGAAACAGCTGCGAGTGGAGGGAAGCGGGAAGACCAAATCTGGACAACGGCAGGGGTCTCGGTGACAGGTGCTGGCGGCTTGGACCAGGGCTTTGACAGTGAAGGAGGAGAGCGCTGGACTGCTCAGCCACTGAGACAGTAACCGATGGGCCGTGGAGGAGAAGGAGCTAGCAAAGCCAGCGGCTCGGGCTCGGTTGGTGACGCTAGCTCACATGATCCGACCTGCATTAGCTCATCCAACCTCACAACTGTCTGAGGAAACCGAGGCACAGACAGTAGACTAATGCGCTCAACCAAGGGGCTTGGCCGGTTGGCTCTGGCACTTCCCGTCACTTCTCTACGGCTCTACGGCGGCTCTCTGAATAATGAATAATCGTGCAGGCCACTCAGCAGGGAGCACAGGTCGGGGACGACGCTGGGCCAAGGCCCGTGAGCTCACCTTTGAGCGTGCTGAGTGCGAGGTCCAGTAAGAGAGCTGGACGCACAGTCTGAAGCCCATAACCTAGTTCTATGCCTGTCACAGGACAGGGGCTGAGGGAACAGCTGTTGAATGAGCCAGTGGCTGAAAACTAACGTTGATTGAGCGTCACTATTTTCCAAGGCACTGTGCTTGGTGCTAGGTGTACTGCGACAACTCAAACGCAGACCTCACCTGTGGGGTCTTCACAGTCCCTGGAAGAAAACACAAGGACTTGAAGGAACTGAACTCCACTTGGCCCCAGCCTTAAGCTCTTCCTCTCTCTCCTGCCTCACCTGAAGGCCTGGGGGGGCAAAAGCTTTGGGTGGAGGAAACTCTTTGGGCTTCCCAGACTCTGGGAGGCCAAATCCATTTGTCAGGATGTCTCTAGCCAACTAGCAACATACCATCAAATAAAATCAGAACACCCCGGGGCGTGTGTGTGCCAGTTCATGGACCATTCTCCATGTGCTCTTCCCACCGGGACCTCTGGGGGTCGCTCTTCACACCGACAACCCTGCCACTGCTTCCTTTGTGCTCGGGCACCATAAAATGAGGGGCTCAGCCTGACATGTGGAAAAGCAGCTCTGTAAAACTTCCGTCTTACTTTGTGTGGCCGCAGCAGGGTAGGGGGCTGGGTGGTGGGCCCCACTTTGCTCTGCAGGGAGCCCCAGGGCTCAGCCGTGTCCTGCAGTAATGAGCGGTCAGCCTGCTTGGGGGTGGGTTCCACCTGGGAGGGCTGTTTTCTCCTCTTACAGGAATGGGAGCCTCAGGTCCAGCTGCATCACTGGCAGGGCCTGGTGCAAGATGAACATGCAGGCCACTTGTTCAAAAACGATTGAGAGTTTCAAGGTGGCAACGGCAGAGCTTTAAACCAACTGCAGGGCCCTTCTCAGCCCAGGTTCCCTGGCGGCACCTGGAAGTTCCCCGAATGCCTTCGGAGCCTGTGGTGGGGGTGTGGGCAAGCTAGGCTCAGCAGGCCTGGAATGTGGCTCCCCCCAAGTTCTCCCCCTGCTACTCCCCTTGTAAACGGCACAGAGCAGGACGGGGCTGACTCAGGTCCCAGGAGGCACAGGCCCATCCCAGTGACAAAGTCAGTGGCAGCCACAGCAGACCACAGGAGCAGCCCCCTTTTTCCTGCAGTGGAACAGAAAAAGTGGCCACCAAAGAGCAAGACATAGGCCCTTCTCCACCCCCCAGCTGCCCACACCAAATCCCAATGCCCAAGGCCACTTCCCTACCTTCCTCCCTCCTACCTCAAGCAAACTGGACTTTCTTGCCCCAAAGTGTTGCCCTTGCTGTCCATTTTTCCTTCTTTTCTTCATTAACCAAGCAAATACTTCTTGGGTGTCTCCTACGTGCCCCGCACAGCTCTAGGCCCTAGGGAGGCAGTGCTGGGGACTGACGCAGACCTATTGGTTACAGCGCTGGAAGGCGCCTCTGCCGGTCGGATGGGCTAGCTGCTCCCTAAGTGGTCCTCCATTGCTCCTCTCCCCCATCCTGGCCACCCCAGCTTTTTCCCCAGCCCCCCAGGACCTCCCCAAAGACTTGCTTTGCTGTCAGAGCTGGACCCTTCCCAACTACCTGTAAGTGCCCAGTGATACCAGGGGATGGGAGACAGGAGAGAGGAGGAAGCCAGACATAGGAGAATTATGACCTTTTCCTTGACTCCCAGAGATGCATGCAGACCGGGTGCTGTGGGGTCTGTATACGCCTATGTAGACAGCCATCCACCGATTACTGAGATTCCTAAGATTCCTCAGGTATTTTCAAACTTGGGATAAGTTTACAGATTAAAAAGTTCTGTGACAGTGTTTAAAAAAGGGTCAACGAGAGTCACAGAGAAGGGCTTCGGTAACATGTGCCGGGCCTTCTCTGCCACGACAGCGCCCAGGCGAAGCAGCGATTCCGGTCTTGAAACTCGCGGAGTCAAAGGCTCGTCAGTCCTCGGTCCTCACCACCACTTCCCTCTTCAGAGAAAGGCAACACGTGTCAACCGTGCGCTTTCTGCTTATCTAATTGTAAACTCTTCCCCAGCAAAGGAAGCCTTTTCTGTTCCTTGCAGAACTTCTCATTTACCGTGTTAAGTAAGGAAAAAGCTGGTCACAACATCTTTAAGTAGTTTTCTTCCCTTCCAGCTTCTAGACAAAAACAAACCTCCCAGACATCTCGGGTCCCTCCCACTCCCAGTGAGCTGCCAGGTGCTGCCCTCAACCCCTCTTCCCTCCCCCTGCGCCCCTCCTCTCCGCTGCTGCTTCCCTGGTGAGCCTGTGAGCTGGCCTCCTGGTTTCCTGTGTGTCCTCCACAGTGTCATTGTCATCCACATTACAGACACGGTCATCTTTATTCAGTGCCTGGAGTCCAGAAATGGCCTAGTAAACGTTCGCCAACTCCGAATCTGATTTTTCCGCCAACTTATTCAGAATTCCACAGGCGGCCCTGGACCCTACACAGGACCTCTGAACTCTTTGGCCTGCTCCTGGAGGCCCTCCCTAATCCGGCCCAGCCCACCTGTCGTTGTCACCCCTCCTGCAGCTTCCTTTCCTGTCCCACTGAGGGACAGTTTCTGCTGCTCCCCGGCTTCTGGTCCTTTGTTCGTGCTCCTCCCTCTCTACCTGCAATGCTCTGCCCCCAAATGCCCCCTGTTCTGCAAGACCAAGCCCAGTGCCACCTCCTCCGGGAAGCTGTTCCTGATCCGGGCAGCCAGATACACCCGTTCCTTCCTCTCCTCTCACTTCATACTTACTTGGCTCTTTCTTGTGCAGCACTCACTGTCATTTAAATACATGTCGCCTTCGATTGTGCAACTTGGAGAGTAGCATCTGGGCCTTCCCACAACAGAGCAGGGAAGCTGCACAGCAGGGTGACCAGCCCTCACAGGTATTCGTGAGACCCCCCCCTTTTCTTCAAGCTGTTTCCTAGATGAGGCACTAAAAGCTCCTCAGTACAACTGCTTCTCTTGAGAGATCCAGGGATTTCGCGATTGCGTCTCTCTGCTTATTTTAGGGATGGTGGTCTGAGGGAGCAGAACGTATCAGACCTGGGTCTATCATGTAGGACCTCAGTGATTTTAGAAAATTTGTTTAACTTCATTTGTTCCCCAAATATAAAGGCTCAAATGAGATAGAAGTGTATTGTCCTTTCATGTAATGGCCCACTGGTGGACAGGTGGTTGAGGACCAGTGGGACGCTATTCTCTGAGACCAGCCAGGAGCCCAGGTTCTCTTTGACTCATTGCTCCGATGTTGCCCAGGTGAACTGAAGCTTACTCACCAGCCCCACAACCACATCTGTTTCCAGTTCCGAGAAAGGTAGAGGAGAGAAGAAATATCTCCCTTAGCAAGGGCTTCCCCTCGAAGCTGCGCACATCACTTTCGTTCCAATCCTATCCACTAGAACTTAGTCACATGACCACACCTAGCTGCAAGGGAGGCGCAAAAATGTTTGCCAGCCCTGAGTATCTGATTCCTCCATTGGTTTTTGCCACATCTATTTCAAGTCATTGCAAAGATTAAATGCAAAGACTGGGAAAGCACCCAACATTATGTGTAGCGAAATCAATATTTATTCGCTCCTAATTTGTCTCAGTATTTCCTGATTGCCAGCAGCCGTCCACATAGCAAGCTCTCACTGTATTTTTGATGACTGAATGCTTGTGAAGGAGCTCATTTTGAAGGCCCACCACTTCTAACTAGATAAAAACCACTCATAAGTTGCTTATTATTTATTGCTGTTGTATGGAAGCTTTCTGTTCAAGTCATTTACAGATTAATGGATAAAGAGCTCTGTCTACATCAACAATTTGCCAAACTAATGGAATTATCCTAAGTACCCCTAAGCCTTAAAGATTCCCAGATGAGGAGGACTAACATGATTAAGGATTTGTGGCTTAGGGTATGATTGCTAGACTCCATTTTCTGTGAACCCCTGCTGTTTCTCTAGAGAGCAGAGAGCACAAGCAGGGATCCAGGCCAGCTCCTCGCATTCTCTGGTTTGCTCACCCAGGCCTGGACTACCTCCAGAGACAGAGGGCAGAGAAGTGGACGGGCTGCAGAGTGGGGGACTGCTCTCCTGGAGGTCCCAGGAGAAGCTGAGCGGGACAGTGGGGGGCTCCAGCCGAAGGTTACGATGGCCGTGACTCGCGGAGCAAAGCACCAGATCAGAAGTGGGCAGCTCCCCCGCAGGAGGGCCTGGGGTTCCGTCCCCCATGCCAAGCAGCCTGGATATCAGCTGCTGGCAGTCTGAGGCCGCAGCCTGTTGCTTTAGTCAGTGAAGTCTCAGACTCCTTTGCGGGGAAGTTCTTAAGCAGTGACTCAGCGAATGACTTCAAGTGTCCAGGAATTGTCGTGAAAAGCAATCCTCAGAGCTCTGGGAAACTGAGCCGACCGACCTAAATAGAAGAGCAACTTTGGGGTGTCTAGAGGGAAGCCACTGCTGTTTCCCTAGACACAAGGCCCGGAGGAAGCGCTGGAAACCTGCGACCCCACCCTGGAGAAAACCCGGGCAGTGCAGGGCAGCCCACCTGGGCCCCTCCCCCCAGTCAGGGGCCCATGTGACAGTGGCCAGCCAGTCAGCACCATGAGCACTGCCCCGCCTCCAGGGCTCCCCTGGAGACTACCTCTCTCCCTTCCTCTCCTCCTCTACCTGGGCACAGCTCCCCACTCCCTCTTCTGATTCCTTCAAAGTTGCTGTGCTAATCTCTTCCTCGCAACCTCAGATTTCTATACCAAAATATTTCCCGAGGTTGGATTCTGTATAATCATATGTGTGCGCACATACACGTGTATGTTTAGGGATTTTCCTAAACATTCATGTACTCAGTGTTTGGGAGTGCCTGCTACGCCAAGGCATTGTTCCAGACACAAAGACTCAGCCGCACATAAAACCCAAGTGTACCTGGATAAACAAAGAAATATTACCTAGTGTGCAGCTGCCCATGAGTACCCTATGTGTGCAAACACACACCGTGACTATGAGTGAGCGCCCAATAATTAATTAGTTTCCCGATAAAAATGAGTTAATATTTATAGGTACTAATTATGTGCCATATGCTCTTTTAATTAATAACCCTAAAAGATAGAGACTCTCGTATCTTCATGTACAGACAAAGCCTGAGGCACAGAGGGAGAACCCAGATAAGAATTGGTAAGGTGAGACTGCACCCCAGCACTGCCTCCGGAGCGGAGTCCTTCCTCTTCCTCTTGAGAAGGGGCTGCCTTTACCGACGACAGGCAGGCTGTAAGCTACGCTGACTCTGCCTGTGCTATTCCGAGAAGAGCGAGTTTCAGGAAGGAGTCTGGGGAGAGGGAAACGCAGAGCTGGGTGGGGACAGGGCCGCGAGACCCTTTGACTGCTGGCCTGCAGCGTGAGTCTCCTCTTCCTCTTTTGCTTTTTTTTTTTTTTTTTTTAGACAGCGACACTTTGGAGTGCTCTGGGTCAACTGGACATAAGGGAACAGCAAACTCGGTCCCAGAAACCTCTCCTCTATAGGCCTAAGTTCAAAGCTAAGGTCTTAATATGATCCCACTAGCCATTGGTCTGAAATCACTAAAATCCAGGGTCGGAAATTGATGTTTTAGGCTCTTGAACTCCACCTCCACTTGCATTCATGAACTCACTGGGTTTCAGGGAAAAGCAGAGTCCTGGCAATGGAAACCGTGATGCATAGGAGGAGCGAGACGAATGGTGAACCTCAGCCTTCGAGCCCCTCCGAAACATGACTCACTGCACCCCGCTCCCACCAACCGGAGGAAACTAACCATCCGCCCTCCGGGGTTCCACTGCTGGCAAGGCCCACTCCGTGGCAAGCATTTGAACTCACTGTGGTCTGGAGAGGGTTATGCAGAATTAACATAGAGAAGAAAGAAGTTACATGCAAGGACTGGCTGAGGAACACTGCTGCGAGAAACTGCCTTGGCATGGACTTTGAGAACAGCGTATGTTATTAGTGGCTTCCTTTGCTAGGTGATCCACAGTCGGATGAATAGCAGATGGGATCTCAGTATAACTAGAGAAGGAACGGAGCCCACCTGGCTATCTAGTCTCAGAGAACATGGCACCGTGGCATCACCTTGGATGCAGTAGCTGGTGTACGTCTGAATTATAGCTCGTGGCATTTGTGGCTGTGTGTGAGCATGTCAGATTGTACAGGAGCATGCTGTACATGTGGGTGGAAGTGCACTCTGTGCATGTGTGTGTTTTATGCTAAGAAGGGGGATGTAATAGACCCCATGTGGAGCAGTTACCTGAGTCACAGCAGTGCCCCCTTCTCCAAGTATAGCCCCTAAAACTCAGGGTGGGGGCGTGAAGTCTTTGTCTCTATCACCACCACCCCCCCCAACACCCTCCTCCAGCACCATGATAGCTGGCGAGGTGCCAAAGGCTGGGCAAGGGGAGAAGTCCTCCCTGGGTGCAGGCAATAAGGAAGTCCGTGTGGAATTAAAAACAATAATATAACTGACTAGAAGTCGATCCGCTCTTTATTACCGCCATGTGCTGGCAATTACAAACAATGTCCGTGATAAGAACCCCTTCCTGACAAAACCTTCTGTTGGTCTCAGTTCTAAACAACTGCTACATTACTGTTACGTTTTAATAATACGTATGGAAGCTTCAAATTAGCACATGTTCATTACTTACCTTCATAACTGGCTTTCTGCATGGAAGTTATCGGAAAACTCCCAATTATTCGGTCACACCCCAGCACACAGACTCAACCACCCAGCTTGTTCGAAGTAAATTGTTACCAGTTGGGAATCATTCACATTCACTTTGTGTGCCCAGCCCTACAGCGCTACACACCCCTCTGTCCAAACTGTAGATTCAAAGTCAGCAATAGCAGCACAGACATGAAGAAATAGAGCTCGAGTTACTTTAATTCTGTCGCCAGGAGAAAAGGGGCTGGTCTTCCGCGACAGAAGAAATCAAAGGGCAGAGTTGGCATGTCTTGGTCATTGTCACCAAGAACTGGACATGGGACAAAGCAACGTGCCATCCAACAGTGCCGGTGTTCGCTCTTGTTCAGACATTAACTCTAATTTCTGTGAAACGAAAACATTCAGAGATTTAACAAAAAATGATTAAGATGTTTGGTGAAATTAAGAAATTTCTATTTTACTGGAAACTTTTCTACTACATCCAATTTGAAAGCTCCTAGAATTCATACCTGAGACACAGATGTGAATGGTATTGCAAATTCCTTGAATTTATAGTGAAATGGGATTTTGGGGAATCTTCACTAAATTTATTCTGATGTTTAAAACTTTTCCTATTTACTTTATATATTACTTCATATGAAAGAAGCTTTTTAAAAATTAAAATTAATAAAAAGTGTTGTTTGGTCAACTACGAGCAAAGGTAGATGGGCCTATCTTATTATACTGCCTATTGAACATAAATATGCAAATATTCATTTTGATGTAATTATTTACAAGTAAACCAAAGTTACAACTTGGAAAGAAATATGAAATGTTACTGATGACAGACCAATGTGCTAGTACAAATTCATTTTCCTCTTTTCCAAAAAATGCCGTAATGTAATAGAATGCTGTGTCATCACTTTTTCCTTTCACGATCTTGCAATAGGTGTTTTATTTTGTACCTTACTTTTTAATTTCCATTTTAGTAATAGTCCTACACACACAAAGTTCAATAATTAACTTTTTTCACTGTGCTTCTTTTATGCCATTATTATTATTAGCTGTATTTCATGATTATTACTGAAAATAACTTTGTTGTAGAGGCTATTAAGAAAAATACTCCGAGCATCTGATATGCAAGGTAAACCACCCACTGGTTGATCTAAGGCGCATAACTGACCCGACTGGGACCAGTCGGTCCTTCTGGGAATGTGACCCACCCGTGGCTGCGAGGGCCGTGGGGGTTAGAGACTTCGGAGCTAAATTGGGTTCTGGACAGCAATCCAAGTGCGTGAAGGGCGCTGGAGCTCAAGAGGGCGCTGCTCTGCCCTTCCCGCAGCGTCCTCGCATCGCGTGAGAGACCCCAGAAGCATCCAATCAACCCCCTGCACCTGCGGAGACAGGGGCGGGGTCTACACCAGGGAGAGCTGTCTTCGTTTCCGACCCTTCCGCGTTAAGGACCCAAGCCAAAGTCTTTCCTCTGTTCAGCGCCCCGTAGAGCAATAGAACAAGACTGAGTTTGATAAAGCAGAGCAGAAACTGGGCTGGACCCAAGGAATGGAGAAGCGGGAGCTCGTGCGCTAAGGACACCTTCTCCCGGTGCAGATTCCTTCAGGCGGACTGGTTACTCCTCTGTTGCACTCGGCCCTTTTCCTGCGTGAGGCCCGCAGCCGCCTTGGTTTTTGCTGTGGGCACCTTGGTCTTTGCACCCCACCCTCTTCATTTTGCAAGGAGGAATCCTTTTTAGTTCCTGCAAGCAAGCACAGCTGCTGACGTAGTTTGGGTGTTGAGAAACAATAGGATCTTTTAGATGATAGCACAGTGACATTTTTGCGCAAGACAGGGCCGAAGGTAGAGGAGGAAAGGAAAGATGGGCCAGGCACTGCCAGCCAGAAGGATCCGACACACAAACTCCCACCCCTACTGCCCTGCTCACTCTGTCCCCAGTGCTGGGTCTCCTCCTTAGCAGGGGGTTCAGATGACTAGCCTGCCTGTCAGACCTCCCAGCTGCATTTCCTTTCTCTATCCCTCTGCCCTGCTCCCCAGCCCCACAGGCTTACCTGCCACAGAGGGAAACCCCTCTGCTTTATCTGGGGGCCAGAGGGGAGGAGAAGGGAACAGACATTTTATGTGGGACACCCCGTGTGAACTGACAGGAACCATGTGAGGCAGGGATGGTCAGCCTCATCCTTACACGCAGTGCGGAGCATCATTCTCCCCTCCTGCTCTGGCCTCTGCAAAAAGCTCGCAATCGGCTGTCACGGCTCCCTCCCCCTGCTGTCCCAGCCTCCTCTTTGGGGCCTTGTTTTCTGCGTGAGAAGCAGCAGGGATAGAAAGCCAGCCACTGCTGGTCCCTGAATGCTGGAGGAAGGCTCTATTTTCATACTAAACCTGGTTTCCTGGTGGGCACGCAAATTGTTGCCTGTTAAAATAGCAACTCTGACAAAAAAAAAAGTGTCCAATCTGCTTAGATGTGCATCAGATCAGGAGCTAGCCTTGCAGTTAAACCAACTGACTGTTTTTAATGAGCTGGAAACAAAACTCCCGTTAAAGCTACCAGTCTTTGGCCCAGAACCCTCAACACAACTAGAACCGAGGCCGGAAAACAGAGCTTCGTCCTATCTTTGGCTCATCCCCACCCTGCGGACCCTCCGGGAGCTCAAGAAGAGGGGAGAGACGCTGCTCTCAGAGTGTTTCCTGGACATCCCCAAACCATCCATTTCTTTGGCAGTCGGGCAGTGTGGGTAAAATACCCAGACACCCCAGCTTGCTTCAGGCCCCAGCCATCTCACATGTGGGTGTCCGGTTCAGGTGGACCAGGGCTTAAAAAAAATGCCAAAGCCTTCAGAACGGCCTTCAAATCATAATACTTAGAAGCCACAAATATTTATTGGGCACCAGCGGCCACACTGACATGGTGAGCCAGACTGTAGGAACAAGAAAGAAAACCTTTGGTGAGGCAGCTGTGGCCAGGTACTAACCAGCCCGATGTCTCCATGCACCTAAACATGGCCAGAAGTTATCTGTTCCTTTGACACTCACTCAGCAACCATCGACTGAGCCCCCAGGGGTGCAGGGATGTGCTGTCGGATGGTGCAGACAGCATGAGACAGGTGCATCCCCAAACCGCGAGATAAGCAGTGCATCAGACACGTGGGCCGTAAGAACATAGAGGAGGCACCACACCCCGTCTGGGATACGTCGTTTTCTGGGAGGACAAAGAAGCAAACGGCAGCCGGGTTGAGTGGGGTTGGGTGGGAGGGAAAGATTCTCCAATGGGACTGCCAGGGAGGCAGGTTAGGCAGAGGGTCCCTCGAAGACAGGAAGGACTATGGAACTGTCACAGAGTCCAGCCCCAGGGGACAGAGAGTGCCCATGAGCCCAAAAGCACTTGAGCAGGGCCCAGTTCTCCATCCACTCGGGCTGAGGTAGAAGGAGCCCTGCGTGGGGCAAACTCAAAGGCTCCTCCCCCTTGAATGTCGTGTCATTCCGTGGGTCGGAGCTCACCTTTGGCACTCGTTTTGCATTTCACTGAGCCCCACATCTGTAAGTGGGGGCCACCAGTTTCTCCGTGCCCAAGGTGTTGCTTGGACCCTAAAGTCAGACACATCTGGCTTCAGACACTGTTTTTTGTTTTTAAATCCTCACCTGAGGGTATGTTCATTGATTTTAGGGAAAGGGGAAGGGAGAGAGAAAGAGAGAGAAATGTTGATGTGAGAGAGAAACATCAATCAGTTGCCCCCTGCATGCGTCCCAACCAGGGATCGAACCCACAGCCTAGGTGTGCGTCCTGACTGGGGATCAAACCCAAAAACCTTTGGTGTATAGGACAATGCTCCAACCAACTGAGCCACCTGCCCAGGGCTGGCTTTGGGTTTTTGCCCTGCCTCTTTCTGGCTGTGCGCACCCCACACCATTTAGTGACTCTTCCGGATTGTCTGCCTCATTGTCAGCAGAATGGCATGATGTCTAACTCGGAGGATCCTGGAAGAATTAAATGAGAGCCGGCACGTACGGTGCCGTCATAGAGTCGTCAATAGGATTCTCCCTTAGGAAAAGTGCTTTGCAAACCATAAAGGCCAATGCAACTTAGTTGTTATGAGTTTTGTTCCATGTAAGCTCCATGAGAGCAGGGATTTTTGTCTGTTTTGTCCACAGTCGTACCTCCAGGGTCTAGGACAGCGCCTGGCACACAGGAGACGCTCAGTAACACCTGTCGTGTAGATGGGTGAGCGCTAGCCCAGAAGGAGGTATACAAACTGAGAACTCAGCAGGCAGAAGTGAGTGCCTCCTTCACTTGGCCAGGACTGGAAGCTGCAGCTCCACACGGGGCAGCCCCCACCCTCTGCATGTCTGCCAGCTCATGGGGTAGAGGGTGCAACCCTGGCTGCCTCTCTGGAGCTCAGTCCAACCCCCAGACCTAACCCTGTTAAGACTCCCTCTGGCTCAGCTGTAGGCTGGGCGGCACATGCATGTCTCTCCCTACTACATCCCAGCCAGTTCCAGTCATTGCCTGGGGGCAGGGAGGTGGCTATTTTGGATCTGAGGGTGTCAGGAGCTTAAAAGAGCTGGTCTTAGAAGTTGCAGCCGAGCCATGGCCAGACAGTTCTGGGTTCTCACCCCACGTCTACAACTGGAGCCTGAAATAGCCATGAGGCTAAAGACAACCTTGGAATAGCTTTTGCTTTACCACAATTCCAGGCTGGCACACAGCATATACCCAGGAGGGGCCGACTCGGCAGCCTGAAGCGTGGGAAAGTCCTTTGGGGAGAAAAAATGAAAGTCACGATACAAAAGCCAGGCTTGTCCTTGTCTGGGGAGTAGTGACAGCATCTTCAGTGACTCCAGTGGATGGTGGCCAGCGTGGCGAGGTCGTGGAGCCAGCAGTGTGGCCACAGCTGAGGACGCTCAGCCCTGGAGAGCCCTGAGGCCGGAGCTCCTGAACGGCCAGGAGGGTCTCAAACGTGCCCCACTCCCCAGGGTGTGGCCTGCCGGGCCTTGAATCACAGAGCCACGCGTGCCAGGCATGGGGCCGTGCCTTCCAAAGGCATCATCCCATTGAGTCCTCACCGCAAGTCTGAGCAGAGGGCACCGTCATTCCCACTGCACAGGTGAGAGAGCTGAGGCTCACAGGCCTTAAGGAGTTTGGCTCAGTAAGCGACGGAACCGGGATTTGATTGCTGGGCTGTGTGACTCCAACGTGCATTTTAGCTGGGGCTGCACAAATGAGAAGGGTTCTGACCCAGCTTCGTGAGAGGGGCCCGGGCAGAGAGGACGTGATTCCAGCCCTCAGCTGTCGGAGAACTGTCCCCCAGAGCCCTCTGGGAGTGCCCACCACGCCGCCCTCTCCTGCACCAATGCTTTCACAGGGACCCAGGCGGGGCCAGGGAATCCGACGCTCTCCGGTCTCTTCTGGTCCGATCCCTGCTCCTGGGGCAGGTGCCCCTTGCCAACATCCTTGAGAGGTGGCAGATGCAGGCAGGTGGGGTCCAGAAGGAGACAAGAGGATGTCAGGAGGCTGCCCCCGGCCCCCGCAGGGCTCACACCACTTGCTGCGTCTGCCTTTGGAGTCCCTTCCCTTCCACCCCAATCACCGACTCCAGGAGGTATCACATCCCCCTCCCAGGGCCCAAGACTCTTCCTCAAGGACGGGCATTGTGCCACTTTTGAACAATAACCAGGGTGCCCAAGGGAGGAAGGTTAGGTGAGAGAGAGCTCAGACTTAACCACGTCCTGGGTTATCCCAGCCCCCATTCCTGACCCGCTGCCCAAGACCCTCCACCAGCCATCATGCCAACATCTGCTGCTGCCGTCTTCCGTTCCCTGACCCTCTCAGGTAGAGACTGTACTAAGAACTATACTAAGATGGCCCCCGAGGAAGGGGTGGCCAGGAGACTACCACAAGGGGGCAGTGTGGAGCAAAACCCCATCTGCCATCTCACCAAGAGCTTTTTTTCCCACTTCCTCCAAATCCCAGGACCCAACAGCCACCTTGGGACATAGTCTTGGGGATCCACCGGCTCTGCACGGAGAATCTGAGCTTTCGTTGTATTAATTCCCGTGATAAGTTAAGCATACACAAATTCCGGATCACCCACAATGCCTTATAACTGAGGACTGTCCTTGACATTTGACAGTTTGTAACAGTTCTTTCATTGGCATAAACAAACGAGTAGAGAGCAGAGACACGTGCACTGCGGAAATTATGTGCTTGTCCTGCGGGAAGGCGGTGATACCCTCACCGTCACATCACGGCGAGGCTCCTCAGTGCTGTCCCCCAGGGCGCATGCGCAGTGCAGGGCGAGCCGGGTGCAAAAGGTCCAGAGCCATCTGGTGAGTGGCATAGACTCCCAGCCACACCCCTCCTCCCTCCCAGTCCACTGGACTTCTTGGGCTTTATTTGCTGTGTTTCTTTGATATTTAATCTGTACATTTTACTTCAGATTTACGGTTGTGTGATTTGGCAGTTTATACCCATTTTTATGTGTGTACATATTTAAGTAACATTACAAAATGCAACTTAAGTCAACACTGGGAGGCTGCGAACATTTTTTCTTGTAACGCAGGTGATGATCGTCATCAAACGTGTGCCTGGCGGAGACACGCACGGCGCGTGGAGTCGGGAGGATGGGACCGGACGGCTCGGGCTGTGGACAAGGACGTGCCCTCCGTTGGAGAGGTGGAGGATGGCAATGCCACGGGGCAACCTTTGGTTTGGACTTGGAGTCAGAAGAAACGAGCTCCAGTCCGGGTTTGACCTCTTCGTGGTCGCCAGTTCCCTTCTCTGGGCCACGGCTTTGTTGGCATACAGGCTTCCACTTCTGAAGCTGGGGATGCCCGGTGAGCTTCTTGTCACCCCACTCCACTCCTCTTAGCTGCCCCCCTAGCTGGGGGGTCAGGGGCTGCGGAAGGCTGAGAAGGTGTTTCAGTGGGGAACAGCCTTGAGTCACACAGACCTGCTTGGTGTGTCCGGCTGCTGCTGGCCCCCAGTGCCCTCTCCAGTAGAACCACCGGTTACTCTCCGGTGAGACCGCTGGGAGGGGTCAGCGGCAATTAAGCACCAGTCCATGGCAGGCCCTTGTTGGAAAGAGGCCAAGCTGGCCCGGGCGGGCTCGGACCGTCCTTGCCCGTGGGCACGCCCAGCACACACAAGCCCATCAGACCAGGGACGCTGCAGACTTGGGGTGAGATGTCAGGGAACCAACTTCTTTTGAGGGCCAGGAATAAGGCCGAGGCCACCCGGGGAAGAAAACTTCTGAAACCCCCTGGGGCTTCATTGCTCCAGGACAAGGTTCCCTCTGATGCTGGTAAGATGGGCGGGTACCCCCACCCCTCCCCCACCCTGCTTCTTCAGGTTCAGGCTCATCATCAGCACCAATAATAAGCATTTTTACAGTTTATAAAAGATGTTCACATATATTATTGCATTTGACCACCAGAATAAAGAACTCTGGGAGGAAGAATCCATGATGCAGAAAATCAGGTGTCTGAAAACACGGTTATGAAGTGGCTACGGGAGACCAAGGTCCAGGCATTTGGGCCCAGAACCCTGGCTGTTCCCATGGCACGTGCTGTTTTCACTCGCACTGGTGCTGCCGTGGGGACACCGAAAATCTTAGGTGTCCCAGGACTAACTTCCCAAGGTAACCGTGAGAGACCGGGGCGCACCTCGGTGTCGCCTGGAACACTCTCACACGATGCGTACTGGCTTGGTTTTGACGGCAGAGAAGAAAGTTGGAGAGATGCGGCCACAGCTCCTGTCACCCTCTCACTTGTCACTGGTGATGCTCCTTGAAGAGGACGAACATTTTCATTCTACCGCAGGCATTCAATCCTTTTCAAGAGGGAAGGGCTGGGGGTTGGAGGCTTAAGTATGAGACAATAGACGCTAGAGAAGGGAGGAAGGAAGCAGGGGAGATGAGATATTAAACTCGACCCCCTTCGCAGTTGCCTTGAGTTTGTAAAATGCATATGACCCGAGGAACTAGATACATTGGTGATTCTCGAACCTTTTGTTTAAAAAACAAAGAAACCTCCTTTTAAAGTGAAATCTCACTTGGAAACCCAATACTTAGGCAAGAACAATCAGAGATTCTCTTATTAACAAGACGGGTGGGGAGGCCTAGAGTAACACCCCCAGTCCCCCCGAGTTACCCCTTCCTTCTAGGGCCCCTCACAGCACAGGGGAGCGCAGTTTGAGAATCGGCTGGCCTGCTAATTTGCCAGCTGGGTTCCAGGAAGACAGGGATGAATAGCAAGCGCCCCCGTGCCCAGCAACGAGCTTCCGCATCATTTCAGCCGCAGGGGCCCCGGCCGTGACAGAGGAGGATGCCTGGGTGCTTTGGGAGCAACTGGGAGCGGCCTGCCCTGGCCCATCTCAGGGAGGGACAGTGCTGGCACACCTTTCAAAGCACTTTTGTAAAACAAAACTGAAAAATGTTTAAATAAAAAGCTCTATTGATGTTCAAAGATAAACTCGCTTTCACGAGGTCACTGCCAGAATGGTTCACATTGTGGAGGTGGCCAGGACACCTGAGGGTCAAGCAGCCGTGTCCTGCGCAGAACACAGGGGCTGCTGCTGTGCCGGCTGCTGTGCCAACCACCTGCCGGGAGCGCATGCATCTCCTAGGAAGGCACGTCACCACGGAGCCCTCCAGAGAACGGCCCTCGGGAAACCCACCGCCGTGCCACGTGTCAGTGCGTGGGAGGGACAGCTACGCATCCCCAAGCCACCCAAGACCAAAGTCCACTCCCCTCCACCGTCGCCTCACCCCTCCTGGTGGTGACTCAGCTATTCTCAGACATCAGGTTGCCCTCCCTGCTCCCCTACCCCGCGCCTCACTTCCTTTCTCTCCATCTGCCTGGGTCTCTATGGCTCTCTTCCCCCTCCTTCCCTCCCTCTAAAACCCCTTCCAAATCTAGGATATGTAATGCAGAAACACCACAGAATATGGTTAAGGAAAGAAAATGCAGCTTACAAAACAGTATGTATTGTATCATTCCATATTTATTTATAAAATGAGATTTTTGGGAGGCAGCGCCTCTTCCCTACCTGAGTTCAGAGAAACATTGAGAAACACAACCCAGAGGCAGCCGATGGAGTGCGGCTGGTGGGGAGGCTGGTGCCCGCAGACGGGGTTGCCCCAGCGAGCCCAGCTTACTCTGCCTGAATTCCCCGAGCTCATCAGTCACTCCTCCTCCAGGCAGGCTCAGGCAGTGTGATGGAGGAAGTCCAGGGCCCTTGCCCTTGTCCAGCTCCCTCCTCAGGAGGAAACACCAAAGCAGCCCTCAGCGACCTCAGTTAACCTGCACTACTAATCCCTTTACCTGCAAGCAGATCAAAGCAGAGGCCTGCTGCCCGGTCCAGCAAGCCAGGTGCAAAGACGTGCGGAGCCTCTATCTGCGAGGTCAGGAGAGGGGGTCATAAGCTCCCTTTCACCCCAAGCATCTGAGTTCAGTGCCCGCTTCCCATCCACTTTCCCGGGATTCCGAAGTGGGACCCACAGCCTCCAAATTATTGAGAACCACAGTTCCCAAAGCTGAAGGAAGTGGGATGTTCTGTCGGAAGACCTGTTCTCATATATTTGAATGGCAGTCGTGTGAAAGAAGGCAGTTGCCGAGTGGCTTCCCAGAGGGCAGCTGGAGCCAATGACAGAATTTCAGGGAGGCCGAGCTCAGCTCAGTGTAAGGATCAGCTCTTTGAGCAACGTGGAAATAAAACAGGCTGTTGCCCAAAACAGTGACTTCCTCATCACCAAAGTATTTAGTCAATGGCTGTCTGTGCTGCTGGGGAGCCAGACCGACTAGACTGGGGCCTCGTGGGTCTGGTCCCGCTCTCATCTGGACTGGCTGCGGCAGGGCTGTGGCTTCCGAGGCCCTCTCAGATGAAAAGGTGAGGGAAGAGACGTGGTTTTGCTGAGCCTTTGAGTGGTAGGGGGAAAGCCTCGGTGTGGGGATGTGTGAGTGGATTGCCCGTCGAAGGAAGAGAACATCTTCAACCAAGTCGGGAACCTCAGAGCTCAAGTCTTCAGGAGCTCGGGGCCAGGGGTGGGTGGCCGGACATCCCTGACTTCGTCCCACTGGTGGCGATGGGCCAGATCCACGACCCTGAACCTGGGAACCACGGAATCTGTGCTTGCTTGTGCTTTCAAGGCAGATTTTCTCAACTGTATTCTGTGTGATATGATGTGAAGTGTTGGTAGATTTTCTCCGAAATTATTCTTGAAACATGTAAGAAAATGATCAGTTATGTTTATTCAGTTATTTGTAGGTTAACTATTTTAAAGAAAGGCCTACTGGGGTGTCCAACCTTTGGGCATCTCTGGGCCGCACTGGAAGAAGAAGAGTTGTCTTGGCCACACATTAAATGCACAAACGCTAACAAAAACTGATGAGCGAAACAAAGGTTTTAAGTAAATCTACAGTTTTGTGTTGGGTCACATTCGCGGCCATCCTGGGCCACACATGGCCTACGGGCAGGACACCCCTGGATCACACGGAAAAGACCATTCTTCTAGAAAACCGGAAGCTGGAATTTCCGGAACTGGTCAGTCCCGCTTTCACCGCCTCAGGTCGTGTTGGTGGCTGCTGTGCCGCCCGTGATTTCCGACACAGCTGCTATGTCTTGCCTTCCGATTTGAACAGATGCGTATTTTCCATTTAGTCAAAATTCATTGTGGAAAAAATACAATAGTAAAATAAATTCATTGCGTCCTTTTTTGTGCCACGGACATTTGCTTCTTATGGGTCTGTAGCTTATGGGGGAACATTTTACATGAAAAACAGGGTCATATGGTTCCCAACCTGCCCGGACCAAATAAGCAAATAGACACGGGACTTCAAAGGGAGGAAGGTGAGCAGCACGGCCTTTGATTTCTGCAAAAAACGTTGGAGGAGTAAGAGTGTGGACGAAACAATGTTTCTGGAGCAGCCTAATCAGGGCTATCAGAGGACTATCACACATTTGTTCACAGGGGCAAACATCGCCTCTTATCCTGGTTTCCCATATTTGTGAAGTGGCCACATCCTCGCTGGCCATCTGGAGGGAGCTGGCAATTCTCTCACCCGCAGAATCAGTCCTAGGGGCCCGAGAGCCCTGCGGGCAGAACAGAGCACCCCTCAGAGGCTCGGCTCTGCAACCGGCTCCTCAAAGAGCCGCCGGGGCTGGCTGAGCCCTCGTGACAGAGGGGACCCAAAGCTGGGGAACTGGGCCCTGGCCAGGGGAGCTCTGGCGGGTGCCAGATCCAGCCACCAGGCCCTGCATTTCCTGGAGAAGGTGAAGCAGGAGTCCTGCCTCCAGGCTGGAGGAGTGGTGGGTGCTGTCCCAGCAGCGAGGCCGTGGGTCCCAGGGTGCAGGCTAGCCAGGGTCACAGGGCGGGGAGGGAGCCCAGGGGAAGTAAAGGCAGGGGGGACATTGCCAGCTTCCTCTTCTCGTCTGGGCGGGATCTTCTGGCTGGAAGCTCATAAGAGCTCTGTCCCCTTGGAGGGCCGCAGCTGCTGAAGGGGAAACTCAGCCCTGGTCTTGGTAATGAACAGCATCCATCCATCCCCAATCTCCTAGACAGTGCCCCGGTTCTCTTACAACTCTAGGGCAAGGTAATCCTTTGTTACCCTAGTTTTGCTGCTCCAACTCCATGCTGTGGAGGCTGGCTCAAGGTCACGTAGCTTCTAAGGCACATTGACTTTGCACGTGGATCTTCCAGCTCAGAAGTCCAGTCTCTTTTCAGTAGCCACACCATCTTGCCCACACACCCTGGAGAGGCCTGATATGCACCCTGCATTCGTAAAGGATGTCACTGTTCACAAACTGCTTTGTAAATCCTGGTGTCCTTCAGTGAGACATGTCATCACGATGTCTGTGGCTCAGGAAGCCTAAACGACTGGGCCAGAGTCACATAGCAAAGTCGATTCCAGTGTGTTCACCTGCTCTGGGGAATCCCGAAAAATGTTCTCAGAAGGCAAAGGGTTTAACAAGCTTCCACCTCCACAGTGCTGTACGTCACCCAGCTCCCGGATTGGGGAAAATGCTTCTTATTTCTGGAGGCAAAAACGCGGCCAGTAAGTGCGGCATCTGGGAGGCTGAGCGGGAGGCTAAGTAGGAGCCTCGCGGAGCAAGGCTGACCCTGAGGACGCTCCAACGTGGGCAGCTGTCTCTTCCTGCATGGTCTTTGGACCATGGCGCTTTGTAGATGAGAAGGGTGAAAATGATTGCCCAGTTTAATGTAGTACGGCCAGAGGCAAAAATCTAAAATATTTTCATTTTCTTAAAGGATAATGTACATCCATCAGACCACTCAGCTTTATAAAGAAAGTGGGTGAGCAGCTACTTTTATTATTTTTTTAAGTGGGAACAAAAAGGCTGAGTAAAGCAAAACTTCTTCAGTAAAGGAATCCAAAGGGAGGTGACTGATGCCATAATCCCCATGGCTGTGGGGGTGACAGATGTGGCACCGGATTTGCAGTCCAACGATGTGGGCTGTGTGATCTTGGGCAAATCAGTTACCCTCTCTGAGCTTCAACGTCCTGCTCCATGGACTCAGCACCTTTTCAGGGAGCGATGGTGATGAGCCCATGACACACGGTTTGTTCCAGAGGAAAGGCCAGTGAGTCCCATCACAGCCACCAGAGCGCTTGGTTGACAGTGTGACAGTGCTTGTCACACCATCGCGGAACGTCCTGGTGGCCTTGCTGAGTCTCTCCTGGTCACGCAGTGGTTCTCGGTAGGTGTCTTGTGAAGGAATGAATAAAAGAAAGACTCGACCAACCTTGAAAAGCACAAGGCAGACAAACTTTGGCATTGTTGTCCTTTTTTCTTTCATGGAGATGTATATACATGAATCACAATGCAAAGAAACTCGTTTTCCAAGCTTCTGGGTCATAGCTAGAAACCTAAAATTAAGGAAGAGCGGATGTCCAGTCACCACTGGCACAGAGTCTTCAGCATTCTTTCATCCCTGCTCCTTGGGCACAGCGAGCTTTGACCCTGAGGTCTGCTTTCTCCCCCAGCATTTCCGGGACGCCCACTGCACCGAGTCCTCGAGACGCTCCAGATGGATGTGGGCGTGCAGGCCACAGAGACCCCCACGCTGGCGGGGACCGTGACTCCCCCGCCCCTCCACTCTGTCTCACAGGTCAGGAAAGGGAGGCCCAGGAAGGACAGGGACTAGCTTCGGGCCCTCTGGCAACCTGGTCAGCAAGCCCAGGCCGTAGTTCAGGTGCCGGACAGGGAGCCCAGAACCGTCACTGGCCACGTTCCCAGAGGGCACAAGGCAGCGCACAGAGGCCCTGGGTCTCCACGGAGCCGAGGTTTGGCTCCAAAATGGGGGATCGTACCATGGTCCAGTGGCACACAGAATTCACGTGAGTTCAGGAAATACTTCTTGGGCACCTATCGTATGCCACGAGCCGGGTGTGGAAGGTAAAACAGGGGGCTTCACCGCGGTTGCTCGTCCGGGGCAGGCCACTTCAGATTAGGCGGCCCGCACTGCGGAGTCTGTGTCCACGCTCCTCCAGCCTGCTGACTGTCTCGCCCTGTGTGCCCAGGGCTTCCTGCTCTGGTCTTCAGACCTCACGCTTGAAGAGCCACTCTTCCACTCCCTGGGGCTGTCCCTGCTGTCCTACTTCCCCCCTGGCCCATGGCAGCAGCAGCAGGGGCTTTCTCCTGGCCCCCAGGAGCCATGGAAGAGGACAGCTATGGAAGAGAACGTCATCACCTTGTGACTCTGGGGACAGGATCAGCCTCCGCACTTCCCTTCTGTCTGGCAGCTCCCCGAGATGAAAACTGGAAGGTTCCCTTCCACCCCGTTGTTCTGTGGCCCTCGGGAGACCATGGCCCAGAGCTGAGAGGCAACTGGGCACCCAGGCATCAGTGTGCTCCAGGCAGCCAGTTTCCAGGGGACAGCTGGGACACAAAGTGGGAAGTGCCAGGAGAGGACCCGGAGGCAGGGGCAGGGTAGAGCGAGGGAAAGTGTCTGGCACTGCTCTGGTCGAGTCCACGCCGGGGTCTGTCGGAGGCTGGAAGTACTCTGAGCTGGGGCGGCCCAGTCATCCAGTCGACCCCCCTGTGTCACAGGTGGGGAACCAGAGCCCAGAGTGGGGAGCGAACCTCCGGGAGCTGCACAGCTCGGTGCAGACAGGGCAGGCCTGGGAAACTCGGGGCCTGTACTCTAGCAACTGTGATGGGACCTGCTGCCTGGGCCTCTGGGACCATGGCCTTCAGCCCCTAAAGCGCCCCCATTCTGCCATTAATGGAAATGCAGCATTTCCGAGGGCACTCTGGAATTTGAACCCAGTTGGTCCTGACCCAAAAATGTGTCCAAACCCAGTGTTGGACTGCGGTCAGGCAAGTCCACTTCAGGAGCTTCCACTGAGTCCCGACCAGGGCGCAGGACTGTTTGGCCCGGGAAGGACACAGGAGAGGATGCAGCCAGCCTCTGACGGTCCCAGATACGAGCTGTTCGGTCAGGGTGACCGGCTTTACAGCCAGAGCGCAGGCCGAGGCCTCATAGGACGAGGCAGCCTGGAGCACGGTGCCCTAGATGCCGTGTACACCACCACTTTGTGAAAGAGGAACCTTGCTCTGATCACTGATTTAAAGCCCCTCCTCCTGCCCAATATGGTAACAACCAACCATTCTGCGCCTGGGCTTTGACAGGAATGGAATGAAAGCAAACAAAAAGAAGTCCCTGGGTTTCCACTCCCGAGGTGTTGCTGCTGAGCTGTGCAACGGTGGGCCAGTCCCTTTGCTTCCCTGGGCCTCCTGTTTCCCATTCGTTGATGGAAGGCTGGTCTGCAGAGCGCTCAGATCCTTGCAGCCCCAGGACCCGGCCTTGCCCAAACTCAGGGAAGGCCTGCTCACACCTGCCCAGCCTGGCACTTTCTCTGTGCGTGGCTTCCTCTGTGGCACTGACCCAGAGTTTCTACGCACCGGGACGGTCGCCCCTGGTGTGGGATGAGGGATGACTCCACTGAACAGCAGGAAAAGCAGCCTGTCAGGAGAAACAGCTTCCTCTTCTTCTTCCTCTTTTTCCTCATCCCCTCCTCCTCTTCCTACTACTGTCCCTCATCAGCTTACTCAGGAAACACGCAGGTCTTGGTGGCACTGAGCTAACCAAAATTAAACCAACTTCCTCTGTGGGGTGAAAACTTAGTTTTTATTGCATCTCAATGGCCTTGACAAAGAAACCACTTGGCTTCGGATGCTGAGAAATTCTGCGTCTGATTCTGTGTATTTTGCCCCTCATTCTCACCACTGAAACTCTTTTTGGTGCCCAAGGTATATGCCTGCACTTTGCAGATGTGTCGCTGAGTGTGCCTCACATTGTCCTGCTCAGGCTCCCCCCGGGGGGGGGGGGCAGCCTGGGAAACTACACGACAACCCTGGTCGTTAGAGTAGCTTAGCTTCCGCTTCCTTTAAACGAAAGTCTCACTTCTTTCCCCGTATGACTCCTCAGCCCTGACGACTGAGACAGGAATCATCGGGAGCTGGACTCCTTCTACAGTCACGTGGTCCAGTGGGGACGACATCCCCCTCTGCCTGCCCGGCGTCTGATGCTCAGGAAGCAGTCTTCACAGAGCACAGCACCAGCGCCTCGCAGCTCTTTCAGGAAGGCCTGGACTTACCTTCACCAGAACCTTCTGCCCCTCCCCTCCCTCGGTCTCTGTCCTGGGTACCAGGTGTCAGTCAGCACTGGTCACCAAATTGCTAGGCAACGACCAACCAGAAAACCTCAATGACACTCTCAAGGCTCCTGATGCTTGGGCTCAGGAGGGACACACTGTCACTTCAGCCTCGGGCTACCGCCAAAATATGCCACGGGAGTAGGAAAACACAGCGAATTTCAGGGAGGAACTCCAAAGTTACGACGGGGAAAGGGCTTGGAGACAGGGAGGGGCAGAGAACTGGGGCCACTGATGGCATTAATAAGCTGTCAGCCCTCAACTTCCCCCCAGTCAGCAGAACCCACCCCCCTGCATCTTCAGCTGCTCCTCCTCTCCTGACCCACCCCACAACGTGCTCACATCGCTCCTGTCTCAACAGAAATGTGTTATATATTCCCGTAAGCATTTATCACCGATTATATCTCCCTCCCCCATTCTTTATCGACCTTACCCTAAGAAAGGAAGTATACCAATTATAGAAGTGTATATATAATATAAAAAGATAAAGTACACACTGGTGCTGTTCGTAACAGTGAAACTGAAGGCAATGTAAACTTTAAAAGGGGGGAGAATGTGGCAAACTGGCACATGCAATGGGTGGATGTTTATTATATCGCCCTTGAAAATGGGGATGAAAACTATACAATAATAACTTAAAAGTCATATGATATCAAGTTAATTGAAAAATAGAATACACACACAAGCCGATTATGTCAAAATAACCACAGCCCGTGACATGGATGAAAAATGAGTGAGGCCTGTGGGCCGAGCCCTTGTGCACTTCCTGGCTTTGACCTTGCCCGAGACTGATGGGAGGCGTTGCCGCTGGGCGAGACCGTCTGAAGGGAACGTGGGAGCGCGATGTTCTGCCTTTCCGCCTCCTGTTAGTTTATAATTGTTTCAAAATAAGAAGTTTTTAAAGCCCCCAAACTTACACAGAAACAAAAAGCCTGACAAGTTGAAAATGGCTATATTATGTGATAAAAATGGGAGTGATTTTCTTCTCTTTTTTCCCCTGAAGTTTTCGCTTTTTAAGGTCAGTAGGTCAAAATGCAAGGGAAATTCCCACAGTATTTTTAGGAAAAAAAAAATCCTAAATTCCCTCAACCAGGTCTGTGTTCCCCTCAGCTCCAGTGTCCCCCATGGCCTCCCATAACGGATCTTTCTAGCACTTTCCTGAGCCATCTGCCTGCCAGACAGTACACTCCCAGAAGACATCTCTTCTGCTCGCCTAGCACCCAGACCTGCATACACACTCAGTCATCTACTAACAACTGTGTCTGTGGGACTCTGGGCACCTGGAACCGACCACGTCAAGGTGCGTGGAAGAGCACCTAGCTCCAAAGGGCTCGCAGGCCCCGGACAGGTGTGTGTTTAATCCCGCACAGCGAAGCCCCCTGCAGGCACGCGCAGAGGGCGGTGGGGCCAGCTGTCCATCAGGTTACAAGATGGCCTCACCGACACGCTGACACCTGGGCTGGGCCGGGGGCCAGGGGGCAAGAAGGAGGAGGTGAGGTGGCCAACTCAGGGGGGTGTTTTCCAGGAAAAGGACAACGCTGGGCAAGGACATGGAGAAGCAGAAGAACATGGTGGAGCACAGGGCATTTCAAACCTGTCCTTGTCATCCTGCAGATGTTTTAAATATAAATATTTTACATTGGAATTATATGAACATCGATGAATTTTGGTTAAGAAAATATTTTCTAGCAAGAAATCTATTGAGTCCATTCATTTCATTTGTCAATTTTCCTATGTAATGCAGTTAAATCATTTTTCCCCATACTTTTGTGTGACCAGAATTATTCTTGCCATCTATTTTTTTTTAATTTTGCAGTGCATGGCGAAGTGCTTTCATTGATCTGCTTATTCAGCTCGCATCCAATTGTGCTGATTCAAGCTCTGCCATCTTGAGGCACATGCCCTTATTCTCCTGGCTTTGACCTTCCTGGGTCAAGTTTTATATAAATTAACATGCTCTAGGAGATCTTACTATTTCGTTAATTTTGGGTTAAAGAACATTTTTCCCAAGCACGATTTTTGCCCTGGTCACTTTTAGTCTTTGATTTTTTTCCCACCAGGAATATAAATGGAGTCAACCAATGAGTATTTTTGTTTCTTAGATTACCTTAGATTTCTTTTTTTGTTCCTTAGAGAATACTGAGTGAATTTGTGAGATACTCAGAGAGACAGATGGAGAAGAAAAACGCCCAAGAGGTGGCACTCAGAGAGACAAGCCTGCCAAGCCCACATCCAAGTCCCACCCTTTCCTTTTGCATGGAGAAGAAACTCACCAACGTTTAGAGGAAGACGAGAAAATCCTGGTGCCTGTAAAGCATCACTCACAAAGCCCAACGCACAACAGAAAATTACCAGACATGTGAAGAAGCAGAAAAATGCAAACTGTAGTCAAGAGGAAAAGCAGTTAAGTTTCCAGTGGAAACTTTGAAACAGGGGGAAAAGGTATTGCTGTGTATTTCAGAAGGACCGCTCGGGTAGCCAGTGACCTGAGGACCCTGACAAAGGACTGGCCTAAGAAGGGATAGTGTATCCTGTTAGCAGAATCCCCTAGTGGCTCCAAGGGAAGGTGATAAAGAAAGACACCAAAGTTCTGCAGATGTGTGAGTTCTGTGGTTACACTAAGATCACAAAATGTCAGAGCTGAAAAAAATCTTAGAGAGCACCCTATCTACGTCCTCTCATCACGGAGGAAGGCTCTAGGCCTCCGAGAAGATACGTACATCTCCTAAGATCCCACAGACATTTCCAAGATGAGCCAGGAGTAGAGCTCAGGCCTCCTAACTTCCCTGTGTCACGTGGCTCCCATGACTGCCGCGTGCTGTGACGAGTTCTCTGGTATAACTAGCCATATGCGTTCTTACAGGGGGAATCCCAACCATCGTTTCCAAGGCAACACCGAAGTATCATTTCTTCTTTCCTGCCTCACGTATAACAGGGAGGTTTCCAGGAAGCTGTGACACGGTGACAGACAGTCGTCACACACCAGGCTCTAGTGCCTACTCACATGGGAAGCTTCTGAGACTAGATTTCTAGAAACGTGTTTGAAATTCGCGTTAGGAACTCTTTAGCTCTTGCCCAGAAACAACACTCCGAGGCTGTGGCTTTGGTCCATGGCAGTGCCCAGTGAACGTCACGCAGGGGAAGAGGAAACCTCATTCCATGACCTCACTCAGCACGTGTGAATGGGGTTGTGGGCAACACAAGGCACCAAGTGAAGGATCGCAGTGGATGGACCATGCCCTCTTCCTGACCCTGGGGATGAACGCAAGGTGCCAACAGTGGTTCTGCGGGGCTGCCCCTCCCGAGACAGCTGCCATCCCCATCCCTGGTGGCCCTGGTCCAGTCTCTCAGGAAGTTCCAAAGGGCTTAACATGTCTGACAACGAAATGGACTCTCTTACAGAAGTCACTCCCTTCCTAGTCCTTACTGCTGCTCAAGCCTGGGGTCTCCAGAGTCAGACGACCAGGGGATTCAATCCCATGGGGTCTCACAACCCTTCCCTGAGGGCCCGCTGCTGGCTGGGACTTGGTCCTGGTGCTTGGGGCAGGGGCTAAGAGGGCCAGAGGGACCTGGGTGAGGGTTGTCCATGACCCCTAAGGCTCCTCCACACTCAACAACAGATGGCATTCCCCTATCGGTTGCAGAGAGAAAGAGGTTCACCTTTACTAAGCAGCCCCCATGGGCCAGGGAGGTAGAATTGGTTTCATACACGTCACGGTGTTTAATTCTAACCACAGCTCCATGAAGCAAGCACTCTCTTGTCCCGTTTTTGCTAATCAGGAGCCTCCAGATGTTAGTGTAGGCAGCTAGTCAGGTATTAACAAAAGAGAAGGGAGAAAGCTGGCTAAACCTGATTAAGCCTGGAAGCTTCCAGACACGCCGGAGGACAGCTGCATCCCCCGCCAAAGCAAGCAGGAAGAAGCGGCTTTCTAATCTCCCTGAGGACAACCAGTCCACGTCCCCAGATTACCAGGACCAGTGAAGCGGGGAACCCTCTGCTGACGCATGCACAGTAGATGCCAAGGTGGCCCCACGAAGGGGAGGAGTCTAACCTGGGAAAATCGGGGGAAGGATCAGCTAGGAGAGGAGTGTGGAACTGGAAAATCCAGGAAAGGGATTGGATAGAGGGAGGGCCTAGCCCAAACCAGGAAGGATTAGGAAGAAGAAAGGAAATGTAGGGAAAGCTTGATTGAGGCCCAAAGTTCGGTTTTGTTCCTTCGTGTGTTCTGTCCCCTGTTAGCAGCCATGGGGCCTGCAGCGCAGTGCGAGTCCTGACCACAGCGCCAACGAGCCTTGGCGGTGGAGGTACAGATGCGGAGACGAGACACAGAGAAGTTCTGCCTCTCGGGGTCCTGGGCCTCCTGGGCTTGGTGAGGGCGAACGCAAGTCTGAGGCTCCAGCGGATGAGCATCTTCGGCAGCCAGGGGGAGCCGAGCCACCTGGTTGTGGATGAGACCTGGGGCACCGGGGCCAGTCCTTTGTTTTCGCTTCAGTAAACCCTGCCACAGTTGCCCACGTGCTTCTATGCATGGGTCCCCAAGATGCTTTCCTTGTGGCTCCGTGGAAGAATCCCATTTCCACTGGCAACGCAGAGATCAAGTGTTGGCCCAAGGTCTTGCGGCTCAAGACCAAAGGCTTGCTCCTGCTACCACATCACCGAAGTACAAGGGGGGCAAGCCCCTGGGGAAACTTCCAGGCCCTTGTGAACTTGTAATTGAATGTACTCCTGGCCTGTACTTGGTGCGTGCATAGTGGAGGAAGACTTGGAAAACAAAAATATGTCAATAAGTAGTAGCAGCTACTTGTGTATTTCCCACCCACATGTTGTGGGTGATTGAAATCTTTACCAACCAACCATGGCAGAAGGTCAGAAATCAGAATAGCAGCCTAGGGCGTGTGAGTGTGTGTGTGAGTGTGCATGTGTGTCCACTCAGATATGGGCAGGAACATCAGCCTGTATGAGGATGGTCTCACCACATACAAGGGGTGTGTGTGTGTGTATGTGTGTGTGTGAGATCGGGCAAGCATGCTTCTACAGGTAAACAGTTTATTTCACTTTTCAGAGCACAAAAATGAAACAAAACAAAAACTCCTGTTTTTTAGTTACAAAGACCTGTGTGCCTGGCAGTGTTAACTTTTTCTGGGGTCTCAAACCATTTATTTAACACTTGAGAAGAGCATGCAGTGGCAAACTTTGAATCTGACGAACCGAGCACAAGGAAGCACACAGCATGACCTACCTAAACGGGTAGAAACGCTTGCTAGTTCTCCTCTCTGGAAATTCTTATCTAGGGATTGCATGTGTTGGGGCCATGACAGCCAGGCCTGCCCAATGGGCTTAGGGTGGGGCTCGCAGAGCGGGGAGGCAGACGAGCGGGTGTATTTCAAGCCAGAGGACCTTCTGCCTTCTTTATCTGTTCCTTCTGGAATGGCCAGAATTTAGTAAGACCCAGGGGGCAACCAGCTCATTTTTAAAAAGTGCTGCAAGTCCTCCACCAGAGTACCCAGGAGAGAAGACAAGAGCGCACTGGCCTATCAAAGCTGCCAGCATTCCCAGAGGGAGCCAAGCAGCCTGAGGTACAGTGCGGAGAAGGGCCACCTGTCAGGACTCATGGCCTGGAGTAAGGCTTCCTGCAAAGGGCTGAGCAAGAAGGCCCTGGCTGAGGATTTTCTTGTCCAAACGCTCAGCAGCCCTGGAAGCGTGCTGGTGACCTGTGGCAGGACTTCTCTGGCTCCCCTGAGCAGGGAGGCACCTTGCTGGCCCTCAACCTCGGCAGAGAAGGGGCCTCCATGTGTCCTCAGCACATAGCACACTGCTCAGCCCACAGAACAGGCCCAACAAACAGCTGTTCAATGAATGAAGGCATCTCAACCCCTACTTCCTGCTTTGCCTGCCCTACAGTAAGATTTCCTGGGATAACTCAAGAGACAATTGTCCCTTTTGACCTGCCAAGTCATCAAAGGATGTCTGGGTTCTACTGGACAGTCAAGAGGAGAGAAGTTCTGGGTGGATTAAATTGAACTCCACAAACATTCATCAAGCACCCACAGCACTGCATGTGGGGGGCTGAGTAGCAGGGAGACACCAGTGAGTTGTAGAGATTGTAAGTCCGTGGCGTGCCCAGGACGGTCACCCATAATTGATAGCAGCCTCTTTCAAGCAGGACCAGAGGGGGCCTGAGGACTGTCCCAGCAAAGCCACCCAGGCCACCACTACCCGGGACCGGGACTGGCATTCAGACGGAAGCTGCTCACTGCGCTGGTGGTGGCTGCGTGCCCGGGCCAGGTTTCTGTACCAAGTTCAGTAAATAAAGCACACACGAAAAGCTCCTGAACTTGGAAACCCGTAACTGGGACGAAAGCAAACACCTGGGAGGATGAAGGGCCCCTTCCTTCCTGCCCCCCTGTCCTGAGCCACCTGTTGCATGGTGTGGAGAGCAAGGTGCTTTTTAGCTCAGGAAACCCCAGTCGTGCCCACAGAACCACAAGAAACACTGAGGTTCTAATCCAGCAGCAATCCCACCCCCTCCCCCGCCCCCACACACACACTGCACAGTCAGATTCAGCTCCTGCAAGGCCAGCTTCCCTCTTCCTCCTGTCAGCGCCCTGAGTCCCCTCTCCCAGGCCCTCCATTCTAGACTGAAGTCCATGCACCTCCCCCTTTCCCTATGCTTCCAGCAGCCCCCCACCAACCCACCCTCTCCAGCCTCACTCTACAGGCAGCCCAGCTCCAGTGACCTTCCTGAAGGCTGCTGGGTGTGAGATGGGGAAACTCCACACCAAGCCGCCGTGGGGACTCATTTCCAGCCATTCTTCTCCTGGCAAAGCTCAGCGTCCCCGGAGACAGTCTGGTTGAGAACACAAGTCCTCAGCAGTGTCTTCAGTTCCTGGAGTGTGCATGGCAGGGCTCCGGGCAGCCCGGGATGCTTGCCAAGAGCATCCTCCTAGGGGATCTGGCATTACCAACAGGGAGCCTGGAGGGCTGCAAGGAGGAGGTGCCGGTGCATCACCACCACCCCAAACACTCGCTAAATCTTCCCCAAACATTCAGTGAGCCCCTGCCTGGGGCACACAGCTCGTGTTCTGCAGCAGGGACAGGCCTGCTGGGGAGGAGGCTGTCCACATAAAGGGATAAATCCCATCCAACAGCTCCCGTGCTCAGAGCTGAACCAACAGCACCCATGCTCCCCAGATGACCCAAGTTCTGGGAAGCCTGTTAAAAAATAAAAGTTAAATTAGTATCTGAGTCGAATCTCAGTTCAATTTACTCATATAGTTGGTATGTGTTATGCTCTCCTTAAAAAGCTAAATTGAGGAAAGATTTTTCAAATTTGTTTTTTAAAAGGCAGTAAAACCTTTCATGTTTTAAATGAAGGTTCCATTACACATGTCAAGTGTCCAAGTGTTTGCCTGAACAGTAACATTCGGGCCACCAGAGTGTGAGATCCGGATTTTTCGGGATGACGTCACAGACTCAGCAGAGGGAGCATTGCAGAAACACGTGGGGGTTTTGCGTGGTTTCGTCCGCACCTGGGCCAAGTCGCCAACTCATGCAAACTTCAGCTGCTCCCCTCCAACTCCCAGTACAGACACTGGGCCACTAGGATGACGGGACAGGATGGACACAGCCAGGTCCATCTGCCTGTGGGGAAACCAGATGTTCCTGTCATCTAAAAGAACCCCATGCCCCCAAGGGGCAGTCCAGCAAGGCACATAGGCTGTACAAATGGCCCAAAAATCCTGTCACTGGAGGTTTCTCTCCCTGTGTTGAAAGCGTCCTGCTGGGCCCCTGCCATCACTTGGGTAATCGCAGCCATATTTCTGGTCTTAACTTAAAGTCACTTCTTCCAGGGAGTCCTCCTAGGCCCCATCACTCATCACATTGGGAAGCCCAGGCTCAAATGAGGGCAGGAACTCGTCTGTCTATCTTGCCAAGGCTCAGCACCGGGTGTACTACATGGCAGGGGCTGCAAACACATCCTGTGAATGAGTGAGTGAGTAAGTGAATGAATGAGTGAGTGAATGAATGAACAAACAAATGAGCAAGCGAGCAGACCAGTCCCGGAGCACTAGGCATTCTCCTGACTTTTCAGGCATAAGATTCTCAGTGGCGGGACACCTGGGGGCTCCTTGTGAACACAGGCCTTCCCCCACACATTTTCTCTCCCGTATAGAGCACACACAAATGAAAACCTGCTCAAATGAAGAGGCAGGCCCAGCGTTCTTCTAGAACAGGGATGGGCCAACTGCAGCCAACAAAACTGTTTCATGGAGCCCTGCTCAGCCATGCCCATGTGTCTGGCTCCTTCCGCACCATATCCGCAGGGTTAAGTAGTTGCACCAGCATCAGTCTGGCTGGCAAAGCCTTAAATATTCACTATCCGGCCCTTCACAGAAAGGGTGCGAGCCCCACTGCAGGTAGAGCCTCTGAGCAGGTGAGGATCAGAAGACGCCTCAGGGACAAACTGAGGTGGAGGACCAAGGACACCGGGGTGGCAGAGAGGCCGGTGGCATGGAGGCGCTGGGGGCGAGGGGTGGTGAAAGCGCAGCAGGGCAGTGGGGCTGGAAGGTCAGAAGAGGGGCTCTGAGCACAAGAGGAGCCCCTGAAACCCCCGCGTGGGCCGAGAAGTGTGGGGGCTTTGGTCTAAGACGTACCTGGCTGCGCCCTGCCCCCAGGGTTTCCAGCTGCACAGTGGTAGACGGGGGCCTCAAGGCCCTGAGCTTCGGCCTCCTCATCTTTAAAAGAGAAACTGCCCACAGCACAAGGTTTTTGTGAGAATTAGATGAAATGACAGGTAAAGCAGCTCTAAGAGCTAATTCGGTACACAGTTGCCGAGCTGATTTTTCCCGGATCCAGGTTCAAACCCAGGCTCTGCCTCTTACTAACTCTGGGGCCTTGGGAGACACTCAGCCCCGTCGGCCTGTGTCCTCTCCTCTCCCCCAAGGAAGGGCGGTCCCCAGCGAGGCTCTGTTGCAAGTAGGCTAAGTGCCCAGCACAGAACCTGGCACCCTGGAGGTTCGCTTTGCTGTTGCTGAGAGAGGTGGGGCACGACCCCCACCTGTGGCAGGTGCTAGGCAACCGAATTCCTTCCCTCTTTCCTCCTGCCTGTTTCTGTGGTCAGGACCTGGCACCAGGAGCTCCCGAGCTGGCCCTGCCAACCACCAGCTGTGTGACACTGGGCCACCCAAGGGGCCTCTCGACGCCACTACAATTGGCTGATCCGTTGAAGGGGTTGGTGGAGGCAGAGTGTTTCCAAGCTCTCCTGCGAGAAAAGTCTCTCAGGAGCCTCCTACACACCCAGCCTCCCCGGCCTCTCCCTCGGGGCTTCTGGCCCTGGAGGGCTGCGGTGGGGCCCAGGCTGGACTTTGTCATTTAAGTAAGTATCTCAGGCCATTCAGGTCACTCTTGGCATCCAGCTGGTTTGAACCACACTGGGCTCTGTTAGATTGTGAGAGTCCTGCATGCTTTGGTCCCACAACCCAGGGTGTGTGTGTGCGTGTGTGTGCGTGTGTGTGTGTGTGTGTGTGTGAGAGAGAGAGAGAGAGAGAGAGAGAGAGAGAGAGAGAGAGAGAGAGACAGCGAGCGAGCGCCCATGTCTTCGGGGCTCATGACGCTGTCAGCGGGACACTCCATTTCAAAAATGTATCAGCTTCATCGGCTTTTGAGAATTAGTCGCCACGTGATCATTTCGGCGCCCCGGCAGCCCGCATGCAGATGTGACCTGTTTGTCACTGTCTCGGACTCACGTTTGCTTTCCCCCAGACCCCTGCCCCTGTGAGAGGGGCAGTCGGCCCGGGCCTGCAGCTGGGGCAGGGCCCCATCAGCCACCCCCCAAAGGTGCACTTTCATGAGTTTCTAGAAAACTCGCCATTCTTCCAGCCCTCTCCTCACAGGCCAGGGCTCCAGAAGGCCGAGTTTGAGGGAGGCGAGCATGAGCAGCCTCCAGTGGAGCCCAGAGGTGGGGGCCAAGTGCCAGAGGCAAGAGGCAGCACCGAGGGGGTGGTGAAGAGAACCTGGCTTCGACATCAGACGGCCTGCAGCCTGCGCCTGGGTCCAGATCTGTCCCCCCACAGTCGCGTGCCTTGGCGCGAGTCACTTTGCCTGGCCGCGTCTCAGCTGCCTCGTCTGTAAATCCCTCCCGCACACGGCTGTGGTGAGGGTCGAATGAGACCATGAGTGAGCTTATTTTGTAAGTGGCAAAACTGCCCCCCTGCCTCAGGCCACCTCCACACGTCACTGTTTTCCTGTTCTCTTGAAACCTGCACCTGCAGACCCCAAGTTTCTAGTGACTAGATCTAGTTTCTCTTAGCCCCTTGGATTGTGGAGATGCAAATAGCTGCACACCTGGAGAGCCATTTAAGTTATTCTCGTTTCTCCAGCCCTGTGTTCAACCTCAGCCAGAAGGGACTGACTCCCCAGCCCCGAGTGCACAGCCCAGGGGTCTGTCAAGACGGGGGAGGCCCAGAGGGTGATGGAGCCCCGGGGACCAGGGGACCCGGATGGATGGCCCCAGGCCATGCACTGTGAGCTGATAGACGTCTGTGTGCTTTTGTGTTTGTGATTGTGAACCTGAATCTGCACTTGGGGTGTGTGTGTGTGTGTGTGTGTGTGTGTGTGTGTGTGTGTGTGTGTTGGTGTGGTGGTGTGGTGGTGTGCCCACGGTGTCTGTGTCCACGTGTGACCTCCTATAGTGTGGCCATTTTCAACCTCTTCATCTCCCGGCACACATAAACTAACTACTAAAATTCTGCAGCACACCAAAAACTATTTTTTGCTGATCTGACAAAAAATTGGTATAACTTTGATTCATTCACACTGGATGGCTATTTATTGTGTTGACTGTTGTCATTTTTTCATTTGACAGTCTAAGGGAGAAGAAGTCAGTGTCCCTGACCAAATGGTCAGCTATTGCGTGTTTTAAAAATTCTTGTGGCACGCTGGGGAAAATGCTGCCATGGAGTATTCATTCTCCAGAAGCAGACTTACCACGGGTGTAACAATGGTGTTGGACTCGCTACTCATTGCGTTGAAGCCCAAGCACTGGAAATGCAAGGCCGTGGTTTTCATTCTGACTGTCCCCTCCCAGCTCCTGCCCATGAGGTCAAAAGTGGGGGCTGTGGGCCCTCTGGGTGATGGGCCTCCCTGCAGGTGCTCCCCTCCTCCACGGCCCCCACCTCCTCCAAGTCCCCCTCACTGTCCCAAGGCCTCCCACATGCACCATCCGGTGAATCCTTCCCGTGAACTTGGACAGACCCTAGAGTAGGAATGAAAATTGCCAGAGCTGAAGGAGATCTTAGATACGAGGTTCACCTTCCACACTGCAGATGAGAAAACTCTGAAACCCAGAGAGGTCAAGGGACCAATCCCAGGTCACACAGCCAGTTGTAGATCCTTATTTCTCACTTATTCATGGACAAGCATTCATTGAGTTTCTACTATGTGCCTGGAGCTGGATGACCAGGGAGGCGAGGCCAGGGGGTCATAGGAGACTTCAGGAAGTGACTTTAAGCTGGGGGCATGAGGGGGGATGCGGAGGACTCAGCCAGATGATGGGTTGGTGGGCGATGTCCCAAGCAGGGGAAACACCACGTGGACCAGCCCTGTGGTTGGAAAGAGCTTTGCATGTCCAGGGACATGAGAGGCACTCAGTGAGGATGGACAGGGAAGGGGAAGCCTGCGCCCCCTCATCATGGGCTGCAGCCCAGCTCATAGGCATCAGGCCTCTTCCCAGAGACAGGATGTAACCACAGCGCAGGGTGGATGAGAGAAGGCCAGCCTCCCTGACCTGCATGCTAGACAGTGTGGGGCACGTGCAGGTCTCTCCTGGGAGGGCTTCCTGCCCTCTCTCTCACCCAATAGGTTTTTCCTTCTGCAAAGGGAGGGAACCATCACTGCCTCGGCACCCCCTGCCACCTAGCCAACCAATACACACAGGGTTTCCCATGACCCCTCCTTGTGGCATTCCCATCCTTGTTTAATCCTCTCCCCTGAATGTGGGAGGGACATACGACTGCCTTCTCACCAACAGAACACTGCAAAGGTGATGGGAAGCCTCGCTATGATTAGACTGCATAAACTCGCTTTGTTCTTGCTGGAGGATTCCTTCTGGTGTCTCCTTGGCTTGCATGCTTCTGTGAAGTGAGTGGCAACTGTGGGGGGCTCCACAACCAAGGAACTGAGGGTGTTCTCCAGCTGACAGGCGGTGAGGAGCTGAGGTCTTCTGTCCAACAACTCACAAGGAACTGAATTCTACCAGCAACCAGCAAGTGAGCTCGGAAGTGGATTCCTCTCCAATTGGGCCTCGGATGAGACCCCAGCCTCGGCCAAGGGCTTGGCTGCCACCTTGGAAGGGACCCCGAAGCACAGGCCCTGATGGCACTGTGCTCTGACTCCTGACCCCTGTGGAGGAACTGTGAAGTAACCTGTGTTGTTTTCAGGTGCTAAATTCATGCCAATTTACTCCACGGCAATGGGAAAGGAGTACATTTACATTCTCTTCTCCCGTGTGAGCAAATGGAGGCGAGCACTCCCTGCTGTAAGCAGGGAGGCACAACAAACAGGGGTGCACCCACCCCCACTGGACCACCCATCTTACCGACCTCTCCTGCATTTCTTCCCCCAAACCACCTATTCCATCATTCCCTGAACCTGCATGTTCTCTGCCTAGAGTATCACCCCCTCCACTTGGCCCATGAACTCCCCTTTTATCCATTTTGTCACTATAGAAACTTATTCTGGACCAGCTAAATGACACCTCCTCCATGAAACCCTCCGAGATTGATCCCTGCTGTGGGATTTCACATCTCATTACCTATCGCTCCACCCTGCACCACCTACTATATACCCTGTGGTTGCCTGCACAAAGCAACCCACACCGCACTTTCTCATTTTACACCCAGGGCATATTAAGCCCAGGGGATGCAATAAATGTGTGCTGAATTTAGGAATATGAACTATTTTCAGCCTCACGCATGCCTGCCACCAGGAGCAGCGAGGCCAGTGAGGGGGCTCTGGGACCATCCTGAGCAGAGGACAAGGCTTTGCTCTCACCGTGGCGGCCCACTTGAAAAGGGTTATCATATGATATTTATGGCAGTGGGGACAACTACCTCACGGGAGAGCAGGTCTGGGTGAATGAAAGGCCCTTTTGTTGTGTCAGAGCCAGGAGGGTTTGGGATGTGCCAGTCAGCCTGCAGGAGAGCAGCGGGTGGGGGTGGAGCCGGTGAGGAGTGCGGAGGCCAGCAAGGGAGTGGGCGCGGGGGGCCTCGGAGGTGACGGGGACCGGACTGTGAGAAGTCCCAGCGGGGCAAAAGCCGGGAACCGAATGTCTAGTGTTCAGTTTGAAGTTGTTGGCATTGCTGGTAGAGTTGCTAGACCTATTTTTTTTTTTAATTGGGGGACATATCATGAAAAAAATTATTGTTCATTTGAAATTAAAATTTAACAGGGTATTCTGGATATTATCTAGATGTGTGTCTGCTTTGATAGAACTCTCTCCTCCCGTAAACTTCCAGTCGAGGCGGCAATTAACACTGCTCTGTGCAGCTTGGGTGTTTTGTGGAATTAAGTGAGAGGATGGATTTGGGCTCTGGGACCGGCCGGGGGGCACAGGACAGGGACAGCACAAGGATGTGCGGCGATCCATGAGCCAAGTGCGTTCATGGGAATCAGGAGCTGAGAGTCAGAGGTGACCCCAAAGGGCCATCTTGGGGAAATCCCAGGAGGGCTTACAGCTTGTTTCAGGCAGAGAGCCCTGTCTAGGTGACCCTTAGAACTCAAGAGAGGGCATGACCCCGTGACACCTGCATGTTCTTAGGGCCCCTGGAGAGCCCTGAGTGGAGTCAGAGGAGATGCGTTCTCTTCCCAGCCATCCCTCACCTCCAATGGGAGAATCGTAGATTCCGGACCCACAACAAAGCAGCAATATTTTTATTTTTTTAGATTTTATTTATTTAATTTTAGACAGAGAGGAAAGGAGGGAGAAAGAGAGGGAGAGAAATATCAATGTGTGGTCACCTCTCACACGCCCTACACTGGGCACCCAGCTGGCAACCCAGGCATGAGAGGCAGGGAGGTGCAGAAGTGTGTGTGTGTGTGTGTGTGTGTGTGTGTGTGTGTGTGTGTGTGTGTGGTGGGGAGGTGTTGACAGCTTCAAAGGCCTTTGGAAAGCCCCAGGGGCTTTATCACAGGAGAAAGAGGGGCTGGGGTTTCACCAGGTTCATGAGATTCCCTGATGTGAAGGGAGTGTGGGGGGAGGGGCTCAGCACTCCCCTCCCGGCTGTATGTAGGTGTTGCTGGGGCTGCTGGACCCCCAGAACCCTGGCCGGCTGCCCAGAGCTGCCCCTCCACACCCCAGCACTAGATTGGAGACCTCTCCCGGGGCTGAATCCATCGGGAAGCAGCTGTGTGGCACCCTCACCATAACCTGTGGTCAGTATGCCTGGTCTCAGCTCTGGGCTCCCAGAGAAGTACCAAGTGCACCCAGTGAGAGGCCTGGCACCCCCAGCCCTGGGGCCCTGGGAAGCTGAGGGCCCTGGGGAGAGACAAGCTACAGCCCAAACTCTGCAGCCTGGAGTGTGAGGTCCAGCTCTGACTGAGTTCAAGCCTCATCTCTAGGTAACCCCTTACTCCACCTACCCGACCCCCACCCACTCCACCCACAACGGACATCCCATTCTCGTCTGCACAACCAGCACTAGCCTCACCTCACGGTTTTCTGCAGCGCAGCAGTGTTGGGACGAGGCAGCGCACTTTCTAATGCTCCTCTGTTCAAGAGGTGGAGCCTGAGACCCCATCTCTTCCGTGTGGGCTGCATTGGAACATGTGACTTCAGAAACTAGGTCCTAAAACGTACTGTGGCTGTCTGCGTGTTCTCTCTCTCATCACTCACTGTCAGAGACGCCCGACATGCCACGGAAGCAGACCAGAGGCCGATGGCGAAGCCCACGGGTGCGGACCGGAGGCCTCCAGCCAGCAGCCCTGGAGGTGTGAAGGCTCGCGCCTGCTGCCCCGTGTGACTGCGCGGGAGCAGTTCTCCGGCCTCAGTGAAGCTCCAGACGACTGCAGACCCAGAGGGCGTCCTGACGGGGGCCTCAGGAGAGACTCCGGGCCAGACCCGCCCAGCTCATCCATCTGGCCAAGGCACTTCCGAATTCCTGTTCCACAGACAGTGTAAGATAGTGAACGTTGTTCTGAGCTGTTAAGTTGAGGGTATTGCGTTATGTGGCAATAGGTAACATATACACCTGCTCTTTCTGGGACTTAAATACAGCTCCCTTCTCCACCAGGCAAGTATTACGTCATTCTTCCAAACGCCGTGTAAACGCCCCTCCCTCTGCCTTGCAGTCTGCGCGCGCGAGGCCCGGGCGCCGCTGTTTGCCCTGGCTGTACGTGCACGTCCATTGCAGCCCTTCCCGTACTGAATTACAACGATCTGCTTATTGTCTCTCTCATCGGAATCAGAGTTCTTTGAGGGATTACGTTTTATTCATATTTATTTCACCAACAACTACTAAAATGGTAACACTCAATATCCAATGGCTCTATTTAATCGATTAACGCAGAGATAGGCTGCACAGCACGACGCCGCCTTCTTTTTTTTTTTAATTTATGAAAAAAATCGATCTGAGAAACAGAGTTGACCTGCTCTACTATTTACTAATTGATGGTGTTGCTAACATCTTTACATGGCTTTCAGATTTTATGCGTCACTCCTAACTTAGCCAACAGGGGTCTGTTGGTTGTCTCTTTGGTCCAGGGACCGGGAGGAGGGACACTGTGACAGGGAGGTCACTTAGACCTGAGCTGTCCACTCACTCCATTAGTCACTAGCCACATGTGACTGTTAACTGAGATCAGAATCTGGTTTCTGAGTCGCACTAGCCCCGTTTGAAGTGCTCAAGAGCCACTGGTGACCAGCGGCCACCACGCCGGACGGTGCAGATGCAGGAGTCCGTGACCGCTGCGAATGCTGTGGACAGGGCTGCTGTGGAAGGCCCCAGAGGTAGATCACCGATGGCAGAAGTGAGGAGGGTCCAAGCTGAAGCAATGGCAGTTACATGGAGGGGACACGTCTCTCCGAGACACAATGTCACTCAGGGTGACCAGAGGTGGTGCATTTAGGAGGCTTCCAGCTTTCTCCCCCAAATGGGTGCACGGTAAAACCGCTCACTGTTATAGTACATATAGGAGAAGAGGCAGGGTTTGGGGAAAATGGATAACATCGGGTTTGGACCCAATGAGAGAGAGAGGGAGGTGAACCCGATGGGTGGGCGGCTCCTGGGAGGCCTCTGGGTGCTGGACTGTGCCCTGGGAGTCGGTGTGGAGAGAGCTCCCAGAAAGGAGTGGGCAGTAGCCCCGAGCAGGGGCTGGAGCCGGGCATGGGGTGAGGGCACTCGGTGCAGCAGGCCAGCAGGAGGTGCCACGGGTGGCGTCAGAGCCCGGGGAGCCCTGACCTCAGGGCAGGGTTGTCAGACTGTGGCTGAGTCACACAGAATAAGTGCCCACTGGCATCAAAAGTAGCACCGAAAATATGAGTGAGCTGTGCATACAGTTCAGTAAACGTCTTTCCCTGCAGCTTCACTGTGGATGTGTCCCTCTGCGTGCATGTGCAGGAAGTTGCAAGGTAAATCCTACTTCTGGGCCGTGGCCCGATGAGTTTGAATGTCACCGCCTTCTAAAATGAGCATCACAGACCTTTACATGGGACATGGGAACTGGGACAGTGTCCTGTTGCTCACTGTCACCCAAATCCTGGCTTATAGGAGTCACTCCCTCAGACACATTGCAGAGAGGAATGAAGGTAAAGGGTAGGACATCAGAGAGGAATAACCCAGTGTCAGATGTCACTGGTTAGGCAACACCGAGAGCACGTATGGCCTCCCCTCGGCGATCCCCGGGCGCTGGCGAAGCGGAGGCTAGACTGCACCAGTAAACAGAAGTGCGGAAGTGGGATGGGGCGAAGGACAGAGAGACGGAGGGGCGTTTGTTCCATGGGTTTTGCACTGAAGACAGAAAAGTCTGATATGTGCGAGGAAGGGATGACACAGGAAAGGCACACTCTAGAACTGTGTTGCCCGGTAACAGCATCACTAGCCACAGGTAGCCAGTCAATGAGTCACTTACATTAAAATGCCGCTCCTGGATCACAGTAGCTAAGTGGCGACTGCACTAGTGGTGATCAAGCACCTGGAGGCTGCTATATTGCACACGGAACATACCATCATCGAGAAAGTGTCCATCGGCCAGTGCTGCGCTGGAGAAAAGTTTTAATCCATCATGCCTGCAGGGTCTCAGTGAAACAAGTGTAGGTTAAGCCAGTGCCCTGCGCCCCTCACCTCCTATCCAAATGTGCTCCAAACCCAGCAGAAAACCTGTGGGGGATGCTGTCACCCTCTACACAACAGGATCACATGCAGTCTCAGTGAGGGGGAGCTAGCCCTGGGAGAGGTCAGTGGGGGCTTTAGGGAGGCTGCTGGCCCTCAGGAAGTGGTCAAGGGCCGTCTGGGCCTCCTGCGTATTCATGATGCTTACTTAACAAATCCTACGGAGGCCTGTAACAAGCAGAAGCTCTCAGAGCTGCGCACCTGACTGCACACTGGGACGGGGCTGTGGGCTGGGGTGCAGTGACCGAGGGCGTTGGGGTGTCATGGGAACAGGGAAGACAGGGGCACTCGGGCCAGGGTAGACAGGAGATGGTGAGCAAAATTCCAGTTCTGCCAAATGCAAGCGACTGGTAGAAGGCCAGTAAATGATGTTTGTGATTTCTGTATGTAATTTTCATGGCTTTTGTGGGGCTCCTTAAAAACAAGAAGGAATGTGGTAGAAGACGGAGGTGTTATCGTCCATCAGAGCCATCCACTCAGTGAAGTGAGTCAGACACCAGGAGACAAATGCCGCATGATCTCACTTACATGTGGAATCTGAAAAACAAAATACTGAATATGTGAACACACAAAACAGAAACAAACTCACAGATAAAGAGAAGAAGTTGGTGGTTGCCCGGATGGAGGGGAGGCTTGAGGGTCTGGGTGAAAAGATGAAGGGATTAAGAAATGCAAACTGCCAGTTATAAAAGCAGTCACAGGGATGCAGAGTCGGCACAGGGAAGACAGTCAACAATACTGGAACACCTATGCACAGTGTTGGACAGGTACTAGACTTAATCAGGTGATCACTTCGTAAGGCACATAAAGATCTTATCACTATTCTGTACACCTGAAACTAACAATATTGAATGGCAACTGTAGTTGAAAAATACATTTTAAAAATATGTTAATGCCTGGGGGGAAAAAAAAAAGAACCAAAGTGTCCACTTAGGCTCTGTTACTGAGGGTCCTGCTAACTCCCTGAGGTGAGAAAGTCACTTCTGGAATTTTAAAAATAAAATGTCCAATGTTATGAAAAAATCTGTCTTTTCTAAATCACCTTGTTCCCAAAGGTATGTTTATTTCTCTCTTCCATGAAAAGTAGTTATTCCTCACAAAAGCTCATTTACTCCTCTTTTCTCCCATCCCCATCGGTGATCTGTGACCCTGTGCTATATTTGTCTTGTCTGTGCTCCAATGAGACGGGAATTTGGAGCTGGCTCTGGAACCATTTCTAAACCAGTTTCTGATGAGGTAACTGAGGCTTAAGAATGTGAAATGACTTGCCCAAGGACATGAAAATGATGCCTTCCAAATCCAGTGCAAATGAAAATATTCTATTCAGCAACACAGTTGGATCTTACAAACATGCTGGATGAAAGAAGCAGGTTCTAAAACAATAAAATTGTGAATTCATGTCTGACAAGTTCAAAAACAGGCAAAATGAAACCACAGCACTTACAGGTACATGCAGGTGACAAAACCACAGAGGAAGGGGGTAAAAAGAAAGAACCCCAAAGGTCGAGAGGCAAAGCCGGGCTCTAAGGAAGGGTGAAGTGCCAATCTTCTCATTCCATTGATTCCAAAATGACTTCTGAAAAGCTCCATCCTTTGGATCCACCAGTCCCGCATCAGGGGCACCCATAGATGGAGCCTGTAATTTTTTCTGGGAATTGACTCTGCAAGCTGTGGGCTGGGAGGTGCTTCCGCCCCCAGGGAGCAGTGGGCCGAGCAGTGGTCCTGTGGCTTCACTCCTTTGGACACGGCCTCAGTTTAGCTTTCTCTTATTTTGCAGGGGTTTCGGAGCGCAGTCCTTGGGGCTCTGTGGAGGTGGGTCAAGGGCTCCCCGAGGGGCAGGAAGCCACTGAGCAGGACCTGTAGCCCCACATCTGGCAGCATGGCTGCTCGGCTTCCAGCTGCTTACACGCTGGGCTCCCGCAGGGCTTCCATTGGCTTTGACGCTAAAGTAAAATGTAGAAAACTCCAGTGGTATCAATTCTCCCCAATACTAAGTGCTAGACATAGTATTTAGAAATACTGGAGATACTTTTCTCTAGTATTTATCTAGAATACTTTTAAATCTCTATTCCAGAGACTACTCATTAAGACAACTTCCTTCAGGCCTCCCTCTGGACACAGGGCCCTGAGGTTTTGGGTTTTGCCCCCCAACTCCCTACCTCACCCCTTCCAACGACACTGCTCCCACTTCTGTGCCGAGGAGCCAGCTGCTTTCTAGGGGCACGTGAACCAACTCCAGCCACAGCGGATGCTGGGCAGGGTGCACAGCTGGGCCATGGGAGAAAGGAGTTGGGGACCCAGGGCAGCCACTACAGTCTGGGTCCCACGGGGCTGCCAGACCTAGTGTCCTCATTCTAGACCTGTCTGCTGCTGGGTGCCGTGGTGCTCAGGACCTCTGGCCTCCTGTCTGACCTGCTGCCTTCTAGAGCTGCTGACGCAGAAGTCCTTGGCTGTGCAGGCTGCCTGATCCCTGCTCGAGAGAGCTGGCCACAGGGAGAAGCAGTCACCTGACAGCTGGGAGCCAAGTGGCCAGGAGCTGAGGCTCAGGCCATCTGAGTGCAGTGCCAGGGCCATGCTCACTGGCCAGGACAGTAGGAACGGGCGTCCGGCAGCTCGCTGGACTCCAGCACCAGCCCAGCCACTGGTCCTTGAGAGAACAAGCAACCTGCAGAGAAGTTCGCCTATGGCGTCTCTGGGACTAAGTTCAAAGTCGTAGCCAGCATGTAGTATTAACCAAAGGCAACTGTGCCTCTTGGCCTCAGTCCAGGACTTTGTTATTAAAAAGAGCTAAGACCATTTACTGACTTATTACCACATTCCAGACATTCTGCTAAGTGCTTTATGTACATATCTGGGTCAATCCAAGTCAAAACCCTACCTACATTTTAAGTATTTTTCCCATTTTATTGAAGAGGAAACTAATACACAGAGAGGTTCAGTAGCCGTCAGCATTACTGTATCAATACAAGTGCACTCAGATCTGAAAGGTCCCATCCAGTCCACTGACTTATCAACAGCAGCTGTGGTGCTTCAGGCTCAGGGCAAGCCCCCCGGGATGCCCTCCGTGCACATCAACACCCCCCCCCACAGCCCACCATGCTCCCCTGCAACCCACCATTTCCAGCTCTCTGAGCTCCCCGCCCTCACCAACCTCCCTGGCCTTCCTTCTCCAGGGCACCCCCTGGCTTGTCTCTTTGTAGATTCTTGTGTAGAGCAAACGCTGGAATACAGGGTCCTCCACGAGTCCCCAGGGATAGTTCTAATCTGGGGGGACCCAACGACAGTTCTCAAACTTCAAGGACCGTCCACACGTGCATCTACATTCATGGCTACAGTCCAATATTTGATGATCCTAGAGATATCTCCGAGTTATCAAGAACTGATAGAATTACGCTCAGAGGTCTGTGTGCCTTGGGCAAACACTTCCTCTCCCTGTGAGTCCTCCTCTGTGAAATGCTGACAATGCTTGCGTACACCTTTCACAGGGCTGCTGTGGGGATTAAATTAATTACTCCATGCAAAGCACTTAAAACTGTGCCAAACTCATTGCATTATTACTATTATTGGTGTTGTCACTTTATTGCTCTTACTCAGGCAGGAAAATATGCAATGCATTTCAGAAGTAATTCTATCAAGAAGGCGAAACTTTGGAAGCGCTGGCATTCAAGGGCTAATCTGGTCTGTGAGCAGCAGGCTGGCCCAGGACCTCTGCGCCTGAGCAGCAGGATAACCCGAGGGTGCAGCACCTTGAGGCCACCCGAGATAAGAGATAAAGAACCCAGGAGTCATTCCAGTCAGCCTCTTTCTTGATTTGCCAAATAGCTCCAGGGTCTTAAAGAGACTGAGTAAAAACAGCATTCGTATTATAATCTTTTTATCTAATAACTCCATTGCTCCCCACCCCCACTCCTGCCCTGGCCTCAGATGCAGCCTCCATCCCAGGCTTTGTCACTGTAGGTCCCGTTCTGGGGAGGGAGTGGGTGGAGGACCTGGGCCCCTGGGCAGCTGCATCACAGCTCAGCCCAACCACAGACGGCAGAATTACACTTGGTAGATTTCCTTTTTTTCCCAACCATGAGTACTGTGGTACTCGGCATGAACACGGCATGAGTGAAGATGTATTTTTATTAATTTGGTTTAAGTCAAAAGAAACCTTTGAACCTACACAATGGGATGGGGGGCACTGGAAATGACCATTGTGTGGCTAAATAAAGATTTTCTCTTACTATTTAAATCTCTTCAAAATAAATCTTCGGGGACTGTACCAAAAGGAGGTTAGACATGGCACACAAAACAGGAGCATGCATCTCTGCCTTCAGGTCCATCCCAATGGAAATGACAGGAAAAGAATAAAAAAGGCAAATGTTCATAACAACAATGAGAACCGAAGAAGAAAGAACAGCTCTTGAGAGGGATCTGCACACTTTGGGAAGTCAGGAAGCAGTTAGATGAGTAGTAACTGAGCTAGAAGACTTGAGAAAGTTAAAATCAAAGCCTCAGGAAGGATTAAAATCAGAGGCACCAGATGCCTTTGAAAGTCAGAATGCGGGCTGGACAGAAAGCCGGAGGGTCTGTGAAAAGTGCTCACGAAGAGCTGTTATCCGCCCTAACTCCTTCCCAAGCCCACGCTATCTGGCAACGGCTCCTGCCTCTCCCGCTGCAGGACCGGAAGTGACCCGGCAAGGCTCTGGATTTGGGGCTATCGACCACAGCCGAGGGGATGCCTGAGCTACCATTTTGAAAGCGGAGATTAAGTGCAAATCCACACACTCTACCGTGATCCAGGCTGGGACCTCCAGACACACATGTGGCTGAAAGATTCCTTTTGGGAAAACCGACTAGCCCAAGAGAAAATACCTACAGATATCCACAGGGCGGGGGGTCTCCCAACAAAGCATAGCTGAGGATCTGCCTAATCCCCCGGAGAGGAGGCTGGGAGGCTGGGAGTGAGCCTCCTGCACGGACTAGAGATTCTCATGAATATTTAAGTGTTTCGTTCCAAAATGAGGGTGGCAGCCAAGAGTCGAGTACCTTCTGAAGAAAGCCTCTAACCTCTAGAATGAAAGATGGGGCGAATCACATGACCAGAGACAAGGAACTGGGAGAAAGAGTGTACAAGGAGCATGAGAAAAGGTCAGCGAAACACGGAAACTACATTCTAGAGGGGTAGAAGGGATGGCATCAGAGATAGGAAGGGGGAGCTGAGAGACGAGCCTTTTTAAAAGAACTTTTAAAAGTTAAAAACTTGAGAGCAAAAATTAAAAACTCAATGGCAAGTTTAAAAAGTGTGTTCAGGATGTCATCCAGAAAGTCAAAGAAAAGAGATGGACGTGGGAGCGGGGAGAGGTGAAAGGAGGCGGGGAAGGAGGGAGGGAGGGAGGGGGAGAGATTTTGAGATGGGTTTTGACTGAAAACCAGAGAGAGACAATAAGTTAGAGTATCCGCCCTGAAGGTCCACTATCTGAATAATAAAAATCTAGAGAGAGACAAGACGGAAAACATTTTAAAGGAATAATAAAGGAAAGGACCGAGTGAAGAATGTGGTTTGTAGATGAAAATGAGCCTCACAGTGAGTGTAAACACACACATACACACACACACACACACACACACACACACACACACACACACACTTGCAGAAACCCAGGAGTAAAGAGAGACCGCTAAAGGGGTCAGGAAGGGGCACAGGTCACACAAAGGACAAGCAGCTAGTGTGGCATCAGCCTTCTCAACAGCAGCACTAGAAGTTAAAGAACAATGAAAAATGCCTCAACATCTTCAAGGAAGTCGACTGCCAGCCTAGAAGTTTACATCCAGCTAACCCGCATGAGGGGGCAGCGAAGCTGCCGCAGGCGTACACGCACCCTGCCTCTTAGTCCACCCTGATTTGCGGGGCTGGTGTGGCTGGTGGCGTGACTCTGGACGCTGCTCTTCCAGGTGACGGCAGGCATCCTTGAGAAACACGGGGTTAGATGCTGCCCTTGGCGTTCACTCTGAGGCAGCTTATGCTCGAAGTGGGGCTGCGAGCGTGTGGAGCGCTTCGGGGGTGCGTCCGGTGAGGGAGAGCGGAGAGCTGAACTGGAAGGGATGGAAGAGAGAGAATGTTCCAGGGCACACGCTGCAGGCTCGGGAGTCTACTAACCCCTCTGTAAAGTGATTCTGGGTGATGCTCCCATTGCAAAGGGCTCTGCAGTTGTTCCGTGCCCAAGTTCACGTCTGCACCCTGTCACCTGGTGTCTGGACCGCTGCGGCAGCCTCCCCGCGGGTCTCCCTGACACTGAGCTCACCCCTGGCCCCTCCACTCCCCACACAGTGACTACAGGGATCTTTCTCCAACCCACACCTGGGGGTGTCACTCCCCTGCTCAGGAGTCTTCGATGGCTTCCGTTGCCCCCACCCCCTCCCAAGAGCTCAGGCAGCCGAACTGACTCACCCAGCTCCAAGGTACCTCTGTTGTGGGCTCTTCCCAGTCCCTCTCCCAGTGAGACCCTGAAGCTGTCCTCCTCTGCTTCAGTATCATCCACAGTGTGACATTCGTGTTTTTACGCAGCATTTCCCAGGGGTCCACGAGCCCCTCACGGGCAGGGACGGCTTCTGGTCCGTCGCTGACTCTCCAGGGCCCGGCACAGAGCCTGGCACGCGGCAGGCCCTCCCCCTCATGCCCTAACTGCAGAGCATTGACCCGTTTCCCCCTCGTGAGAGGGCTGAGCTCAGAGGAAGGCCCCAGGTGCACTCCCGTGCCCCGCCTGAGCAAGGGTCCCCCGTCTTGGCTGGGTACCGAGTCCTTTACAGCTTTTCTGCGTCCCAGAGGTCATTGTGGCATTAGGCTCTGTGTGGAGCTGAGGGCTAAGACCCCTCCAGATGGGCTAGTCCAGCGCCTGCATTTTGCTGATGAGGAGACTGAGGCCGAGCGAGCGCCGGTGCCTTGCCTAGAGCTACGTGGCGGGGCAGGATATGGTCTCCTGGCCTCCAGGCCCGTGTCCCACTGGCCCTCAGCCTGTGAGTAACGGGACCAGTGGGAAAGGGGTGACGGCTCTACAGACAAGGGAGTGCTTCACCACTCTGCCCTCCCCACTCACCACCGTGGAAGTTTTCGCAGGGGCTGTGGGGATGGGGACATGGGAGGCAGGCGGGCACGGTGACTCGAGGCCGAGGGTGAGGGCCTGAGAGGGATTCTGAGAACAAGCTGACTGACTGGAGCAGGGCTCAGATGGCAGAGAGGGGAAACGCAGGCCGCCGGGGACCTCGGGGAGCCCCCCGCTGCCTCCATAGGGGTCTGTCTGCCCCGGACTTATGAGCTCCTCGGCCGGCAGTGTTCGGGTCTTATCTACACAGGGAACTGTCTCAGAAGATGTAAAAATGGAAGGGGAAGGTCCTGGATAAAGGGCAGCAGGGAATCGGTCCTTGGGTTCTGTGATCTGACCCCAGGAAGGGTCAAGAGGTCAGGGAGGGGGCCTTGGTAGTGGTGACAGTAATCTCGAGCCCCACGAGTGGAGGCTGAGGTGTGGAGGCAGGCCGGCTGGGGCTGGCGTGGACTGACTGGCGCCTCTGTGCCCAGGCCACCTAGGGGGGCGTCAGGAGCCAGGGCTCTGGACGTTGTCCTTGGTCACAGCTCTCGTTCTTTCTGTAGTTATTTTCCTTTTGTTCTCCTTGAACATTTAGTAAATGGTCTTTTTAAAAATCCAGCCTGCCTCAGCTGGCTCTGGGGAACCGGGGGTACTTCATGATGCCCCTGTTGGGGGTTCTGGGGGCCGTCAGCAAAGGAGGGGCAGACCCGGGCCAGTGGAGTAGCTGGGTCCCAGAGTGAGGGCCCTGAGGCACAGGGAGAACTGCTGGGCCACTTACCCTTCCCACTGGAAGAGTCTCCTTCCCTGATCAGTCCCCACCAGGGCAGGGGACTTTACTGTGGGCAGGGAAAATCTCCTACCAGCGCCGGCTGAGCCAACTCCAATTCTTGGACTCGGTTTTGCTGTACAAACCACGAACCCCCTTGGTTTTAGTGCCATTCAGTACACAGTCCCTCCCAGGCACAGCAATTTCTTTTTTCAAAATCTGAAGTAAAAATGCAATGGCTTAACCACAGCCAAGTTAAAACACAAAAACCAAAGCGTCTTTCTGCCCTCTGATCTCATAGTCTAAGAAAACGACAGGCAGGTGGGCTTCTTGCATTGAATCTGCCCGGACAGTCCTTTCAAAATTCAAGTCCGTTCTAAGTGGAGACCTTCAGCTGATTGGTCCGATGCTTCTGGTCACCGTTTTTCTTGTTGAAAACTGTGGCACGTGATCCCAGGTTCCAGCCTTTCCAAGTGTTCTGATACCCCCTGGGATGTCGTCTTCTGAAACTGGGCCCCCACTTTCCAGCTCAAGGACCCTCCACAGGTCCCTGTTCCTGTAGGACATCTCCTTAACTCGATGGGTGTGGTGTCCAGAGTCTAGACAATCACTTGGGAATGAGTCCCTGGCCCTACCCCAGATATTAGGATCAGAATATTAGGGTAAGATCCTGTAAGTCTGGGTTTTTAACTAGCACCGCAGATGATTTCAATCAGGCCACCAAAGGACCAAAAGGAGGATCACTATTTACTGTCTGTTTACACACGCCCGTGCACTCACACACAGAGGCTATCATTTATTAACCATCCACTCAGGACAAGGGTCTTAACTACCGTTCTCTCCTTTAATCCTTACAACCAGAGCAGAAAGCATCCCCATTTTTATGGCCAAGGAAACAGAGGTTAAACCGCTTACCCCTGGCCGCAGAGTCGGGACATGGTGGTGCAAAGGCCATCCGCCCTCACCCACCCACCCCCCCTCACTGCCCGTTCCTGCCCACGAGGAAGCTCAGGGCCCCCTACACACTTTCTTCACGGCCTGGGCCTTCTTGGCTGATGCTTGCCATGGTTGGGCCTCTGTCGCTAGGGCCCCTCCATCCCCTCGTCCCCTGAATGCCTCAATGGCCTGCAGAGGCACCCTGGTTTTGTTAGCACCCTCCTATCCCCTTCTAGACTCACCAGGGAGAACATCCACAGTTTCCACATTTAGAGCCTCCATCTGGCTCGAGCATCTGCTAAGCCAGGCTATTGTTTCCCCAAACCTCTGCGGGCCTGCATGCCTGCTATGGGACAGACACTGAGCTCCGGGCGGGGAGGGGTGGGCCAGGTGGGCAGACCCTGCTGGACACGCCCAGCCTGGGGGGACAGCCCCCGGCCCCCCACGAGAAGTGGTAGACGCCTCTGGCGTCTGGGAGTCAGCCCCCAGGACACCGTGCACGCAGTAGGCTTGCTTGGGCCGCGGCGAGGGCCTGGGCATCGCAGGCAGGAGGGATGCATTGGACGCAACGCTGAGGGTTACAACTTGCAAGTCCCAGGTGAAGTGTCCCAAGTTCTTTGGGAAGAGTCTTAAAGGGCAGAGCCAGCCTGCCTAGGAGGAGGTATAATATTTGGGGGCGCTATAAAGAACAGAGATGTGGAGTCTGCCCTTGCTGGGAACATAGAAGAAATGGTGATGGGAAGAGGAGCTTCCCCGGCTGCCAAGAGGAATGGAGGGAGGTGGGCGGAGAGGACCGTCCAGGCCTGAGGGCCGCGATGCCCAGGCGGCTAGAACCTCCAGGCCCAGGTCCAGACTCATGCGGGCGGGTGCAACAGGCAGCCACATCCAGACCCTGCAGACTCAGGGCGGAGGGAGCCGGCAGGTACCAGGATGGCAGTCAGTCCGGTCTGGCCGAGGGACGTGGAGCGGGGGAGGGGCAGACAAGAAAGAGGAAGGCTTCCCTGTGAAGCAGTCGTCTCCCAGATGAGGACTGGCAAACCTGTCCCATGCCTTTTCACGTACGGCCAGCAAGTGACAATAGATTGCCCACTTTAATGGTTGGGAAAATAAAAATAATTTATTTTACGATACATGAAAATGACAAAGCTCAAATTTTAGTGTCAAATAAAGTTTTGTTGGAACACAGCCATGCCAATTTACTGACTATTGCTATTGTAGTACTTACGGCTGTTTTTTGTGAGAACAGCCGAGTCCCACCCCGAAAAGCCTAAACCACTGGCTCTTTGGTCCTTTCAGGAAAAGACGGCTGACTCTTGAGCTAGAAGAACCCCTAACAAGTCCCCAGTAAGTTACATATCAAATTAGTCTCTGTGGCGGCGGGATCTGAAACTCGCCCAAGCTGACCCTGCGTGGCTGCGCAGCGTCCACCCGCCTTGGCCGCAGGTCCTGGTGCTGACGCTGCTAAAAGTCACTGAATGCTCTTCAGGCTGAGCAAGCACTTGTCTGGCCCAGAAAACACATTCGTGGGGGAATGTGAATGTACATGTCAAACCCCAGTCAGGCAAAGCCCCAGCTCCAGGGACTCTAGGTGCCTCTGCAGGGGGTCTGGGGGAAGCCCTGGTGAGGGACCAGGCAGGGGCTGGCCCCGGGGCTCAGGCTGGAGAGGAACGTCTGAAACAGCAGCTTTGGAGAGAGAAACACCCCTTCCCTGCAAAGTCCTCTTTGTTTATCAACACCATGATGAGAAATGTGCACATCCCAGCAAAACCCGCAGGTCACACATTCGCAAACAGGCTGCCGCGCTAGCGCAGGAGGGCTCTGGGCCTTTTCAGCCCAGAGGTTCTAATTCCAGGGACGGGGAAGTTGTTCGGTGAGAGAACAAAGTGGCTTCCTTGCACAGTGAGTGTCCTGTCGCCCTCCAGAATGGTGTCTCTCAGTCTCGGCTCGCCCCCAGCACCATGTGGGGGAGGAGAGTCGTCTCAAGTTCGGGGGAGCTGTGTGAGTCTGGAGGGAGCTAATTGGTTTTAGTGGGAATTACGAGGACCTCGCAGCCCACAGGCCAAGGGGCAATGGGGCGGGCTGCCAGGACGGAGCACTGGCCAGAGCCCCAGGCACTGCACCCAACTGCCAGGCAGGTCCACAGCATCTGGACTCCAGGTACGGCATTGTGCAGCCCAGGCTGTGTGGGCTGCAGCATGTCGCTTAACCTCTCTGAGTCTTGGGTCCTTGCCTGTTAAGTGGGAGGGGGTGGGGGAGAAACTGCTGCCAGGTAAGCTGGCAGAGCTGTCGTGAGCACTGGCGATAGTATAGGTGACACCCTTAACTGGCCTTGCAGGTTCTGATAAATTATAGCTAGGGCTATTGCGTGCTTCCTGATGTGTAACAGAGCAGAACCACCTGCGACCCACATGTGTTAGGGCTTTTAGTACCGCTGAGTCCCCTTAGCTTCCCAAGCAGATTGTAAACTCCCGGAGGGCAGAGGATATCAAGGTTAGATACCATCTGTGAGCACCAGGTTTGTGGCTTGGCGACAAATACCTTGTCTCTCGAATCCTCAGCGGCCCAGAGCCGGTGGGTGATGGGCACACGGGGAGTAAGGGGGGCTGCATTTGGACGTCTGGCTCCAAAGCGCCTGCTGCCCTCGCTGTCTCGGGTACTCTGCCCCCCGGAGCCCTCCTTCCCTCCGATCCCTTGTGCTCTGCTGGGTACCAAACTGGTGCTCAGGCAAGAGGCTGGAAGCATAACCCATGGGGCCTCCGAGCCCAGAACTGCAGCATCCAGTTTGACTCTGGTTTGACCCTTCCCAGCACAGGGGCTGTGCCTGACTCAGCAGCAGCCACACTTCAAAAGGCAGAGACTCCTGTTCCTTCTCGCAGTATCTAAAGTAGGATGGAAAATATGCCTGCTGAAACGCTGCCTCTGCTCCCAGGGCTGGAGAGAGGGGCACTCCCCCTGTCACCCCGATCCTGTGAAGGCCAAGGAAACGAGCCCTCGTGGTGGGGGAGGGGCAACAGGCACTGGACAATGAGGTGCCTGGCGTGGACCTGAGAGGCGGGCAGACCCAGGAACCACAGGCAACGTTTGCTTGGGATCCTGAAATAGCTGGGTGGCAGAGGACAGAGGCTGCCAGGGGGCACTGGTGGGCACCCAAACACGGCTCCTCCTGGCCTCCGCTCACAAGGCTGATGTAGAGATGATTTTTTTAAAAAGCCTTGGCCTAGCTGTTGTGTTTATTCAAGGATAAGATGACCCGACTATATTTAGCGCAGAAAACCTGCAGGTGTTTGACTCTAGGAACTGCTTTGGCTTTTGCTATTAGTTTTGGTCCCCTCCCTTCTGGGTTTCATTGTTCCGTGGCTGAGGCAGCTGGCCCGACTCAGCACAGGCCTCCCCAGCTCTCTCGGCCTGCAGGGAGGGTCAACGCCCCTCTGTCATGTAATCTCTGGTTTTAGGGTAAAACGGGATGCTGTTTCCATTTCAACCCTAATTTAAAATTGTATGCCAACCTCAGTCCAGTGTAGGCACCCTAGTTAGCTTAGTCAGTTGGCTAAAGTTTTGTTTTCAACTAATTAGTTGACTCAGTCTCTTTGGCCTCCATTTGAACCCTCTGTTCACTAACCAGAGATCGGGAGTTGTGTCTAGTCCCCTTCAGAGACTCCCGTCGGAAGGTGCAGGTTTGTCCCTCGGTACCCCACCCACGTGCCGCCCTGAAAACGCACGTGGAAGGGAGGAGAACCTGTGGCCGAGGAGCTGAAGGCCTGAGCCCCAGGGTCAGACACCCGAGGTCGGTCCTGGCTCTGCGGTGGCAGGACATTTGGGTTTCTTCCGGACACTGCACGTGTCCCCACCTGCACGTTGCTGGGAGATTGAAGGCTGGTGCCCAGCACAGGACCTGGAGCTGGGCGACACTCCCCAGTCACAGCAGCAAGCCCGAAATAGGGGCCCCACCCGCAGCCCCCACCCACAGTCCCCACCTGAGTCACAAAGGGAAGGTTGTCTGAGAAAAGCTGCTGGCCTGTCCAAGGAATTCCTTTCCTGTATAAGGGAAGCGGATCTATTACCAGGCAACTCAACACCCCTCCGGCCCTTGAGAGGGGCTGGCGCAACAATGGACATTTATTTGCATGGGAGTTAGGGTTGCCGTAGTGGGAGGAACAGACCTTGAGTCAGGTCATTGTGCACAGGTCTGCCTCTCAGAAGATGCGTGACCTTGGGAGGCTCCGGAGCGCTCGGAGCTCCTGGTCCCTCCTCTGAAGAGGGACACCACTACCCACTGCCCAGGTTTCGGAGGCTCGCAAGCTACACACACACAGCACGCAGTTGTTAAACCCGAAAGCCTTAGTCAAACGTGAGCAATTGTCCCAGCATTTTCTCACGGCTTAACTTCCAACAGGCCCCTGAGCAAAGGCTCACCCACAACCCATGTTGGATGCATTAAAATTGTTCAGGGGAGTCTGGCCAAAGTCTCCGCTGTGCTTTCTCTCCCTCCCATTCACAAGCCTGCAGCTCCAGACCCCTTTCCCTGGTGAGCATCTGACAGAAGGAGACTTGCTTCTCACACCTTCTCCTAGGGCCACTTTTAAGAAACTGCCCGCCGTGCAAGGCAGCCTGCGTGGGACTTGCTTTGATGACAAGCCCTGGAGCTGTCGATAGGCCTGAGATGCAGTCGCAGTGAGAACAGGCAGGCTGAGTGGCTGGGAGTCGGGTGAGGAATGACCTGCCTGGACGTGACACTGGGCCTCCCAACACGGCCCTGCCTCCCTGGCTTTTTGACAGCACTCACAGAAATCCGCTCTGTGAAACAGGGACGCCAGTCAAGTGGCTGAGAGGCCTGCGGTCCGTCTGCCAGGCCAGCACACTCTTCCAGATGGCATTTACCCCGGAAGAGGCACACAGGCCTGTGGTAGAGGGGAGAGCACGGGACTGGGAGGCAGGCGACCAGCACAGTGGCCCCAGCTCTGCTGTTGTCACTTGGGGCAGACGGTCACTTGATCTCACCAATGTCCCCTTCAGCTTTTGAGCAGGTGTGGCAGGTGGACCAGACAGTGACCATGGTGCCCTCCAACTTCCTACTCTATTCCAGACTGGGCTGCACCCTTGGCTTGTTTCTCCTTGGCCTTGCCCCCCACCTCGGGTTGCTTGGCAAACCCTCTGAGGTCCTGTTGATGCTCTTAGCATCTTCCAGCAGATAGGAATCCCAAAAGACAACCAAGTACATTAGTGTCCTACCCAATCGCTACTTGGACAGTGAAGGAGAAAAAATGGCCCAGTAATTGAAAAATATATCAATACTTCCCAAATCCTGGAGATACTGGTGCTGGTGGCCATACCGCTCCAATGCTGAGGCATTAATAATCGAAGGTGACTCAGGAGAAGTTCCACCAAATACCCGACGAGAAAGTCTATTGTGGGTGTTAGGTGGGTGAGGAATTTGGCAGAATACACTGGAAGGTGAGGGCCACAGCTGTAACGACCTTGTTCAGGAGGCAAAGGGCGCTCATGGCCAGCAGTGTGGGTGCCCAGGTGATGACGACTCGTTCTGGGGAACTGGGAAGTTACACGCACATTGATCCGCATGTGAATATTGGTCTGGACAAGCCCGGACTAAAACGGTTGCTGGCACGGCAATGGGCATACAGCACATCCAGGTTGACTATCCGGGGTTCAGCCTTCTAGCTGCCGGTGGCCCGGGTCCAAGTCCTCCATGGACAAAAACACCGAGCTCAGCATCTGAAGCACCAAATCCCTGCCAGCTGGGTGGGGGAGGGCAGGCAGGGGAAAATGAAACACAGGTGTGCCCAATCTAGGTTTAGAACTGATACTGCCCAGCAAGTGCACCGAGGTGTGGAGGTGTGTGGTCGGAGGTGTGGCAGCTCAGCTGGGTTTGGGGTGGCTCTCTGCGGGGCGGGTGCATGCAAGGGGCTGTGTGCTCTGGAAAGGGAAGGAAGCCTGCTTAGAAGAGTAGGTAGAAGGCTGGGAAGGTAGACGGGAGGCATCTGGGGAGGACCCCTCACACTTCTGACATCTGCCCTTGCACAGTAAGGTACATATGAGTGCACACAGGCACACCTGTTTCAGAAAGAGCCCTTGATGAGTCAAGGAAAATGAGGGGAGGCAAGTGAGGAGACTGACGAAATGGCCCACGGAAGAGCTGAAGGCCACACCAAAAAGGCGGAGCCAAGGAACGCTACACAGGGACCTGCCGCTGGCTCCTGGGCAAACATAATGTAACAGGATCGTAAAATCGCTCTTTGATTTGGGCCCAGTCCTGTGATTACGGAGGGGGAAGAGAGTCACTCCAACCTCCATGAGCTGTTCCGGACCCAAAGCCGGGCCAGCGTGAGGAGGTGCTGACGACAGAGGCGGCGGGCTGGCTGCAGCAAGGGCCTGGGGAGGCAGAAAGGGTCAGTGAACGCACACTCCGCAGGAGTGGTCTGGAAGAGGCCTCCGCGCCCACTGGGTTCCGGAGATGCTCATCCCCACACCGAGAGGTTTGAGCAGCAGCAACAGGCAGGTCGAAGACAAGGGGGTGAAGGGTTTTTATACAAAGACATATGCTTTTTGATGACAGTTACAGAAAATACCACAGGAGTAAAAGCAGTTCAGCGCAGAACTGAGGCCCTGGACAGGGCGGGGCTGGGGGTTGCGGGGCGGGGGGGGGGGGGGGGGGGGGGGGGGGCGGGCTGTGAATTGGACCAGAGGAATCAGGAAGCAAGTTGGTCACCAGGCAGGATCTACAGTCTCTATACCCCGTAAATGTCATCTACCAACTACTCAAATATCACCCGTTCATGTCTAGCCTATTTTAAAATGTGAAGAAACCATGGTTAGCAGTCATGTATCATAAAGTAAATAACCAGTTCTCTCACTGTGAGGGGTTTCAGGCCAAGGTCAAGCTGATGAGAACCTAGCTTTCAGCACTGAATCAAACAAGACTATACCACCGAACATGGGCATTAGCTGAGAGGCTGTGGTCAATAACAAAGCTCAGTTTAAATTAATTGGGCACCTTGGGGAGGAGTCCAAATAGTAAGGATGATGAGCCCGCCCCAAGGTGACCATACACCCCCCAGAGAAAGCACCAGCTTCGGAGGCGTGTCCACGGGTGTTTCTGATAACTACGCAGCATCTTCCCTGAAACATGAAGGAAGTTCACCACGGAAGAGATGCACAAAGGAATGAACACAGGAAGGTCTCATAACTGACAAGGCATTTTTTTAAATATATCTTTATTTCTCAAACTCAAAGCTCTATTTCATCAAGTTCTAATACATTTTGCATTGATAAATGATTTTACCTGCTTCACGTAGGAAGGTCAGCGACCATCACACCAACGAGGAAACCTCACGCATCCTAGTAAATGACTATTTCAAAGGCGAAGCACATCTAGCGTAACAAAAGCTTCCAATCTAGTCTAACCTAATGAGTATCTTACTTTTGAATTGTATTAATTTGGAAGTTAATGGATAAAAAAAAATCTTAATTTTCCTAAAGTAGCTATTTTTTTTTCATTCATTAAAAAAAAAAAACACAACAAAACCAGATGGCTTGAGTTTTCAATCACCCACAGATCCGTGTTCCTGAACGGCTTCCTCTTTAGTGGATGGTCTTCTCACCTTGCTGGGCAAACACACACACAGCAGTTTGCACCAACTCGCACTAACCCAGGCAAAACTCCAAGCATTTTCTTTTGCTGACACTTAGCCTTTTTTTTTTTTTTTTTTTTTTAAATAAAGTGATAGGTCAACAAGATTTAGAACTTGAACTCACAAAAAAAGCATTTTCTTTCCTGATCCTCATCTTGAAGTCTCCACAAATAATCCTGAAAATTTGTCAGGTCTTTTTAAATATACCACCTTCTCCCCAGACACACACACACACACACACACACACACATACACACACACCCCCTCCCCTGGTCCTCTGAACATAACTGGCGGAATTGGACTATGTTCCAAGGTCAGCTGTGACATTCTGGTCTCTGCCAGATTAAGGGTATGAATTTAACCTTGGCCACCAGAAGTTCCCTCACCTTACAGAATCCCCCCAAAGGCTTCTCCCTCATGGAGAGCCCCAGGCAGACACCCCAAGAGTCACAGCCCTGGCGGGCACTGGGGTCTTCTCTCACAACTGGATAACTATCATTCAGTCTCCGGAAGAAGATGTTTGTGCTCAGAATCCAGCTGCACCCTAAAACAAGGCACCAGCCCCAGAAAGTTAACAAGAAGGGGGGTGTTCCGAAAGGTAGGAAGCTGTGTGTAAGCGGCACCACTGCCCACAGTTAGGAAAGCGGTACTCGTTCCAATCCTCACCTACCAGGAAGGCAAGGGGCCAGTGCTAGCAGGGAGGCTGAAGAACAAGTAGATTTGGGTGTCAGCCATTTGCTTACTAAAGCATCACAAAAAAAAAAAAAAAAAAACAAAGAACTCCACAGGTTCACACACAGCTCACCATAACTCCAATCTCCAGGGAAAAATCAAACTCGGGGCGCTGGGGGGACTTAAATGTCAAACCACAATAGTTACCAAATTGCAGAAACCCAGCATCTTTCCTCCCAGACTCCCCCACCTGCCAGTCCTCCAGGGTGTGGCTCATGCCATATCCCACAAGTGGTCAGCAGGAACCCTGATTTAAAGGTGTTGGTGACACAGGGTTCGGTTTCAGGGTTGCAGTTACTGAGTGAGGAATAGTGTCTCACTGCCAAGGTGAGGTTTAAGGGTGAGACTGGAGCTCAGGGCCAAGAACTCAGTGTGCACCCTCTGCCAACACAAGGGAAAAGGTACTGTTTGAATCTCACTGCTGTTGACCTGATTCCAAGACGCAGGCTGGGGTAACGAGCTGCACACTTGCAGAAAGCATCAGAAAACTGTTCAGAGCCCTGAAGCAAATGAGACTGCTTAAATGTATGCGAGAACTCGCACTTGAACCTTAGTGCCCTGGCCACTGCCAAGTTTCATGTTACTCAACACACAGAAAAGAACCACCATAGGACTCAGTACAGCTTCAGAGTACCTGGTGCCTGTGAGCCGCATGAAAGGCAGGTTTCAGCTAGAATTTCCAGACACCTGAAATTCAAGGTTACCTGGTCTAGTCTGAGGCAGGCAAAAGGCTCACAGAGCAGGTGGAGACACCAGTAGCCCTGGGTGATATTTCAAAAGTATAGCTTTGGTCAGTGTGGCTTTTTACCCTGATAGTTCTAGAACACGCCTGCTCTCAAAATCCAGAACAGCTGGGCTGCCTAAGGGCTTCAGGCGAAGAGACCACCAAGCTGGCCATCTTGCAAAGGTGGGAAAGGACTGCAGGCTGGGGGCTCCTGGCATCTTCTGTGCTTCCCTCCACTCTCAAAGGACTAGTTCCAGCTAGCGGGGGACGAAAACGAGCAGAAAGCACTCCAAGGACAAACCGACATTTAATGGCCTGGTGCAGTTCTGGTCCCCTCTTCATCTGGAGCCTTGCAGCCCAGTCCCCCACGCCTCCTGGTGGGTGCATCCCGACTGCCGGTGGCAAGTGCTTTTGTTGGCGGCTCCATCAGGTTTCAAAGCTTTTGTTAAACAGATCTGTCATTTCTGAGCAAACATGCTGCCATCTGACCACAATGGCAGTCTATTACGGTCATGGATGACCATGTCGTTTTCAAAGTTGGGATTCACTCTTCTTTCACCGTTCCCCTTCTAGCACGGAAGCACCCGCCCCTCCCCTCCAACGTCAAACTGGCCTTGACCCGAAGCCAGTGCATTCAGACATGACGGGCCCCCAGAGAAACAGGAGCTGGTTACACTAAGAAGTGGCTTCTCTTTACCTCACACAGCACAACCTGGACACTGGCTGAGCCTTTGAGTTCAGTCAGGCCCCATGTGCTTTGTAAGAAGACCAAGACACCACATTCCAGGAAAAAACCCTGAAGATATAATCTTCAAAAAAGGTAAACCACTCATTTTCTATTCAGCATTTCTGTAAGAAGGCAACTTCATTGCTTATTAAAGCAAGGAGGAAGCACTCACTCGGGGCTGGGGTTTGCACGGCCACAGGACAAATTTCAACTCAGGACCACGGGCTAGATGGAATCACTGTAGAAACCAGGATGGCTGGCAGGATTGGGTTTCTTTGCCCTGGACACCCTGAAGTGATGCTTGCTAAGCGATCACACAAAAACTTTCAAAACACAAAATCCCTTACTTAATCTACTGGGGCAGCAACAGCCTAGAGCGCTCCCATTTGCTAAGCTTGCTTTAGACTACAGGTTAATACTGTTCTCCTTCTAAAGTGCAGAATACAAACAGGTGTGGTCAAATCTACCAGCATCAGGAGCATTATTTTTCATTCACACAACTGACCCCCAAATATGCCAGGACTGATCACTGCAAGGTGCCTCAGCGTGGCCACCACACGCAGGCCCGACTGGACGCCAGCCCTCTGCCTCACACCCAGCACGGGGGCAGCGGGTTCCATTCTAAAGCAAAGTTAAGCCAAAGATACCTGCCCACGAGGGCAGATCACTCCACAGGCTGCCCAGTTTTATTGAAATTCCTGAATTCATTTGCTGTCAAAAACAAAAACAAAAACACCACAAAAAAACCTGGAGAAGGAAATCACTACTTTTGAACAAACAAACAAAAAAAAAAAAAAAAAAAAACACAAAAAAAATCAGCCCAAGTACTCCAGAAAAACAGCTTGTCATACTTGGAATGTGACCAGAATGGGTTTCCAGTGAAAACACGGGGAGACCCTCACACGTCAGTTACTCCAATGACCCCAGACTCGGCTCAACCCTGAGTCTTAGGAAGAGAAAAACAAAGTGACGAGCTGCTGAGGAAAAAAAGAAGTGTCAGTCATAAAGGTTCCTTAAAGAAAAAGTGGACATTCAGGTTTCCTATTTACAATCACGCCTACCCCCACCACAATTCTAGTTTAACATTATGTTCCACATTTTATTTTTTCAAGTTACAGTTCATGAAAAGATCTTTTTTTCGTCTCAGCAACCTCACACAATTCCTCACAGGAGCACAGCATCTAAACCAGGAACCGCTCCAGCCAGACCTCCGTTCTGCAGCAGCCGGCTTTGGTTTGCTGGTGAGAGGGGTCCTCAGCTCTGCTGATGGGCAGTAACACACGCAGCGCAGTCCTTGGAACAAAACTGAAGTCACGGGAGCACCCTATCGGTTGCCATTTTCTGCCTGACTAAAAGTGATGCCAGAAAATAGACCATCAGCACACTTCCATGCACCTGGGAATCCCCAGTGGGCACCAGCAGCGCCTTCTCCAGGCCCCAGTGAGAAGCCAAGTGGCTCCATACTTCTCGCACCCTGCCTGGGCGATTCCCCAACTCAGTCACCGCACGGAGCTCGGACCTCCCCGCGCTCACGTTTGGGACATGACAGGTTAGTGTCTGTCTTGGAAAGATGTGGATAGGCCGTACTTCCTACAGCTTTTTCCAAAGTGGCACTGGAACAATGGGTCCCTTTAGGGTTGGCTCATGACACACTGTAGACCCATTCCAATGGGTACACAAAGAAAAAAAAGCAGAATCAGAGCTGAGTTCCCCTTTAAGAGGCAAACACCTACATCTAGAAGGAGGCTCCCCTACTTGAGAGCCCCTGCCCTACGGGGGTTCCCGCGGTGGAAACCCTCAGGTCTCAAGGTTAGTTACAGGGCAGCCAGGTGGGGTAGGGCTGGCTGTAGGTCACTGGAGGCTGGGCGATGTAGTAGTTGTTGAAGTTGCCATCGCTGACGTAAGGAGCCGGCTGGTAGTAGCAGGTGACGTTGGTGGCGCTGGGGATGATGTTCTGCTCGGCCAGCACGCGCAAGGCCAGCAGGGAGATGAGGTTCAGGGTCTGCCTCCGCTCGTGCCCCATGAGGCACACGGTGCTCTCGTTCACGACCCTGCGCAGGATCATGAGGTAGTCGTACTTGCTCCGCTCTCCTTCGGCAAAGTGGTTCTGCAGGTAGGTCTCCAACTTCCTCTGCTGTTCCAGGATGTCCGGGAAGTCGATGAAGAACCTGGAGCACATGTAACGCTCGAGGGTTTTGATTTCCTCCTGGTCTGTGGGCCTGAAGTCCCGCACGAGGAGGTTGCTGTACTTGAGCAGCCCCCCGCCCCTGATCTCCTCGGGGTTCTTGGTGGCGATCAGTCTGTTCTGCAGGTGGTCAAAGGCTTCCTCGAAGTCCCCGTACATGCTCTCCCCGATCACTGTGGGGTGGAGATGCTCGGAGATGGGGTGGCTGGAGCAGTCATAGAAAAAGAGCAGAGAGTCCAGGATGATCTGGAAGGAGTCCACACTGAACTCAAACTGACGCCGGATGGAGTCGACGAACTTCAGCTCCACGTTCCTGCCGTTCTTGTTGGAGAGGGAGATGAGGCTCCAGCGGTCGGTGTCTGCGCACACCTTCACCAGCTTCTGCACGTAGGCCTCCTTCAGGGTGACCGGACTGATCTTGAGCTTGTTCACACCCTCCGGCAGGAAGTTCAGAAGGGAGCACAGCACCACATCCCTGACCAGCTGGAACTCGACCTCGGTGGGAAGAGCCACGTGGAAGATGAGGTCCAGGTCTTTGTAGCCCAAGCCGTTGTCTTTGACCAAAACGTGGCCAGCGGCAGAGCCGTTCAGCCGGACGTCCTGCACTTTGATGCCTGCCTCCTCCAGCTGGCTGCGGACGGTCTGGACGATGTCCTTCAGGGTCATCTCCAAGGTTGGAAAGTTGCCTCGCCCGTGGATGGGCACGACCTCGGTCAGGACTTCATGCAGCCGGCTCACCTGGTCCCAGTTGAGCACGCTGAAGGACACGCCGTCCCTGGTGCTGCTGCTCTCCTCTGCCATCTTGGGGGACGTTCTGGCCAGGAAAACTGAAAGCGAGGGGGTGAGAAACAGAGTTAGGGTTCACTTCCACTGGCAAAGCAGCTCAGGGGACTCAGAGGTGATGCTGATTTTTCTTTTAACCTTTTCCTGTAAATAGTGGTAAGCGGACTTACTGCTGGGTGTTGCTGTGAGGGTTAAATGAATTAACTACATAAACAGTGCCTTCACCAAGCAAGGCCAAGATCCACACTTACCCTACACCACATCGGGCAACTTCATAATCTTGTCTGATGTACTTGTTTTGTTTCACTTGTTTGGTCCAGGGGCCGGGGGCGGGGGCAGGTTGTGCCAGTTTGCGGGATGGGAAGGAGACAAACTCTTTACGCCAAGTAACCTGGACACAACCTTAGCCAACAGAGGGCCCATGGATTTGCTAAGTTTCCTTGCTTTCTGTGAAAACCACCTCTCCTGCCCTTGGCTCCCTCCCTGCATCTTGAACTGGCTGACACCTAGCACATGCAGAACAGAGGAGCCCCAAGAAGGGACTTCCCTCACTCCGTGACTAGATGAGTTGGCAACTCTGGGCCACGGCCACCCGAGAAGAGGGTGTTGGGTCAGTGCCGTTAGCACCGCGCACACTGACGTCCTGCCGGCAGGAACCCACATCCTTCTCCTGTATGGGAGTGGCCCGCCCTCTGAGAGGCACTCTCGTTACCCAGGGCAGGGCCGAGGAGCTGTGAATGACGAGATTCCTGGGTTACGAGGGGTCAGGTCGGCTCTGCAGTGGAAGGACTCTGCCCAGCAAGGAGGCCTGCACAGCACGTGGGAAACTTCAAGGGAGTCAACTTTCAACTGCATTTTGAAAACTAGTCCCTTGAAACTACGCAAGGAGCCGAAAGCCTGCACTCAGAAGTAGAAGAAAAACATCACTGCTCACATTTGACCTGCTAGAGCCACAAAGTCACCAAGGTCATTTTCGACTAAGTTATACTTTGCAGAAAATGAAATGCAACAGACTCCCAGACATCGAAATGGCATATTAAAAAATGCTGACCTGGTAGGGGCAAGGTGCCCGTGGACCCACGGGGGTCAAACATTAGCTACAGGGATGGAGGAGCTGCAGCACAAGGTCAAGGTGCTGTCCTCAGACTGCACGGTGAGCGGTCCCCCTGCCCCCTTTACCTTTCTGACTTCCTACAAGCCCCAAGTCTGCCCAATGACCTCTGCAGTTGCCTCTCTGGAAGCTGCTGCTTCTAAATGAGCATCCAGCACATGCTGTCCTGGGGTTCAACCGGGGGCCAGGGATCCTTGCCTTACCTACCCCACTCACATCAGCAGGGTGGTTGTCACTGTCGGGGTCCCCTGGATGCAGTGGGCTGAGCTTTCCTGGAGCCGCCCACTGAGAAGGTGAGTGAGAACACAATGCATCGATCCGAGGAGGTGTGTGGTAGGGAGAAAATGTAATGTGAAGGTAGACTAGAGAAGTGTCCTCTGCCTGGGATGAAGAGGAAGACGGGACACAACATGAGCTCATGGCTGGAACCGAGGGACCAAGACCTGGCCGCATCCAGTCTGGCCCTCGGCCTCCTCCTCAAGCTGATCACAGGCTCCTGTCCACATATAGGTTAAGGGACTGAATTTGCTTGGTCGGAGCTGGGAAGGCTGAGCTCCAGGAAGGCCAGTGTGAGGGTGAGCGCGCCTCTGCTCGCTATACAGAGAAGTCACGCCAACGGGGAGATAAAGTTTCCCTTCAAACCTGCTGGGACGGCATTAAAAAGCCCTCAGCTACCCGGACCATCCTGCCACAGCACTAAGCTCAGGAGACCAGACAGAATCTATGAGGAAATACTTAGTGTTTATTGTAGCTGGCATTTGGCGTCGGGTCAGATTGGAGACAGTAGTTTTCCTTCCTAATGTGCTTTGTGGACACGGTTTTCTGAGGCCCCTTTCATGATGAGCATCCAGGGCCCTTGTGCGTGTTCCACAGGGCACGACCCAACCCAGTTCAAACGACCACAGAAAGGCGTGGCTGGAGCTGTGCTTTGAGCCACTGCCAGGCCCACCGTGATTTGGTGACACAGATGTCAGTCAGGTGTGCTGCTCTACCTGTAAAAATGCAAGTGGGGAGCTGCAGTCCAACCCAGTACTTGGAATAGAAGGAACAATTAATTTTAAGAAAATCACCAGCAAGAACCCCAATCATGGTGCAGAGAATAACCATAGGGATGGCTCTTGACTCAGGCCTTTCTTTCTAAGGAATCATTAAAAAAGGAATCATGGAGAGTTGAAGTCAGGAACACCCCCACCTCTGGAACAGTGGTCCTTAACTCCACAGGAGGGGCACTGAGACCAGGGAGCACCTGAAGAAAGCTATCGCTCCTCCTCCCGAGGGAGAGAAAGGACACAGGCAGGAGAGTTTTCCTATATTTTTAAGCCTCTGAATTTGCAGTGGGTTCAAAGTCAGAAGCTGTTTCAGGCTGAGAATTTGTGAGGCTCGCACGGGAGCAGGGGCATGAACGGCCGGAAACGTCATGGACAATAGAAGCAGCGTGTATGAGCCCCATCGGGGAGATCACAGAGCCACCACCCTGGGAACGCCGACATGGAAAGCAGACAAATCGATGGGAGAGAATTTTCAAATCTAGGAATAGAATCTATTAATAAGGGGAGTCAGGATATAATAAAGGAGCCACTTCCCAATGATGAAGGGAAAAATCATGGGACATATGGATAGTTAACTCAATTTTAAAAAATAAGTAAGTTGGCTCCTTACCCTGTGCCAAACTAAGATCTAGATGGATGAATAAAAAACTTTAGTATAAAATATGAAACCCTAAGAGTACTAGGAAAAAAACCATGGAATTTATAGATTTACAGAGTAGGTATTCTTCCTCTCTACATCATAGAAAACCTAAAAGTCCCCCGAACTGACACATTTGCCTATAGCCAAATTGAAATATCTGCAGGGCAAAAATGCCATGAAGAAGTTAGAAGACGAAGAAAAGTATTTATAATGTTGAAGTATTCGTTTCTTCCACAAATAGCGAGCTCCCACAGATCAGAAACGCTAGAACCCTAACAGAAGAAGCGTCACGGGACACGGACAGCGGCTCGGGTGCGTGACACACCCAACCTCACCCTAAAGGGACAGGCAAATTAAAACTTCAGCGTGGCCTTGTCACCTATCCAACTGGCAGAGAACCAGCAGCAGGCACCTCGGGTGCAGTGCCCGTGGGTTCTCCCCGGAGAACAACGTGGCTCTCGGTTCTTAGCAGCTGTACCCTTGGATGGGGTAATCCCACTTCCAGGGAGTCTGCTGTGGGTTCCACCCCTTGGCGCACTTGCAGGTGCGCGCAAGACCCCTCACTGGAGAAGTATTTGTAAAGCCACAGGCGCCAGGGCACACGTTTGTCCAAAAGAATGGTGACGGCTCTGTCTGCATGAGTGTGCAATGCTCATCGAGATTGTGTGATGGAAAAGCTAGTGCAAAAATCTGTGCAAAAGTACAAGTCTGCACTTATACACCCATAATGTCTCCGGAAGGGCACACAGCGGCTCGGCCTGCCCCAAGGAGCACCCCCCGGCTGGGAGATGGGGGACAAAGGGAAATTTATTTTATCCCTTTTGAATTTAGAACCTACACACGTGTCAGTTGAGAAAAGTTAAAATGATATTCTGTGTTCTGAAATCTTTCCCCTATGAGCCTCCTACTCATCTGCTACCTTATTTCTTTCAGTTACTTTCCTAGCCCTCCCCACCACCCCCATAACCACGTGACACAACCACACACACGTAGAAGCTTCCCCTCCAAGCCTCAACTGCTGACCTCTGGAGCGGCGGCAGGGGAGGAGGGACTAGTTTCCTACCGAATGGCTCTCAGTCAAGTTTCTACTTACGTACTGTATAGAAGAAGATGTCCACTGTTTACCAAAAAACAAAACACACACGCACAAAACAAAAAAACCCCTGTACTTTCAAAATAATGGATAAGCCATCCCATCTAGTTCCATTCTATGTTTGTTACCCAAAAACGTGTTAGTAGTTTTGTCAGAATTGCTATTTCTCATTTCAGACATAGTATAGCCACCCTTGAATGACACTGTTATGCTGGTTATCAGCTACAGCTGCAAGAACCTTAATAAATGCAATAAGCACTTTTTCAAGACTCTTAAGACACCTGTGTCTGGCTTCCGCCCTATCAACTTCTGACACATGCACTTTAACGGAGTTAACTTAGCCTTCAGAAAACAGCCCATGTAGGCGAACAGTGCGGGACGTGACCAGTGTCAAGCCCACGGTGGGGTTTTTACTTCTCCCAGTTCACCATGATTTAGACACAGGAGCTCAAGCTCCTGAAGGCGCACATTCAGGCTGAGCTCATGTTCAGTCCTTAGCTCATTAGGAGAACCCAAAATGAGTTACGGATGCCTAGCATAAAGGAACTGTTTTCCCTCACCCATCCAATTTCAAGTATCAGAGGCACATTTTCCAGTTACACAGACATACACTGGTATTACCAGCGAATCCAAGTTGTAGGCCCTCAGCGCTCAGAGAACACACCAGAAAGCTTAGTGGAACAGGCTGATTTTAATTAGCCGCTGGAAATCCACATCGACATAATCCTCACTCATTCCCAGCTCATGAAAGGCCCTGGTGAAAGGCAAACTCTAGTTCAAAAATTCACAAAATAGTGATGAGAAGAAAATTAGTTTGACGCCTGGTAAATTCAAACTAAAGAGTTTGATTTTTCCTTTTGCTGCCTGAGAAACAGTCATTCTACTTTGCACGGAGGATACTGGGAAAGGTAAGGACCACCATTTCCCATTGAACTGAACATTCAGGCACCTTTTCACGAGGGAGGATGACCAGCTTCCCACCCAGTTCGAGCTGTTTCATCTTCTAAAACATCTGACTCACGATGAATGACTGTATGTTGGGTAGCCCCGAGTTCCGTTTCTTCTATCACCTGACTGTCCCAGAAGGGCGGGACACGCACACAAAAGGAACACAGGTTTGCAGAGATCGCCACCCGAGTGAAACGGAGGCCAAGGGAGGCCAGGAGATTAAACCAAGCACCCAGAAGATGAGCGGATGCCTAGCTTCCCTTTGTCCCCCACTCCCCACCTGGGACAGAGCTACTCAGCGCAGAATGTCTGAAAACCTGTGCTTGAGCCCATTTAGGGGAGGAAAAGCCATTTCTAGTCCTGCTTCATCATTTGTCTAGATCCCAGAAACAGGAGTGACGGTGGCTTGGAAAGCACGAGGGGACTCGGGCCAGGCGAGCAGGGCAGGCAGAGGGGACGAGGGTGCCGGGAGTGTTCGTGCCTCACCCAGGTCTCATGGGCACATCGACACCGGTTCCCCCTGGTGTCTGGTGTGAGACACAGAGGCCGGCCAGAGTTCCTGGCGCATGTGCAGCTCTGCCTCCAAGAAGGAAAAGATGGTAGGTACATATTTAAGTCCAGGTCTGTGATCTTTAGCATGAAAGCTCTGGAAGCTCTCCAGGAAGAGGTTGATTGGAAATACTGCCGTTCTCTCTGCCATGGCAGCCCCTCATCCCACCCAGAGACCTGTGAGCGGTATCCTTGACCTCCGACCCCACTGTGGGTTCAAGAATACACAAAAACTCAAACCACGTCAGCATTCCTTTGATGGTAAACTTCCCTTTCACAGTTATTAGATGTTTACCTCAACAGCCTGGACCTTCCTACCAGCACTTTGGAGCTCAGGGTAAGAGACCCAGCCATGGGCAATGGACCAAGCCTGGTGACAGACTCTAAGGGGGGTGTGTATGCAGAGCACAGACACCTGCTGTCCCTGGCTCCTGGCTGAGAGGGCACCCATGCACCTGTAGCTGCCATCTTGCACGTAAACCCTGCTCCTCTGTCTACAACAGAGGACACTTGCAGAAAAAAGTTCCCTTGCACAGAAAAGTAGATGGCAATATGCATCATTAAATCCCACCCCACCTCTTCCCTTAGCTGGTGAGTGAATGAGAACCACCGTCTGGGTCTGTTTCTTTGCTTCCTGAGAAAGGAGGGTGTAGAGAGGCACGTGAAACAGCACTTAGCATGGGCCACTCCACATCAACTCCCATTTCTCTCAGGCTACAGCTGTCCTTTTCCCTCCATTAACCAGTAAGAATCAGGAATGATTAAGTGAATTGTCTCCAGATTCTCATTGTCTTGGAACTGGTGACCACTTCCACCAGTTCTTGCTGCTAATAAAGTGATCTTTCCTAAAACAGAGGTCTGATTGGTCCTGTCCAGAAAGGAGAACCAAACGGAGAGCCTTCTGTCAACCGTGTGGCTGTGCACCCGCCTCCCCTTGGCAGACGCCAGACAGGGGAGCTCGAGCAGCTGCCCTTTGGTGTCTGTGCAGGGCAGACTCTGGCTGAGCCAAGGGCAGTGGTCATCCTCAAGAACACCAAGGTGGCTCTGAGGGCAGAGAGGCCGAGGAGAAGATAACTTGTTGTCCACTGTGTGGCGCGGGAAATCCCATTTCTCAGTGGGGATGTGCATCAGCTGTGTACTCACTGAACGTCTTATCAACAACCCTACCCACATCCTTTCCCCCCAGGCTCACTCTACCACTTCCTGAGACTCCAGCAGTACCGCCAGATGCAGAGCCCCCCAGGGCCTCTCTGTGTGGTCAGAGCCACGGCCAGAGGACGCCCAATGGGACGGATATTTAGCCAGGTGTTCAGATATGAGCCACCAAACTCTACTTGACAACATCCCAAATGCAAGCGTTGTGGGGCCTTGTGTGGATTAACTCACTGACCCCTTCAGCATCCCTGGCACAGGAGATGCTGCCATGTCCCCTTCATAGAGGAGAAAGCTGGGAACAATGAGACCCGCCAAATAACTGCCGAGGGACTTGCCTCCGGGAAATGGCGGAAATGGGAGTTAAGAGGCCCCCTGGAGGTGGATACTTGAGTGTGTGTTGGGGGGTGGGGGGGGGCATGTAGAGCTTTGAAGACAAGCTAGTTGCTCAGGTAGTTGTAGGAAGTAGACTGCAGCGAGAGGAAGGAAAGGGGAAGAAGGTGTAAATGTTTTTTATAAGATGGAGGAAAGATGTGCTAAGGTCACCCAAGAAAGGTCAGATGTCAAGTGCTGAACGTAAGACAGAAGCATTTAGAACAGAACTAACAAGTGGCAGTTCCAAAGCTCTCTCCTTCAAACCCATTCTGGATTTGGGGGTGTCTGCAGTTTAGCGAGTCACCAGAACTGAAGGTAGTTAAGTCTAGACATTCTAATAGTTAGGCTAATGTTTGTGTTAAAGGAACAGTGGCTGGGAGATGAAGGCCTGGGGTCTTCTCCCAAGGGTGCTCCACGATGCCGGGGAGGCAGCAAGCCAGCGGTGATTTCAGAGAAAGCAAGTCCAGGAGGGGGACCCAGGAGTGGAAGGAGCTGGGACAGTCGGCTTGCTAGGCAAGCATCAAAAAGAACAAATGAAGGCACAAGAGGGGGATTTTAGGAATGGCTGATCCTTACTTATCTGGGCAACTGAGGCACACCGCCCTGCTCCCAGAATAGAGCAGCACCAACAAGGATTTGTGCCGTGGCTGGACGGTTGGGAGTGTCCATCGGCTGATGATAAAGCAGCAGGACAGGACACACTCCCTGCAGACAAGAGGGCCACTACCAGATCCAGGAAACATGACCTAATGGAGCTGCAGAGACGAGGTGGGTCCGTTCGCCAGGAGCAACCAGGACCCCGCGGGTGAGCACGTGAAGGAGAGCTGGAGCAGCACCGACAGCAGGAGCGCCCGCTACAGGCTGACCCGCGCGTGCACCGTGACCCCGGGGCTGGACACCTGCTGCTTTTCCACCTGCGTGCAGTTCAACCCTTGAGATTCCTTCATCCTCAAGAAAAGAGCTTTGACTGGCCATGGCTTGATATATGCAGCCCCAGACAGCTGGGCGGCAAGGAGAAACACCAGGGTCAGGGCGGCTTCGGCCTTCTGAAGAGAAAACCTCCCTTACTCCCCGAATTCCCAAAGGGCTGAAGGCCAGAAGTTATCTAGGACCAGGGGGAAGCCTGAGCAAGCCCTTTGTCCGCGGGCTGCCAGCCCCGCCACCAGGGAGGAGGGGATGTTGGGAGACTCCTCCACTGCCCTCAAACATGTTAAAAAGTCACGGATAGCTGAGACACGCTCCTGTACATGGAGTGAAGAAGTTTACATTGAGTGACAGCCCAAAGCAATAGAACCACATAAAATAATGCCTTGTTTAAGAAAAGGACAATGAAATACATTGTGTGTACTTTTTCCCGGATGCTATGTTTACAGTTGCCCACCCAAACGCTCACAGACATATTCTACCTCTGTTCAAATAACCGCCCCGTGCTGCAAAGCTGTGCCCTGAGAAAACATTTCTAAGTTGGCGACACAACAACCCACAGATGGTCTTTTCTCTCTCTTGGCTCCTGATCCCGTCCAGGTCTCCTAAATCTGTTTTCTCAGGGTTATCAGCATCCTCCCAGCCGCTCTGCGCTGATGTTTACCAGAGCTGAAGAACTTGGTCCGACTCCCACCACAACTGGGATGCTGCCTGAGCTGACGGAACTGGGGGTCCTGGACCAAAGCAGAACCTTGTGCCGCCTTGCTGTGCACAGGCTTTCTGAGTTTGAGGGGCCCTCACGAGTTCTTCCTCCCCACTGCTGCCAACACACAGTCTTCATGGTTATCGATGACCCCGCTCTGCCCACAGACACCGCCCTGAGCAGACTCCAAACAGAGAGCTCACCCCATCCGTCAAAATAGGATGCTTCAGCAAGTGTGGCTGGAGAGATAAGGCCGGCGCTACGAGATGGCGTGAACGGGATGAAAACACTGGCCCCATGTAACGGGGGACAGCGCAGATGCTGCCATGCTTAAAGGGATGCGCTGAAAGGGCTGCCAATGTAGATTCTAAAAGGCCAGAACACAGACGTCTTTAGGTGGAAGCTAAGCAGAGAAGCCTTGATTTTTCCAAGGTGTCAGCATTATTAGGTGCTAACAACGCTGACATTATTAACTTGAATCGGAAATAATCTTTGTTGCTACTGGGCGGTCCACTCCCTCCTACCAAATGCCTCTCTCTAAATCAGAGATGTTACAGGTCTGAATTCATTTAGAGAGATCCCCAGAGCTGGTCCTGCTGTTTTACAGATTGACTAGACTGGGAAATTAAGACGATTTCTAGAAGGACATCATTTACTATAAGGACGACCAAGGTTACACGCAATCCAGTGCTTAAGGGCTGACGGCCTCCCGGTTTTCTCAAGGGCTGCTTTACTACTGAACTCACCACTCAGAGCTCAGAACAGGTGTCAGCTGTCAGACCAGGTCCTCAGTCCTGACAGTCTACTCACTAACAGCACCCCTGGGCCTCTCAGGAAAGGCATGGGCCACTCTCAGGCGCTCGAATGGCCTTTGCACACATTAGACACATACACCCCCCCCCTCGCATATGTAGAAGCCTGCGCAGGCCCCGCTTCAGTAAGGATGCTGGTCACGCATGTGGCTCCCCGCCCCTGGTTTCCATCCCACACCGACCCTTCCCCGTGGAGTTGACACTCACATGGCAGGGAGCTGGCCTCTTGGTCTGAGCATGACAGCGGGCCCAGCAGGCCCTCTGACCACAATTTAATGCTGCTAAGACCGGAAATTTGGGTAAGCAGGCAGAGTTGGGGGTGAAGGGGTGGGGTCAAGTGAAAGGGCAAAACCACAGGGTGGCGCCTGTTTCTGCACCCACGGCCCCTCAGGAGGCCAAGCCACCTTGTCTTTAAAGGTGTTCCCATAGGTGAAGAGCCACACAAGGCACACCTGCAGCTCACTGGGCAATCACCATTACATCGGCCCTTGCCGAGTCATGTGTCGTTGCCATTAGGCATCACAAAGATGCCTTTTACTTATTTCCTGTTACAGTTTCAAATTTTAATTTGGAGTTCCAGCCTCCTGCCCCTCTCAGATTTTCTCTGCAGTTCTTTGATTACTTTACGATTATTCTCAACTACAAAAAAAATAATAATAATAACATGCATTTGACGAGGAATCAAAAACGCCCTGTGTTCTAGGATGAGGGCTGACCCTCAAGGTGAGTGATTATCAATGAGCTGGCCATGATGACTGAAGTTCCTTTCATTCTCTCAGCTATGTGGGTGCCTGCGATGTTCCCAGTGCTGTTCTAGAAGCTTCTGAGACAAAGCAAGACACACAGATCTCTGCCCTCGCAGGGCTTACGTCCTAGCTGACACTTTTCTGCTATCATTTCGTGTTGTTAGTTCTTGCCTCACATGGAGGTAGAGTCAGAACTCGAGAGGCAAGCAGTTTTGTTGGTGGTAGAGCCCTGCACTGCCCCATCTGGTATCCACAACCTCACGTGGCTGCTGAGCATCAGAAATGGGGCAGATCCAAACTCAGATGTTCTGTGCGTGTAAAATACACACCAGACGTCAGGGACTCAGCACAAGAAGCAAAAAGTAAAACATCTCATTAATATTTTTATATTGATTACAAAGTGAAATGATTTTTGATGCGATGGATTAAAAATTAAAATTATCTTCACCCGTTTATTTTTACCTTTTAATTGTGGAAACCTAATCGTGGCTCTCACATTTCTATTGGATAGCACCAGTCTATTGTTCTGATGATGAAGAAACCGAAGCCTGAAGAGGTCAAGGTTCTGCTGGGACCAGAACCCAGGTGTCCTCACAGCTAAGGCAGCTGCAGACAGGGAGCAGAGCAGGATCAGGACCGCAAAGGGCCTGGGCACGGGGAGCCCCAGGTGCCCAGTGAGTGTCCACCAGCATCTCTGCTCTGGGCCTGCGCCTCTGCTGTGACCACCTTGCAGTCCCCCATGTGAGTGACAGGACTGGCCACAGCTGCACAGAGTCAGTTGCAGTGGGGGTCCTCATGCCCACCTCTCCACCATCACAAGCACAGGTTGGGGATAAATAGAGTGTGTTTGGGGCAAAGGGCAGCCAGCCAGGTGAGGCGGAGAGCTGCCCCTTCTCTGATCCTCCCGAGGGCTAAGCAAGGTGACAGCAGCTATGTCAACACGAGGGGGTAGGAGCAGTTCATGATTTATGGATAATGTTCTTCTCACAGGTGTTTCCAGGGAGCTAATAGAGAGAGAGATGGGACTTTTTGTGTTCACCCAGCTGAAGATTTGAAAGAAGTGGAAACTAAGGTGTAAAGCAGAACTGCAAAGACATACTGAAGAGGAGAGTCACAGGGCAAGGGCATCCTCAGACGAGGCAGCTCGGAAGCCACTGGGAAGGGTCCCAGGGTGGACTGAAGGATGGTGACGAAGGAGCCACATTAATTCGATCAACGATTTGAGTATGTGAACTGTGAGGCGGGGGGGGGGGGGGGGGGGGGGGGGGGGGGGGGGGGGGGGGGGGGGGGGGGGGGGGGGCAGCTGGGAAGCCTCCTTCCAGGGGAGGCTGAGAATAAGCAGAAGACAGCAAGGCTGAGGTCCCGACCTGATCCTCAGCCCCTTCTAGCAGGACAGGCAGAGCCTGCGAGTCCCGAAGGTGCTGTTCCAGGAGACTGGGGCGTAGAACTGGCCCTAGGCCGGGAGAGGAGCTGACTACAGCTCCCATCGAGCTGCTGTCAGTAGGCCCCCAAACCAGGTCAGTGATGGCAGTGGAAAACAAAAAATTAAAAAGACAAAGACTCAGCAGAACTGGCCGCCGAGCGCACGTGGAGCGAGAAAGGCTGATCAAGTGAGGCCGGTGTTGGGTGGATGGGCAGGGTGGGAGGGGCTGGGAGGCAGCAGGGTAACGGCTTGAGGGGTTTCAGCTGTGGGCCAATTAGTGGTCCCTGCCCCTGGGCTCCAAGGTCTCCATTTAGAAAAAGGCCCGGCATCCACCCTGCATTTTGGGCTAGGAGCTTTTGATCCCCAAAGCTCTGGCCCCAAGACCGCACCTACTTAAAGGAGCCCTGCCCCCCAGAGGAATGGCAGCAGAGCGCTGAGCCCACTTAACCTCTGCGTGACAGGCCCTGCTCTAGGCACTGGGGAGGTGGCAGCGAGCACGCACCCCTGCTTCCAGGGCTCACATGCTGGGCGCTCAGACAAGCGGACTGTGCCCGGAGGACCCTCGGAAGCTGCCCCAGCCCCGCCTGCATCAGAGCCCTTCCCGGGCCTCCTGGCACCTGGCTGGCGCACATGGCTGCCTAGGAAGCACTTAACCCCTCACTGACTCCATCCCTGTTATCCCAGAAACAAACTCAGAGCAGGTCAGTGACCCAGACCCCAAAGGCTCCGAGACTGCAAACACCCTACAGGGAGAGTTAGCTCTAGCAATTATTTCTTCACACTAGTTTTTAGTGTTGTTCCAAGAAGTGCCGCGAACACTTCTACAGCAGGCTACAGGGGACAGCTGTCCAAAAGTCTATGAATTCTGAACAATTCATCAGGCCATTACTTACAGGGTTGGATTAGACAAAGATGCTTCCTCTAAACCCTTTAAACTACAAATAGGAGCTTCCTTATAACGCGTGCAGGGACAGAATAAAGACGTCTGAGACCAGAAGTCCCAGAAGCAGCACAAGCGATCACCCCCACTGCTGTTCCCAGGTGGCCCAGGTGGCCGTAAAGACACGCACACTTCTCTGCCCACAGGCATCCGCTTCCTCAGAGTACAGCATATGCCAATTTAACATGCCACAGTCAGAACACCCAGATGGCAGGACAGTTCTCCTACACTGCCTTGTTTCTTCAGTGACAATTCACAAAAAAGCAATGGACCTTACCTAACCAGAGCAGTGTTTTATCCCAACCCACACCTCAGACTCTGCATTGCTTCCCTTAATCCCCACCCCCCCCCACACACACACAAACACGCCTAAAAAATAACAGATACAGTCCAGAGTCTGGTGTGAAACTAAGAAACCCAAACACAAGCTGAATTCCCAAAACTAGCCTTGGGCTTCCGCCACTTCTCCCAGTAACGCAAACAAGGTTTAGTGACTCCATTCAGAGCTCATGGCTCGTCATTCTCTAGTGACTGGTCCCGTGCACACAACACATGGAAGAGGAAGACCAGGTACCACTTACTTGAGCAGTTACACAAACGTTATTTTCTAATTCAGGATCGAATGAGTCTGGCTGCTGGCACTAGCAGAACAAGGGCACGAGCGCCCTAAGTTATCTTTACCGCCGGGCAGTTCCTGGACTTTCAGGACGAGGACTTCTGTTCTCTGGTGGGTAGTGCAGAATGTCCACAATCTGCTCCAGCCTTGAACGCTGGGAATGCGGGCTAAGGGGAGGGCTGCTGGGGGAGGGTTGCTGGGGGTGGGCCGCTGGGGGAGGGTCGCTGGGGGTGGGCCGCTGGGGGAGGGCTGTTGGGAGGAGCTTCTGCAACGGGGGATGGGATTTCAGGAGCTACTGCTGCTCAGGCTGGAGCCGAGGAACTGCGTAGGGGGAGCCACCGGTGCTGGGCTAAATCATGTTCATCTGACAGTTACCCTAGCATGATCTTGCAATACCAGGTGGGTACCATGGAAGAAAGGGCACATAAAGTGTGTTGCTGTTAGCTCTACACTCACACACTAACGTTCCGTATCAAATTAGGGAACTTTGTTTTGGGTGACAATTTAGAAGCCTCCTGACAAAAGTTTTTGTGTGTGTGTTTTCTTTCTTTTTTTTTTTAATGTTACAGGACTCTCCCCACAGCTACCAGAACAATCATGTACAACATCATCTAAGCTGCTTTCTAAAAACTCCTTATTGAGAATAAGTGTACTCTAAAGATACAGGTGTACCTTAAAACATAAGGTTTCTTATCTCAAGTAAAAGCTTGACTCCAGAGATATTAAGTTTTCCATCTTCACAAACAACAATGGCAAAGGACAGAATTCCTGCTGGTCCAGCTCAGACCGTTTCCCTGAAAGCGAAGAGAAAAGTCAGCACTCTCCAGGCCCCACCCCACCCCCCTCAACAGCAGGGTCTCCAGTGCTGGTCTCATGCCCCCCCACCCCACCCCACCATCCCAGTAACCTCTTGGGGATTTAAGACTCAGCACACTCCTTGGTAAGCGCTCCTACCACCCTCACCTCGCTTCCTTGCTCTGATCCTTGCCAAGTTACACATGTTGAAAGGTTAGTGGAGCCAGCAATGGCCACCCTCACCGCCCCCCCCTCCCCCAAGGACAGCTGGGCCAAGCCCAGAGGCGGCTTCAGGAGGATTTAATCATCTTAACTTCATTTTTTGAGGAGGTTCAGGTTCCTAACCCACCTATCCTGAATACCAATTGTCACAATACAAATTGATTACACAGTCTTCACAAACGCTTACAGTAGTTGGTGTACTTTACGCACAGCGTTGTTTGCGTGTGATAACTGCCTTAAAAACAAACAAAAGTTAAAAAGCAGCAGAACTCTACTTAAAGACACCGTCGGCCCTACAGAAGCCTTCCTCGAACCAACAGCAAGGGGCCAGGGGGCTGAGCCGATTCCTCCCGCGGCGGCCAGCCCTAACAGCCAGTTCTAGTGAGGATGGGTGAAGTCGCCCCTCGCTTCCAGGTAGCGCCCTTTTGTTTTGCCGCCCGCCGGCGTTGTGTTGAGGTCTGCAGGCTACCACCTGTACTCTGATTCGTCACCCACCTTCGACACCCCTCCAAACCTTCGCGATCTGAACTGCGACACCTCCCGGGGCAGCGGCGCCTCTGAGCCACCCGCGGCACCGCTAGCTGAGTCAACTGACTGTCAGGCTTTTAGTCTACCCTGTAAGCAAGTTTCATTTCTAAAAGGGGCGGAACCAGGTCGCAGAAACCATAATCCCGCGAAGTTTCCGAGAGAAGCGCAGCACACAAGTCACTTGCTTAGGTCACTTTGCTGCTTATGGTGACCACGGTCTGGTGTGAGTCCAAGTTAGCGATCTCAGCCCGGGCCCTGGCACGCAGCCTGGGAAGCGCCCCTCCCCTGTCCAGCCTGATATCAGCCCCGGACCGCTGCTTCTCCAACTGCGCCTCCCCAAACCGACGCATTCGAATTCGCGCTGCGCGGGCCGGAGCGGGTGTACCTGCGGGTGGGAGCGCAGGTGCAAACCCGAGAGACCGCAAGAGAGGAGGGGTTGGCGGACCCCGGGAAGCAACCAAAGGCCCCCTTCGCGTACGCTTCGGCCTCCCCGCGGTGCCCGGCCAGCGCGCAGCCCGCGGGACGCGCGCATCAGGAACTCGCTGAAGTTTGCCAAGCCTGGCCGAAGTCTCTGGAAAGTTGCAGCTCCCTCTAGGAGCGTCTCGCCTGGCCCACAGGGGCGGAGAGTGGAGGGAGGGTGCCACTGAGGGAGCTACGGGGGAAGGGAGCACCTGGTCTCGCCACCTGTCCGCACCACCCCTCACGCCTCAGCGCCCCCACCGGGCTCCGCTAGGACTCGAGCTCCGCTTGGCGGGGACAGACCCCGGAGGGCAGAGCGCGCGGCTCTCTGGATCCGCCGCATCCTCAAGTCTTTGAAGGAGGGTACCCTGGACTCACCTGGGCGATGGAAGAGGAGATGACAGAATGCGGTCCTTGGCGTGGGCAGTCCCCAGCAGGAGCGGCACGATCACCACAGCCCCCAAGCAGCCGCACCAAGTGAGCCGCAAGGCCACCGCCCCCCTCGTTCTTATACGGCCTGACCACGCCCCCGTCCTCCACCCCCGCCCCCGCCCCCGCCCCTTAGCCTGCCTCTCCGAGGGGCAGGGCAGGGCGGAGCCAGCGTCCGTGGGATCCTTCCGCCTGGACGCCGACGGTGAGGGCACCGCGAAAGGTGCCCTCTGATTGGCTCCTTAGGTGAATGGTTGCCGAGAGACGAGTAAATCTTCGAGGGGGGCGAAGGGGCGGGGGTACTAAAGGTGGTAGCATTGCGCAGGCGCAATAAAGAGGGGCTGCGTGGATACCCCCTTAACTTCGGAGTTACTGGGACTCCCTCTTTTTCTACTTTTCGCTACGCTTTTTTCTTCTGCTCCTATCAATAACTTACCCCCAAGCTTTTCCCATCTCTGTTCCGCACCCTCACAGGCTTGCTTTTTTTTTCTTCTATTTCTCTGGAAGTTTCGCGTTGGTTCTCTTCGGGAGTGAGGAATAAAACCCCCACGCCTACCTCTGGGGTGTGTTTTGAACTCGTAAAAAATTATGGTTTCTGAGCCGCGGGAACCTTCCCGATTCCCCAAACTGGCTGGAGGTCATTGGGAAAGGAGTCAACCACCTGTGTGCAGTTAGTGGGACCAAGGGCCTCGCGGAATCCATCGCCAAGGCTGACAACAGCGACAGCTTCAGCCCTCTGCGGCACGTCACAGGGTCAACCGTGCCTGTTATATAACATGGGGGCGGGGCTTGGACACCGACCGCTCATTCCATAGCAAGTGGTTTAGAGTACTGTTTCTAAATTCAGATAACCTGGGCTGGGATTTCCATTCATCACCTGACTATCTCTAAGGCTTTGGGCGACTAACTTAATCAACCCTCCATAAATCTCCATCTCCTCACCTGTACTGGGACTAAAAATGGAACAGCTTTGTAGGATTGCATAAATATTAAATAAGAAAAGGGAAAGCTATTAGTGCAGTGCCTAATATAAGGTGGGGGTAAATGTTATGTCAAACAGTAACTTATTTATCAATAAACATTTATTGAGCTGTACTGATCCTCTACTGGGTGGTGGGAGAAAAGATTACTTCCCATATGCGGTATTTCCATGCCCCGCCCCTTCCATTCTGCCTGAAATAAATACGGCTTTCCGTGTCTGCCAGGATAAAAAGAGTTCTCATATGCCTTCGCTGGAGAGGGAGAAGTTCCTGGAACATCAAGGAGATAAAAGATCATCATGAGTGCTTGCAGCAAAAGCCACAGTGATACTCGATTGTTGGACATGCAATCAGGATATATGGTCTGATTTTTTTTGTTTTCCTTTTTTTTTTGAGGTATAAATTCAGTAAAGTGCATAAAGATAATGTGTACAGAATGATGAATTTCTACATATGCATACACCCATATAACTGCCACTCAGATCGAGACTTTGACAATCTCCAGCTTCCTCATGCTCCTTCCCATTCAGTGTCCCAGAGGGTAACCACTGTTCTGGCCTCTGTTACCAGAGATTAGTTTTACCAATATTTGAACTTGATATGGAGGTATTACATAATGCGTGTACTTTTGCGTCTGGCTTCTTTCACTCAATAGTGTGTCTATGAAGTTCATCCATGTTGTTGCATAAAACAATGGTTCATTCTTTCCCAGTACTGTGTATTATTTCATTATATAAATATTCAATAATTTATGTACTCGTTCTACTGGTAGATGTTTGGGTTGCATCGAGTTTTTGCCTATCACAAAAGAAGCCACTTACAAATTATCTTTTATCCAGGTTTTATTGAGGTGTAATTGACAAATAAAAATTGTGTCTATTTAAAGTGCACTACAAGATGTTTTGCTATACAGACTGAAATGATCACCACAACCAACCTAATTAACATATCCATCACCCCACAGTTACCTTTTGTGTGTCTGTGTGGTGAGAATGCTTAAGACCAACCCTCCTGGCAAATTTCAAGTGTACAGGATCTGCCAAAAGCAAGGCCTGCTTGCGTGTAATTCGTAGGGTAATAATTCGGGTGTAATAATTTGTAGTTTTAATTTGAACCTTGTACCTAAAATGTCATAGGGCGTACTTGAGTGTGATATTGTTATGTTTCAGAATCATATGCTTATGATTTTGTAATAAAAGATTTTGTAATAAAAAGGCATTATTTGTGCCGGGCTCTGTATACAGTGTTTTTAGCTGTAACCACCATGCTGTGTCTTAGGTCTCCAGAACTTATTTGTCCTATGTTTATACCCAGGATTGGAATTGCAGGATCATAGAGTACACACATATTAAGCTGTAAAGAGACTGCCAAACAGTTTTCCAAAATGGTATAACAATTTATATTCCAGCCACTTATATTCCAGCCAGTGCTATGAGATTGCCAGTTGCTCCACACCTTTGCCTGTGTTGGTACTGACAGTCTGTTTGCTTTAAAAAGGTGCCCAGGGTGTATCCCTGGCTGGTGTGGCTCAGTTGACTGGAGCATTGTCCCATAACCAAAAGGTCGTGGGTTCAATCCCCAGTCAGGCACATACCGGAGGCAACCAATTGGTGTTTCTCTCTCATATTGATCTCTCTCTCTCTTCCTCTCTCTCTAAAAGCAATGAAAAGATGTCTTCAGTGAGGATAAATAAAAATAAAAAGGGAGGTGTGTATTTCATTGTGACTTACATGTACATTTCTCTAATAATCGATACTGTTAAGCAACTTTTCATATGCTTATTGGCCACTTTCATATCCTTTTAGTGAAGTGGCTGTTTAAGTCTTTTGCCCATTTTCAGGGAGTTGTCTGATCTATGAGTTCTTTACATATTCCGCGTATGAGTCCTTTGTCCAATATATGTATTACAAATATCTTCTCCCAGTCTGTGGCTTTCTTTTCATTCTCTTAATGTTATCTTTTGATGAACGGAAATTCTGAATTTTAAAGAAATCTAATTTATTAATCTTATTTTTATGAGTAGTGTTTTTTTGTGTGTGTACTCTTTAAGAAATCTTTGCCCAGCCTAGGCCTTGGAGGTCATCTCATTAGTTTTGTTCTAGCAACTTGTTTTAGCCTTCACATATAGGTCTATGAGTCATCTCAAATTAATTTTTTTGTGCAGTTTGGGGTCAAAATTTATTTTTCCTGCATGGATGTACAATTAGCTCAGTACCATTAGCAAGTAGTTTTGTTGAATGAATTGCTGAAAAATTCAGTTAAGAGAGCAAAGTGACTGGTTACTTAAAATCCAGATTGTCCATAAAAATCCAGTATACATGATCACATTAAAATTAATGCAAATTTTTATATTACATTGGCCTTTAAACTATTTCTACTTTTTCAGTACCTCATGGATACCATTAGCACGGGTAGCCTCAGGGTAGAATGCAGGTCAGAAATTCTTACCTAGAAACTGGTCTAGCATGGTTTGGTTCTACTTTTCTTAGGTGAAATTTTGTCCAGCTTCCTGACCTGGCAATTTCGTGGTAGGTAGGAGGGGCTAGCTAAGAGCCAGAAAAGAAATTCATTATTCATACATGTGTATACGTTTTTCTTTGGCCCCTTTTTTATTTCTAGGACATGACTTGACTTTTCTAGAATTTTGTTTCCATTTTTAAAAATACACAGTGTTCTTTCTACCTCATAAAACTGTGGCAGCCCAGAGCCAAAAGGAGCCTCAGGAAGTCGCCATGTGCTGCCCGCAGGTCATGAAACCATGTATTGAAACCGTCCTCCTGAGATTATCAGAGCCTCCTTCTTGCCAAATTCCAGCCTCTGCTGGAACACATCCAATCAAAATGGTTTCAAGACCACTGCATTCCGAGTGATTCTCTGCTGCGTACCTAGGGTTGCTGAAGAAGAAAAGCTGAAGCAAAGGCAGGAAATAGTCTTTAAAACGTAGCTTGTGCCTCACTTGTGGCCATGACCCTGAAAAAGTTCTACGTCTCAATCAAATCTTATTTTAGATACTCAGGGAAGCAAAGAAATTCTAGCGCTAACCATTTTTGTAAGGCAAGAAAAAAATCTTTTGCTTAGTGCCCAGTTATCCTCCTTGACCAGTTTCTTTATGTCTGGAGTTTTTGTATTAGTCTGTCTCAAGGCGGATCAACGTGATTAAGCATTTATTAAAATACCCTGTTCTAAATATCTTGTCTTTCTTAAAATGGTTTTTAAGCAAAGTTTTTGTTGCTGCCTATTGACGTATAGAGAAGGGCACACACATCAAAAGAGCACACCGCTCAAACTGAACAAACCTGTATCACTAGCATCCAGATCCAGAAACAGAGAGGCACCACACACCTGCGGGCCTGTTTACTGCCACCAAGGTGCCACTGTTTTCATTCTAGTGAGTCTCTGGTGGGGCCAAGGCAGGACCTGGCTTTTCACTTCCCATCTAGAACTCCCACCAATAAATCCCCGTCTCTTCTTGGGCTTCTTCCAGCCACTGGTTTTTGAGTGAAAAGGTGTAAGTCTTACTTGGAGCAAAGCACAGGAAGAAAGAATGAAGGGCTGGTCAGATCTGATGGGGAGGCGAGGGGGAAGTGGGCTGCATCTTTGGGGACAGTTTTATGGCAGCAGAGATGCTGGGGCACCAGGGCATGAGGAGGGGAGGAAGATTGGGGCCCAGAAAGGGGGATGGGGAGATGGTGCATGGCCAGAGAAAAGAGAACGGATGCCAAAGATGGGTGTGCTGACTTCATGAGTGATGCCGCTGGACCCCCTTCCTGTCTACCTCCCCAAGGGCGTTCCTGGAGGAAGCGGGTTGGGTCAGATGCCTTGTGTCCCCGTCAAATGACTTCCCCAGTCTGAGTCTCGGCTTCCTTATCCAAAAATGGTAATTGCCATCAGCTTTGTGGAGGTGTGTGCTGGTCAAACGAGGTAGTACATTCATGAGCAAGTACTCGCCCCGTGCACAAAATATCTCCCTTTGCCAACCTTGGGCCCTTTCTCACGTTACTGTCAGCACACCTTGCCAAGCCAGTTGGAGGAGAGCAGAGGAGGGTGAATTCTCCACACCTTGCTGTGGCCACCCTCACTTCTAGGGCCCCAGATTTCTTATCTGAGGATTAACCTTTTCAAATCTCCCTTCAGGAAACAGGGATTCTGTGACAGTGTAAATTTGTTAACTGATCATTTCATATCTTGTGGCCCACCCCTGAGTCCACTCTGAACCTGCCTTGCATTTAGTCCCCAGGATGTCTCTGCCAAAATGCCCAAACCTCCCAGTACTGGAGTGCATGCCTGCTGGAGGAGAGACCAGCTTCCCCCGCATAGCTTGCCGGAGGACTAAGATGTCCACCTGCTAGAAAGGGCTAGCTCACTTCCCAGCTGTGCTTCTCAGCGCTCAAATATTATCTTCCAGTCCTCACATCAGTCTAGGTATTCAGTTGCAATTATCAAAGATGACTCTAGATGATCTAAACAAAATGAAACTTTTTAAAAAGATATCAGGGAGCCCACAAAATCAGCAGGATGGCTGGAGAACTCAGCTACCACCCATTGATCATCGGGTCTTTTGTGTCCCTGCTTATTCTCATCATTAGCTTCTGATTCAAAACCTGGGTCGGGGGGTATCTGATTGGCAGAGCCCAGACTGTGTGCCCAAGCCTGAGGCACAAAGGTGGCTCAGAAACAGATCACCTGATACTTCCAGATTTCACTGTGGAAAGGGGGCTCTACATCTTTAGACACGGGATTCTCCAAGCAGCAAAACAGTTTGGATCTGGGTGGCTAGAACACCTACCTCCTCCTTCCAGCCTTCACATCCATCCCCTGAGAGCATTGCTTGAACTGAATCAGCATCCTTTGATCCATCTACCTCTGGATCACGGAGGCAGATAATTTTCTGAGGCCTACAAATTGGAGGACAAGGAAATGAATTCTTTTTTTTTATTTTTTATTTATTGATTTGAGAGAGAAAGGAAGAGAAAGACAGGGAAACATCCATTTGTTGTTCCACTCATTGATGCATTTCATTGTTTGCTTCTTGTATGTGCCCTGACTGGGGACCGAACCTGCATCCTTGCCGTAAGGGGATGACACTTGAGAAGTTTTGAGGGTCGAGACTATCCAGCTGGCCCCACCCTGCCAATACTTTCTGCTCTTGGCCAGGTGACACTTTTCCTCCAAATTTCTTAGAATAGGCACTAAGTGGATGTATGGTGGAAGAAAGGGAAAAAAAAAGAAAGAGGCCTTGAATAACATCACCACTCCCTCAACCTCACGTTTCAGTTTCATTTCAGGCTCTATCAGCCACTATGCTGAGCCTCAGTTTCCCATCTGTTTAAAAAACAAGGGACCTGGCCTGCCCACCTCTGGCACCTACGAGCTCAGCAGTGACGTGAAAGAGGCGGAGGGTGAGCAGCTGTGCAGCCGGCACATCTCGCGGCTGGCTGCTTGTGATGACAATGTCCCCGCACTGGCGCTTGTGTAACAGGCGGATATACCGAGAGGGAACGACTGTTTGCTCAGCAGCGAGAAGTCTATAATTAGACTGTCACAACATCAGCAAAAGTACAGGATCAATGTAATCAGAGAAGAAATGGAAAAGAACACAACATCAGTCAAAGCCTCCAGCGGTCCCCGTGGTTTCCGGAGCACTAATCGCCCAGGCGGGGTCAAAGTCCCGCTCCTGGGCTTCGCCCTGGTGATGACCAGGTCAGTTCAGGCCTGCTCCGATGCCTCTCAGCCACCAGCTCTCCTCCTCCCCACATCTCCCCTCCTCGGCTCCTGGAGTCTCAGGGATGAGAGTCCAAAGGAGGCTGGATCGCACCAAAACTCCGTGGCCGAGGCACCTCCATCCCTCTTCTGTGCCAGCTTCTGGAAAAAGCAGAGTCCAGGGTCCCACCATGGCCCTCGGGGGTAGATGCTCTGGAATCTGCGTTAGCACATCCTCAGACGATTCCGTGCCTGTCGAAGCTTGAGGACCACCAGGCTGAGGCACCCTCAGTGCTGTGGAGGATGGCCCATCCTCTACCTGGCACCTGGTATGGCCGGAACACAGGACGGCAGCACGAATCAGGGCAGCCAAGGTTAAAGGGCCTTTCCAAAGCCAAGGGATGATAATGGGTCCCTTATTTTCCTTTTAATCATGTTAAGAATTCCAAGCTGCAGACGTGTTTATCTCATTAATCCTCATGACACCTGATCTAGCGGGGAATGGCCAGTGTCTTTCGTTTCCTTCCACCGCAGTGGCTCAGGGCCCAGCTCTGCCCCTGAAGGATCTGGCTCCCAGGGCTCCTCGTCTCCCCTGAGCCTGACCCCTGTAGATAGAAACGAATGGACTTCCCAAGTCTGTGAGCCCTCGTTTCTCACGCAGTTTTTAAACATAAATCATCCATGTCACATCGCATTAAAATCAGAGAAGCAGAAGGAAGAACTAAACCATCCCTGACCCCACAGCGCTCCAGTGCTCATCCTTCCGCACTGCGGGCGTGCAGACACGCACGCGCGTTCTGTTCCCGCTTTAGTCCGGGGCCCAGAGCAGCCGGACGGCACACTCCACTAGCTAAGGGAGGAGAGCTCGAGAGGGACCGTTCACCTAGTTGTGGGCAAGGTTAAGGGAAACCTTCACAAGGGACGGGACAGCCCCGAGAGACGGACAACAAGCAGAAGCCTTCCCACACCAGGCCTGGAGCGGGGAGAAGAGGGAGGTCTCCAGAGCCCGGGGAGTTGGCTGCCTCACAGCAGCTGCAGCCTCTGGTTGGACAGCGAACTGCTCCCAGCAGGGAGGCAGCCGGAGGAAAACACCTTGCCCCTGCACCCTCGGGTCCGGCCTGTGCCCTGCTGCGGCCGACCACAGGCTGGCCAGTGGAACCGGCAGGCAGGTTGATGCAGTTTGTAGAAGTCAGCTTCCCCGAGACACAGACTGGGGGTTAGATGGGTGAAGAGGGTCCGGATGGGGAAATGGAGGTGGTCCAGCTCACGTTTCTATGTGTGTTTGTGGATGTTGCAACTGGTTTAGAATTTCTAGAATTCCAGCGCAAGAAAATGCAGTGTTCTGTCCTAATTCCTTCCTTGACAACGGCCAATGAGTTAAGTGTTATTTCCCAGTGTTGCCTTCAACGCAGTGAGTTAGGGGACCTGGCTGCTAGCTCTGACCTCTGCTGGTGCTCACTGGAGGCAGAGTCAGCTTTCCAGCCACTCAGTCAATGTGGCCTTCTCCAAACTCAGGGTGCCATGCTGGGAACCCAGGAGAGCCAGACAGGATGGGCTGCCAGGGCTCGCAGCCTCGAGGGGCAGGGGCATAGCACCAATATTCCAAAACCGGGTGGCAGGGCAAGCCCATGAGGAAGGCACAGGGTCTGCTCGAATGATGGTGACTTATTAATGAAAGCTCATCTTTAGGGCCAATCATAATTGATAATTATTAAGAGTAGGTGATGTTTAGATACTGGTGCTGTTCTAAGAGCTATGTAGGTATTTACATTATTAACTTTTTTTTCCAACTCAACCACTATCCAATGGGGAAAAGGACTGTCAGGTTGACCAAATGAAAAGTGTCACCAAAGCACATCACGTTCACTCAAGCCAGCCTTCTAAATGATGCCTTCATTGTCCCAAAGTCCCCTGCTGCGTCTTACACAGAGGCATGTTCTATACTAGTTTGTTATTTTTTCCCAAACAAAACCCCCTTTTGCTGTTTTATTGTGCAGTGACAAGCATCAGAAGCTGTAGCTTCAGCCATCACAAGTGGCAAGGAAGAAGGAGGCCCAGGAGGGCGCTTCCTGAGGGTCCAGGTCTCCGCGGCAGAGCCAAGGTGACTGGGCGATGGGCATGATCCGCATGGTGGCTGCACAGCAGGCTCCCAGGTCAGATGTGCTGGGTTCGAGACCCAGCTCTGCCTTTCCCTCTTGGAGAACTGTTTGCCCCTGCCAAGTCCCAGATCCCTCATGTCAAGATAATAAGATGATGATAATAGAGAACCTCTATCTGGGTACTAGACTCATGGGGTGACCTTCGGACGGTGGCCACCTTGCTGCGCACCTGGAGCTAACATAATGTTGTCTGTGAACAATATTATTTTAAAAAATAAACTCCAATAATCTTTTTTAAAAAGGGAGGACCTCTCTCATCTGGATGCTATGAGGATTCAGTGAGCTAATTCATGTACCGTGTGTGTGTATGGCAGACAGGAGTTTTTCAAAAAATGTCAGCTACAGACAATCCAAGAGACACGCCCTCCTGGGAACTCAGCCTCCTCCCCTGACAAAGGAGGAGATGCTCCCCCAGGGTCCCTCCTGGGCTGGCGCGCTGCCCCTGGCAGGGTGGGGCTGAGGGACCCTGTGCTCTGAGGTACTCTTGTTAGGGGTAGGGGTCCAGACCAGAGCTCACCGGTGCTCCGTGCCAGGTGGCCCTGCCCCTGGAAATGTCAGGGGGGCTGCATGTCAGGTTGTCTCCGGGGTCCTCTGGGCGGACATCAGTGTTTGTTTTCTTGTTTCTTGTTTTCATTTTTGGTGTAGCAATTGCGGCGGAGACCCATGGGGCCAGGCCATGCTCAGCCTCATGTACATGGGACATCAAGAGGAGGGCTGGCCCCGCAAAGACCCTGGGTGTGAGTCTGGGGTCCTGTGCGGTTCTCTGGGCCCTCGGGTGACTCATCCATAAGGAGGCACCATCCTCCCTTCTCCCAGAGGAACCGTGAGGGTCACATAAAATGACCCATGTGACGTCTGAAAGTGCCTGTCACATCACGGTGCCTCGTCAGTATCTGTTTCCTTCCTCTTTCTGGGGCCACCAGCCGAAGCACAATGAGGAACAGAGCTGGAAAGAGCCCCACCTGAGGCTGCAACATAATTAGCTCTGTCACTGGGGCTTACATAATGAGATTCCTCCGAAGTCGTGGGGGAAGTGAGGAGACAGGCGTCTTGGACAGCCTGGGACCTCGTCTGGAAACTAAGAGATCGTGGCAGATCTAGGGGCCCATTCTCCTCTCGGCACCACATTAATGATTTCTGATAATTCGTGAGACTCCGCTACTGTGTATTCCAGCGTCTCCTCCCACAAATCCACAACCCCTCTGCTCCCTGAAATCCCAGCTCCCTGTGAGGGGGGGAGCAGGGTTTGCACCGGGGACTCTCTGGGGGCATGTGCTCTCTTGGGTGGCGTCGAGGTTGGGATGACAGAGCACTGGTGCTCAAGGGACAGGACAGCAGAGGGGGCCACGAGCCTGAGGCCTCACAGTTGCCCGAAGCTGCACGATGACGCAGCTGCAACCGGCCCGGCTCCTTCCTCCCTCCTTCCTCATTGACTTGTTCCAGGCAGGCCGGGTCCCGGGCCCCAGACCCCTTCCTCTCCAGCTGGTGCCATCCCAGAGCACGAGCGAGGAGTGTGCCATTAGAGAGCCTAGGAGACACCTCACGGCCTGTCTCCCAAAGGGCTTGTTTTTGTACGAAAAAGCCAAAAATAACGACAGGCCTGGTGCTCGCAGACTCCCCGGGGGTTCTGTGACCATGCTGGCCTCAGTCTGCACAGATGGGGTCAAGCAGAGGGCAGGATGCCTGCGGAGTCACGGCCTCCGGGGTGCAGGTCTCCCTGCTACAGCGTTTAGAAACCTGTCTCTAAGTGGTGTTGGTCACGACCACCTGGGTGAGGGGACACTGCTCCCTCAGTCTTGCTGGAGGGGGCTGGGGCCATGGGTAACTGAAAGTCACAGCAGTCAGGGGGTGACCCAGTGTAACTACATGCCAGAGATGCTGTGGTCCTCGGACTGAGTCAGCACCCAGGATCCACACTGGGGACAAGGCTGCCCTGTGAGGATGGGGACGAGCTTGTCACTGGGACCTGCAGTCCTGGGGTCCGTGACCTGGGGAAGAGGTGCATCTCTCAGATGGAAACAGCTGAGCCCCTGGGAGGAAGCCCTGCTCTGGGGTCTTGCCCTGAAGTGCCAAGAGAGGGCTTCCCACCCATGGGTGGTACGTCCGTTCCCTCACTGAGGACACTGTCCACGGACCTTGAAGACTGTGGGACCACCTGGGGTACTCATTAAAAAGGCGCATCCCCATGCCCCAACCCCAATCCTCTATTCCAGAGCTTGGGAGAGGGAGCCGGGGGCCTTTGATTTTGACAAGCACCCCTGGAAGTTCTGACCTGGGTGACCAAAGACCACACCTAAAGACACCTTGGTCTAAGGGAAGGCTTTGTTGTCAGGCTGGTCTGGATTCATAGCCCAGCTCTGCGATTTACCAGCTGTGTGGCCTTTGACAACCTCTTTAATCTCCCTGTGCCTCAGTTTTCTCTTCTGAGAAATGGGAACAACAATATCAGCCTCATCAGGCCATTAGGAAGAATAAAGGATAGGAGGTGCTGCTCTCAGTGCATGGGTGACAGAGTGTGACCGAACGCCCCCGGGCAGACCTGGGCCCGTCGAGGGGCACCTTTTGCAGGAATTAACTCCAAAGCCCTGAACGAACGCTAGCTTAGTCCCTTCCATTCAGAATCTGCACTGATAGACAAGTCGACCCCAACATGCTCCCACCCCAGCCATGCAGCCCTCCTCCTTCCTCTGTGAAGCACCAGGCCCTCTGCCTGGAATCCCCCTGTGCTGGGTAGGCCTGTTCCACCCCCCGCCCCCGCCCCCACCCCCACCCCCAGATAGGACACTGTCAGCAGAGCTGACGTCACAGCTGTGTGAAGGCCTTATGAGCCTCCTAAGTCTCAGACTTCTGGCTTTGCGAGCGGCACGCTGAGCAGTGGCGTCCGGCCGTGGGAGAGCTGGAGCGCTCCGTGCGGTCAGGGGTCCGGGCTTGCGGTGGGCGGCACAGTCAGCTGGCTGGCTGGCTCTACACACACCAACCTCTGAGGGCGGCTACTTCACATAAAGCGTCTGGCAATGCCCACGCTCCGCTAAACATAATCTAATCTGTGAGGATTAGAAAGTTACTTTAAAATCTTATAATGCTCTGCTGTCCTTCTCAAGAATAACGATTAGCATTATATCTGAGAATTCCCAAACATGGCCTTTCCTCTAATCAGAATTCAGGTAAATCAGCTTCTACCTCGTTAAGCTTCAAGCCCTGGCAAACACCCAAGAATGAGGGCCATCCTACACACACCAGCTGGGGGCCTGGGCGGGGCGGGCTCAGACACCTGGGTCCAGGTGTGGCTCTCCGAGCTTGCTGTGTGACTTCGGGTAAATCACTTCTGAGCTTCAGGGTGCCCGCCACGCAGCAAGCCACTGTCCCTTGGTCCCGTGCCCTCCTACCTGTAGTCTGTAGTCTGTACGTCTGGTGCAGGAAATGGCCTGCATGATTCCATAGAACGGTGCTGGGTCTCGGGTCTAGTTTACAAGCCCAAGAGCAGTTAGAGCCCATCCTTGCTGCCAGTGATCCAATATAAAATACATTTCTATTTGTTTTGCTGAACAAATTTCTCAAGGCAGCTGTCCAAGCAGAGTGGAACTGGTGGTCATGGAGAGAGCCCAAGATGAGGACATAGTTTCCAGTGCTGAGAACATTCGATGAGTCCTCCTAACGCCAGGACAGCGAGAGGAAAAGTGGACAGCGCCCCTGGGCGCCCACTCGTTTGGCCCGACCCGTGCCTTCTGTCACTGCGCTGACAGAGTCCCCACTTCCCTGGCATTGTGCGAGGGGACAGCGCAGCCATGTGCCCATGGTGCATACCTGGGACAGCAAAGTTACCTGCTGAGTGGCTGTCATTTCCAAGGTGGCACCTGGCAGTGTCACCCATAGGGTGGGTCTCTGCCTGGCTGTCCCTTTATCTGGCCAGCATTCCGTGGGCCCCTGGTCGCCCTGCTGTAAGGAAGGCTCCAAGCGAGGAGGGGGTCACAGAGCTTTGGAGCAAAGCTGACCAGACCTCTGCTAGGTTTGCCTCATCTCCACCCGCGCGTCCTTTAGCCTGCCTTCCCCGCTGGGGCTGGCCCTGAGCTGCAGAGAAAGGGGCTGAAAAGGAGGAGAGGCCACCTGAGTCAAAGGTAACCAGAGCCGGAGCAGCTGCTCACCAGGATTGAGTGCTCACTGTATACCAAGGGCTGATTCCTGGAGGCAGGATTTTTGAATTTCATTCAGGAAAGTGGAGGCAGAGAGGCTAAAGAACTTGCCAGAGCTGCAGGGCTGGGGAGCCGGGGGGAGTAGGGCCACTCTTGAAGAGCAGCCTCTCTCGGGAACTTCTGAGGGCAGGGGCTGTCCTCCAGATGCCTCCTGGGCAGCTCGGGCACGCTCCCTCTCCACCTCCTTTCTTGGAGCCACTGCTGTGGTCTGGAGAGGAGCCAGCCGCTCCTGTGACGAGTTCCCACTGCCCGAACAGGGCAACGGGATTCGCTCCTGTCCTCCGCGGGCGCCTGAGTTTAACAGCTGTGGTTCCGAGCCTCTGCCAGCTCGTCCCACTTCCTCAAGGCTCCTCATCTTGTCCTCTGGAGAGACTGTTAAAAAGATCACTTCTTGAACCCACCTCACACCTTCCAAATTAGAATTGTAAACAGCCAGAGGGGTTCTTCGGGAACCTGGGCATTGAGCCCCAGCTTCGAGGTGGAAAGGCCTGGGCCGAGGTGCCACTCAGCCAGAGGCATCACCTCTGTGAACCTATAAAATACAGATCATAATAACCGCCTCCTTGGTACCACAGATTTCTTGTGAGGGCACCATGTGACCCAGTATGTGACAGCTTTTTCAGGAATTTTAACAAATATCTAGCATTACCCAACTTTCGAGCTAAGAACTTGATGAGCATTATCTCCCTGTTTGCAGGTGGGCGAAAGGAAGTGCAGAGAAGTTCTGGAATGTTCGAGAACCCACTGCTCAGTGGCAGCAGGGCCAGGCTTGCTCTTGGCTCCAACTGAGTCAGAGCTGCCGAGTCCCTTTCCAGGTGCTGGCGTCACGCAGATGCAGCGGCACAGTGGTTGGGCTCCTGCAGGGGCAGTTCCAGAAACCAGGGCAGGGCCGAGATGCTCTGCAGAAGCGGGAGAGCAGCTCCCCATATAGGAGAGCCTGAAAAACACCAGGCAGGCGGGGAGCACCAAGGCCACTGGAACCTTCAGCCAGACCTGATGCTGTGCTGGGGGCGTGGCCTCAACTGCTGCTCCATCTCCTGTCTTGTCAGAAGACTACCGAGGAGCAGGGAGGGGGGAGACGGTGCTTGGGAGCACGGGCCTGGCAGCAGGGCCCTCCGAGGTCCCCTCTGCCACCTGCCCCTGCTCCTCACCGCTGAGTTGAATTCAGAACTGGCAGGCTTGTCCATTCCTGCCTTTCAGCCACGCTGGCCTGAGAGGTGCCACGGCCCCCACGGGGAGGCTCGGGGACCTTCCTGAGATCCCAGACACCTGCCAGGGTGTCCGACTCTCCAGCAGAGCTCCAGTGCCTGCATGGTCAAGCATGGGTCCCCTCCATTCTAGGTCCCCAGTCTGTGCGATCAGCATTATTATTACTTTATCTCTGACCTGTAACTCTGGACCGCCGACATGTTGGGCATCATGTGGTGTCCTCTGCCTGCACCATCTTGGGGAATCACACTCGGACATTATGATTCTCAAGGACAGATTAGGAAACCAAGGTGCAGAGAGACTAAGTGATTAGCCAAGCAAGCTAGTGGGTGAGAGAGATGGGAAGAGAACCGGTGGTGGGACTTCAGGCAAAGCCCACGCCACACTGCCACGGTGCCACGCCGACCCCACCGGGGACTGCCCCGTGATCCTGGTCTGGTTATCTGCCCCCTGCTCCAGGCCCTGCCATTCCCTTGCCCTCCTAGAAAGCAGGGTGAGGCACCCATGGAGAGACCCCAAGACCCCATCTTCCCAGACTTGGTTCCACCTCCCCTCAGTCAGCCTGTCCTGCCACCCCCAACTCCCCGGGCCTTTGTACCCATCCATTCTCACGCTGCCCCCGCCAGCCCCCGAGTCCACGAGCTTCCTCAGCCAGCGCTCCACTCTCTCCAAAGGCTCCCAACCTGTCTCCTGGCTTCCAGGTTTCTTGTGCTTCCATCTGTCCTACAGGGGGCTGCCAAAGGCCTCCCCCTGAACCATTCATGATCTTCCCTAAGCAGGACATCCCAGCCCCTGGCTGCAGCTCACAGTGTCAGGCCCAGACTCCAGGCCTGGCAGCCAGCTTCTCAGCCTGACCAGAGCCCCTCAGCTTGCCTCCCACCGCTACCCCATCAGTCTGGCTGCGCCACCTCCAGGCTTCCCCCTCCATTCACACCCGTGCACAGCTCGCTCACTTCCCCTCAGATGCTGTGAGGATCCGAAAGCCAGGCCCTGCCATGGAGCACGTAGGTCGCTAAGAAGACGCAGTGTGGTGTCCCTGAGGAACTGAAAAGCCCGGTGGTGTGCAGGGTGAGCTGGGGAACGTGGCTTGAGAGGAGTTGACGAGGTCAGCAGGGACTGGCCCACACAGGCACCATAGACCACACAGAGGGCTTCATGTGACTTGTGGTACAAAAAGAAAGCACTAGAAAGTTTTAAGCAAAGGAGTGAATTGCTCCAATCTCACAAATAGCACTGTGGGTATTGAATCATTTCTGGTTCCTGTCTGATGCCTCCACCAAACAGGGGATCTGTCTCCTCATTCGGTGCCCACAGAGGTGGGCCTCAGGGGAAAATGGGTCTGTTAGTGGGTGCCATGGTGCTGAGGGCTGACACCCCACAGTGACCCTGAGGAGCAGCGTGGCAATGACACGTGGAAGAGAGTGCTGGACAAGTCACATGCAAAAAGACTAACCCTTACGGCAAGAAAAATAGGCCCCTGGAAGAGATGGGTGAGCTAAGGAAACTTTGGGAAGGAGCTGGAGAGGCTGAGCAGACCCTTGAGTAGCAGGCGGATGGCACTGGGCAGGGGACTCCGAACAGTGGGTGATGGGCGTGTACGTGAGGAGCTGCCCATCTGGGGGCGTGGTGAGTGCTGAGCAGCAGCAGGAGACTGATGGGCTGGTCGTAAACAGGACAGAAAAGAGCACTCTTGGCGCACTTCCATGACCGGAGTCCCCGTGTGCCCACAACCCCCTGCCCACACTCTGAACAGAGCAGCCCCCCCCAGTTCCTCAGGGGCCAGCTAGTGACCATGCTGCCGGTGGCCGTGCTTCAGCTCCTGTCACCACGCAGCTCGCCACATACAACCAGCAGGTCTGGGGCTCAGCACCTGACTCCAAGACCATCGATGATGTCACAGGGACACCTGAGACCGGCAAGGTGGCCTGGCCCAGAGCTCTGGCCAGCCATGACCAGATGCCAGAAATGCCCCAACTGTGTCCTCTCAGGGAGTTTCCAGAACAGCCACACAGGGGCAGCTCCCATCAGCAGCGGCACCAAGAGACCCCGAGAAGGATGGCAGTAAGCAGAAGCCATGAAGCACCAGGCATTGTGAGCAAGCAGAGCAAATGGGATGGAGAAGAGAGGAGAGGCCGGGGTGGCAGCCACAGGAGTAGCAGCCGAGGAGCCGAGGAACCAGAAGGATGGAGACACAGAAGCAGGCAGGGAGGAGATGACGCACCCTCGAGGGGCCACCGACCGCTGTGCTGAAGGAAGGCAGCTCCCCAGGAGTCCTGCCGGGGCAGCCTGAGCCTCCTCATTCCTGGTCCTTGCACCCAAATCACCAAACACAAGGACAAAACTGCTGTGAGCTGGGTGCGGGCTGGGGGCTGCTGGGCTACCGAGGCGGCTTCTCCAAGGCCTTTGTGATAATTACTCAGAAAAGCTTCAGTGCAGGGAGAGCCTGCAAGCATTGGGTGGTAAATTACAGGACTGGAGGCCACAGAAAGCCACAGGAAAATTCCCGTCAGGGCCAGGAGCAAACACAGGGGAGAGGCTGTGAATGGCTCCCTGGACAGAGGGGAAGATACAGGCAGCCAATGCTCAGCTTGATGGGGTGGAAAGGAAATGGAGCAATGATGGAATTTGCCTGGAATCCCCGAGTGGGGTGGCTGGCAGGGGCCAAGGGAACTGTGCGACCAGATGTTTGCTTTGCCTCCTGGATGGAAAGCACTCCAAGTGGAAAACTTTCCCAGACCAGTGAGGTCAGCCTCTTCCAGCAGCCCCTCTTCCCAAAATCAAGATGGCAGGGTCCACCAGACCCTCTGCGCCCACGGTGAGCCCTTCTGGGGCCGGAGGGTAGGCAACACGGTGGGGATCTCAGCGTGCCCACCCTTGGTCCCCTCGGAGAAAACCTCTACAGGGCCAGCTAGAGTGCAGCAACAAACTGTTTGCCACCCTACCCCCAACAGTGCAGAGACCTGGCCTCAGAAGGACGACCCACAGGAAGGGAACCACATCCCAACCGGAGGCCAGGAAATGTCTCCCGTGGTCTGCGGCAGGGGCCAGCGCTGGCATGCCTCCGTCTTGCCCGCAGCAGGATGGCACAAGAGCAAGCAAACAAAATGGAGGCCAATGCAAAGGGCCTCCGGGTGTGCTCGGTGAGAACACCCTGGAACCAAGGCCAGGAGCACGGGAGGAGCCCCTGGGGTAGGGTCTGGTGAGGAGACCCTGCAGAAAGCCAGCTAGCTCCAGTGACCTGCTGAGTAGTCCCACATCTCGTGAAAATAAAGGGCAGGCTGTGCTGGGAGTTCTCCCGGGTTCCACGTGTCTGCACATGCCCGTGCGTTTACGTGTTTCGTTCGCTTCAATCGCCACCTTCACGTCAGCTTCCAAGTCCTGTCTCCTCTCCTCTCCAGTAAGTCACGGGCATGTCCTTGGAGACCTTTCCTCTTAATACTATCTGTAGGGGTCATGTTGGATATGGTAACAAGCAACCCCAAATCTCAGTAGCTCCCAACAACAAATATTTCTTTCTCACTCATATCACGTGCAGGTGGCTCCGCCCCCTTGACTTCTCATTCCATCCTAGGCTTCAGGAGCTGCCCTGTGGGGATCAACCCCTTCTTCTGACAGAGGGAAACAGCAAGTGTGATGCTAGAAACTCTTTCCATGCATTTTAAGCTCTGTTGAGACCTGGAGAACATCATCATCACCTCTTCACATTCCGTGTCACATGGTCAAGTCCAAATTCAATGGGGTGAAATGCATGTTACTCCCAAAGGGAAGAAGGGCATGAGTAAGAGCAAACAATCATACAACCTGCTCCGTTCCCACACATCTTCCTACCGCTCCGCAGTCTCCTCTGTGCAAGATCGTTGTCCTGACAGCCTTATGGAAAATAATAGCGACAGTAATTGATCTCTGCTGGCCCCTTTCTCGGTGCCCGGGGCTGTCCTCAGTGTTTCATGGGGATTATCCGAGTTAATCCTCACAGCGACCCTAGAGCTCAAGACCACTGTTATCCTCATTTCACACAGAAGAAAATGGGGCTGACAGGTTAGGTGACTTGCCCAGTCACACAGCTGCTAAGGGTCAAAGCTGAGGTTTGCTCCTGGGATGCCAATCACTGTACTCTGAACACCCCCCCCCACATGCTACACTGCTTCTTTCTGTGAGGTCAGGGTTGGGGGTGCGGCCCCACTTGGTACATGAGCAAATGGAGGCTCATCAGGGGGACCTGCATGGCCCAGAGATTCACTGGTGCACAGAACGAAAATGTAAACACCCTGGGGTCTGGGCAGGAGCTGTTTCCTGACACCTCACTGCTCTCCTGGAGCCCTCTGGCTGCCCTGGTTTCTGGGCGGATTCTCTTCTACTCAGCTGATTTGCCCCTCCGCTGGGCCTCGGACACTGTCACTCAACACTTGGAGCCACGACCACTCCCCACGGTGGAGCCAGTGCCCTCCCGATAGTACTGGCACCTGGGCAGGGAGCCTCCTGCACCCACAGTGCACACAAGGACTGGTGCCTGTCTGCATCTGTCTGCTTTTCCCCCAGGGGGAGCCCGGACTTGCAGAGAAGCCCTGCGCTGGGGGGCGAACAGGCACTCTCGAGGCTTAGCTCGGCCACCAGCCACCGACGGCTCCAGGAAGTCTCCTCTGAGCTTCACCTGCCTCGCTAGTGACCTGAAAGCCCCAGAGAGCCCGGAGTGTAGAGTCCACCATGGAGGAGCCAGCCCTGCTGCCGTTCTTTGGCTCCTCCACTCTAGACCCTGCAAGATGTCTTCCACTGACCGCTTCTGTCCTGCTCCTTCCCTTGCCAGCTCCCTGCTCAGCCCTCCTCCTGGGGTTTGGGTTCCTCCCACTGCCACTCAGACAGACTCCTGCCGCAGCGCCTGCCCATCCGCACTTCAGCTGAGAGCCAACGGGCTGGCTCTCTGTGCTCTCCCCCTGCACACCCGCACACAAGGTGCACACACTCACACACTCACAGTCGTATATACACACATGTGCATGCATGCACACATACAAGCATATCACACACACAGTTGTATATATACATGCACACATACATACACAAGCATACAACACACATACACACATGCACACAGTTGTGTATATATACATATGCACACACATACATGGACAAGCACATCACATACGTGCATGCACATGCACATTGACACACAGATGCATGAGTGCATGCATACACAAACATGTACATGCACATACACAAGGCACATGTGCACATATGCACTGACACATGTACACTTAGACACAGGAACACATGTGTGCACACTTGCATGTGCACACACACTCACTTCCTGCACACACAGCCACTGGGTGAGGCATAGCCTGTGCAGTGTGTCACACACTCTGTCCAGCCAGGTCCTCCCTTGGAACTACGTGCTCTTCTGGGGGTGGGACCTGGCCCATGGCTGGAGAATATCACTTGAAGAAGACCCTCGGTGGTCCAATACCACCCCCCAACCTCATCTTGCAAGGGAGGAAACCGGGGCCAAGAGAATAGTAACAGCTAATACATGGTGCTTACCAGGAATAGCTCTTCACACGTATTAACCAACTTCATGCTCAAATCACCCAAGGCAACTATTGTCTCGTTTTTTCCAAACAAGAAAGCTGAGGCCCAGAGGGTCAGAGGTCAGCGGGCTCACAGTGGGAAATGGAGTTGGGTTTAGGCACCCTGGCTCCAGCACCCATGTCCCTAGACCCTGAGCCACTGACTATAACTGTGTGACCCTGGGTGAAGGGACTTGTGATGGCAGTGGAAGCCAGGTTAAACCCCAGGGCTCTGGCCCTTGGCTGCCTCCCTTGGCCACCGGGCTGAGATGCCTGTTATCTGACCACAGGTGGTGCATGAGGGACATGCCAGCCCGGTGGGGCCTGGGCTGGGGAGGATGCCTGGGAGTGCAGGGGGTGCTCGGCTCTCTTCCCCTCCTGCTTTCCGGGCATGGGGCGTGAATGGCCCACGTTTCCTGAGAAGCGAGCGGGCTGGCTGCCTGGATTTTTTGGCAAGTTGCTCACATTCTCCTGGCTGTGCTTTTCGGGCTTGATTTAAGTTTAATTCCAGCCGGAATGACTGGAAATACCAAGTACTGCACTCAGGTTAATGCCTGGCTGCACGAGCCAACTGCCTCAACCACAACCAGGTACCGTGGGCCTCAGAGGATCCTTAATCCCAAGGAAATCTCTCTGACTCAGCCCCTGGTGGCTCCTCAGCCCCAGGAGGGCCAGCCCAGTGCACAGCTACCCAGCTTCTGCTTAGCCAGGCGAGGGGAGAGGCAGAGCAGCATGGGTTTGCTCAGGGCAGCCCTTCTCCCACCGTGACAGTGACCACGCCCACCCCTCCCCCACCAGCCATTGCTGCGGTACAGGTGGGGGAGGGGACAGCAGGGCAGACACAGCTGCTTCCTCAGTTCTCCCCCTGGGGACGAGGCGGCACCGTGTAGTAGTCCCAGGCACAGCTCCTCCCGGCAGGCTCACGGTCTTGGCCAGGCGGTGCAGCAGCCCTGTGTGTGGTTTCTCAGCGCTAAGCAGGGATGCACAGGGAGCCTCCCGCGCACGGGAATGGAGTTCAACAAGGTGATGTTTTCCAAACACATCGCAGTACCTGTCAGAGGGAAAGCCCCAGATGAATGTGAGGTGTCAATGTGAAACACGAGGCTGGTCACACCTGCCAAGACTTCACCCCTGTGCGAGGAAAACAACCCAGAGTGTGAAACACCCCGTTCCCCAGGTGACTGAGCTGGTCTTCCCTCCCACCTGTCGCTCCAGACTTAGAAAGCCTCAGCCAGCTACACCAGAGGGAGACTGTCTGGCAACAGGCTCACCCACCAAGCCCCCACGCCACTGCCCCAGGGCAGCAACCCTCACGGAAGCCTTGGCCCCATGCCTGGGCTTGGCTCTATCTTCTCGGCCTGGTTCTCGTGCCTGGTCCTCACCAGCTGCCCTGCTGGTACCCCGGGTGCCCTTGGAGGTGGAGCCCAGCTCTGAGCCCCACTTGGTAATCAGTGATGCGGGGAGACTGCCCTTCCCTCCCTATGCCTATCTCAGAGCTGGGCTCTGGCCGCCCACAGACAGATCTCCAGCAGTCCCCTGGGCACCAACTGCGTCCTGGGCTCCCTGTCCTCCAAGAGCCGCTGGAGCAGCTCCAGCCCCTGCAGTGTGGCTGGGAGAGTCCCACAGTGCCGTGCGTCTAGGACCAGACTATCGGAGAAGGGGCAGACTCAGAGGCAGGGCAGTTTGAGAAAAGACAGGAGAAGGTGGTGGAGGAAGGATGGCATGATGCAGAATGCCAGGAAGCGCCCATCACACGTAGTCTGGGGCTACAGAGTGGTCAGTGAAGCATTGCCCACAGTGGTCTCCAAGATAAACGCTCTGCTCCCTGGAGTCACTCTCTGTCACCCCAGCAACCCAGCAGGACCTTAGTCATGATCACAGTTCTGTTTCCACCACGCGCCTTCAGTCCTGCCAGGCCCTGCAGAAGCGATTCCTCCTGCTGGAATGCCTGGCAACTTTCCCTGCTATGTACCACAGGAGCGAACTCCTAGGAATCCTTCAAAACCCATCTCTAAAGTCACCTCCTCCAGAAGGCTTTCCCTGAACACTCCCTCCCACAGTCAGGCACACCCCTGGGTGGTGGTGTCCCGCAGCGACTCTGCCTCTCTGTTTCTCTCCGAGTTGTGGTTTGCTGCTCATACATCATCTTTCCTTGCTCTGCTCAGGGCAGGGAGTGTGAGTGTGTCTCATCTACATTCCATCCTGTCACAGAGCTCGGCACTGAGTGGAGGTTCAGCTAAAATTTGCTGAAATGGAGATCAGCAATATCTTTTGACTAACCCTTTAGGGCCCTGGGCAAAGCAAATTCAACTCCCAGCCGGAGCCCTCTGCAGAGCTGGACACCGAAGACAAACATCAAGACAAGGTCCCAAACATCACACAGCCCCAGGAAGGTACTGGGATGTGCCCTCCGTCAGGAAGGTTGAGTTGGAAGGAAACATCCAGAGGGGCTTAGAAGCCACCCACTGGTTTCTGCGATGAGAAGGGCATCACGACAGGTGAAGGTCTGAAAGGCCAGCAGCATGAAGAAGGAAAAAACTGAGTGCGGCCCGAGCTGGGAGATTGGTCCTTGCAGGCTGGGAACAGCCAGAGATGCAGCCCAGGAGGACCTAAGCTAGGCACAACCCCTATCCCGTGGGTCTCCAGGGGGAACACGGCCCGGTAATGTGGCTCTCAAGCTAGGACTCTCACCGGTGACCCCGGTCCCAGGCCTGACTCCTTCTGTCCCCTCCTGCCATGGGCTGCACCAGCAGGTGGGCAGCAGCCCCAATCTGTCAGGGCACTGCCTGCCACCCTGGCCTCCCGGACCCAGCACAACCGGCCACCCACACTCTGCGTCCTCTCTGACCCACTGCCCCGGGCTCAGCCTCAGCCACCACGGCCTCCGACCTAGTATCCTACAGTCTAGCCTCTGGGACTCTGCCCTTCCAGCCTTGTCTCCAGATGTCTCTCCAACCTCTCACCCACCCGTTTGCCCATCTTGCCACTGGAGTCTTCCTCTGACTCATGAATCCCCAGCAGGGACAGCCAGCTGAAGGGTGTGCCACCCATACAACCCTAGCATGTGTGTGTGCATGTTCATGTGTTGAGTGTGTGTATGTTTGTAGAAATCTCCAACCTCAGGTCATCAGGCTGTTTGTGACCCTCAGCAATGACCCCCAAGGTCCCAGCCTCCTGAGGGGCCCAGGTCGAGGGAAGGGGCAGCTTTCTCTGGTTTTGCTGGACACCAGTGCTGGCCCCTCTGGGGTGAGAGGGTTCTGTGATAGAATGTAAACTGCCTTCATTCCCACCCACCTGCTCCCTCCCTTAGGTTCCCAGGCAGGTGTCGAGCAGACTCAGTCCCAGGACAACGAGCTTGGGGACACAGTCCTCAGGGCCTGAGGCAGCCCTCTCCCCACTCTCAGAGAAGTCCCCCCAGCACAGGGACCAGGGCTTCCCCAGTCCCTTTTTGGGTTCGCAGCACTAATCAGTCCGGGACACCAGCTGCCACGGAAGTCACTGGAAATCACTGGGCCAGAGATGTTCCCTGCCTGGGGGCAGCCGTCTCTCGTGCGGGGTCGAGGGCTCAGGCCTTAGCATGCACACCTGCAGGGCTCTCACAGCCAAAGTGCTTTTCTTTTCCTTGAGAGGCGCTCGCGAGTGTGCACCACAGAAAGTAGCATTATTGGGCCCCTATTCAACAAATATTTATTGAACTCCTTTATTGCCTTTTCCTTTGGCAAATAATCGCTTCATAAGTACTTTGCAGCTGGATCCACAAGAGAGGAGCCTTTCCCACCAGGACCGACGCATTCCTGGGCCTCAGCCCTGCCCCCACTGCCCCCTTTGTGGCATTGGAGGAAAGTTCTGGATAAGGGCTCTGGCCAAACACAGAGTGGAGCAAGATAAAGCCACAGGCCAGGGAGGTGCGAGTGGGCACAGGGGCCCCTGTGGAAAAGGCCCTGTGAGGAGGGACGTGATCCTGGGGTGAACGTGCTGGGCAGGGCCCAGGAAGGAGGCTCTGCAGGGGTCCAAGGAGGGACAGAGCTGTGTCCTAAACGAAAGGCAAGGAACTCAGGCAGCCCCATCCGGGTTTGGGCCCTGTTCCGGAGCAGAGAGCTAAGGAAGCTAAGGTGGTTTGGGGAGGAACGGAGGAGAAGGGGCCCGTGGGACAGACCATGACAGGGCAGCAGGCACTGAGGTCCACACGCTGAGCCCCACGAAGCAGGGCCCCATGCTGGGGACAGCAGGTTTGGCCTGTGCCAGGCCTTAGCACCCTGTGGGGTGCAACTGGGAGAGCTGCCTGGCAGAGATGGGCCTAATACAATGGATCTCAAACTGTGAATCACCAGGAGCTGGTCAGCAGTGCAGAGTCCCAGGCCCCAGACCTACTGAATCAGAAACTCAGGGCAGGCCTAGCAATGGGTTTTGACAAGTCCTACAGGAATGCTGATGCGGGCTCAAGGGTGAGACCCTCCGGCCTAATGGAGTCCCTGGCCCCTCCCCCAGTCCTAAGGGCGGCTGGGCCCCTGAGGACCGGGAGCCCAGGGCAGAGATGAGTCAAGGCCTGCCCTGAAGGGAAGCAGGTCAGATCAAAGCAGTCCCACCTCCTGCTGCTCCGGTGCTGGGTGTGTGGCCTGGTGTCCTGGTTGTTCCCAGGAGCGGTGGCCTCAGCGCAGACCTGCTGCCTGGGAACAGCCACCCGTGTGGGACTTCCCTGGCCCTGAGACAGGACCCACGGGGCACCAAGGGCACCCTCCTTTATCCCCCCCCCCCCCACCGAACTGGAAACTTTGAGTGCCTTGGTTTTACAGACACAGTGTTCTAGTTTCAGAGAGTTTAGTAATTTGCCTGAGTCTGCTCATTCCTAAACTGCAGAAGCTGAACTTGAACCCAGCTACAGGTCCACAGCCTCAGCCCCCAGTGCCCTTGGTCTTCACACTTTAGGGGGAGGAGAAGGTGCCTACTGGTGTCTCGGTGGCCCCAGAGCTCCCTTTCAGGGACCCCACTTGCTTGGTTCACACCGCAGAGCAGGTGATTGTGTGTCTGTCCAGCTCCTCACAGGAACTTGCTCAGGGAAGGAGTCTCTGGTCCTGGTGCCTCCCGGCCCAGCCTCCCCCAACCCAGACCAGCCGCTGCATGTGCAGGGGTCCACAGGCAGCATGAAGACGGGGAGGAGAAGCCCACCTTTGTCCAGCGAACCAGCCTGGTGGGGCACACCTCCCCTGGGCCCTGCTCCCTGCTGTCTTCTGCACGCTCGCGCAGGGACCCTGCTTCTGAGGAACACAGATGTGCCTGGTGTGTGCACCGGACGCCTCGGGGAAGCCTCAGGCCACAGTGGCCCCCTGACACAAGGCCGCCTCCCTGGGGACAGGGGGATGCTCCCTTAGCTTTGATCCTCCCAGGCCCCGGCTCTGCCTGGGATGAAGGGACAGGACACCCCAAGGTGGGCAGGAAGGCCGAGCTCAAAGCTGTGCAGCTCAGTAGAACTGGGTAGAAATGCGGGCTCGTGGGCCCTACCCCAGACCTACTGACCAGAACCGTGGGGGTGAGCCCCAAAGTCTGCGCTCTAACAATCCCTCCGGGGGCTCTGCTGCATCCTGAAATGGGCACTGATCCTCAGGGCCGGTCCCCTCTCCAATCTCCGCTCCATTACCAGCCCACACCCTGGTACTTCCTCACTTTCCTCCTCGGCCTGAGGGTCCTCTGGCTGTCCCTCCAGCAGGCGGGCCCTGGGTTTCCCTTTGTCACCCAGGTCCCCACACTCAGCATTCCGCTTTACTTCCTTCACTGCCGTTCTCTTCCACAGCTGCCTTTCCCTCCCTCGGGCCCTCTGCCTTTTTCCTACGTGCAGACAGCTGAATCCTTGGACCGTGCTCCACCATCTTACTACACCTGCCTCCATAGACCATTTGTCAACTCCCTACCACGTGCCACGCAGCAGAGGCCCTGGGGACAGAGCACAGGACAAAGCCACAGGCCCAGCCCTCACGAGGCTGCAGTCTGCGGGGACTCGGAGAAGAAACAGCATGAAGACCACTGAGAGCCTCCACCCACGTGGAGCCTCCCCTCCATGTACCCTCAGGCACTCCCTCACGGCAGGGTCTGCCTGAGCTCCCAGGCCCCGGCCCCAGGGCTGCGCCAGCAAACAGGAAGCGAGCACAGCCGACCCATGTGGGCCCGAGCACCCGCAAGCTACCCTCTGCACAGCCTTGCTGGGGGGAGGAGGAGCAGAACAGGCACAGCTGGGCAGGACCCATGGGATTTTGGCGGCCATGTTGATTCTTCGTCCTGGTCACTCTCGGTAGCACAGGGAAGAGGTACAAGGAAGTGTTGCCCTCACTGAGCACCAAATGAATAAAAACCACTTTGCGCCTGTTTTTTCTACCTGGACTCCCCTGACGGACACCAGCACCCCATCAGATTGCCCCGAGCGCGGCTGCATCTTCTGCAGAGCGCTGTTCTCCCAAGAGCTTTCTGAAAGCCAGCCCCAGGTTCTCACGCCTCGGCACCCTCCTACCAGGCCCAGACTGGTTGACCAAGCACCGCTTGCCCACCTGCCAGATGGAGGAGCAGTATTGTCGTGGGTGAGGGTGTGGCCTGTGGAGTCCGAGGGCCTAGAATCAAATCAAGCCCGAATCCACCACCTACTTATTGTGGGACCTTAACTGAGTTACCAACCTTTCTGTGCCTTCACTTCCTCCTCCCACTGCCAAAATGGTCACAATAAGAAAGCCTACCTCAAACCAGAATTGGATTAATTAATACACCTAATGTACAGAGCAAATACTCGGTAAAGGTTAGGAATCATGATGGCTGGCCAGTTTGGTAACAACAGAGCCGTATTCCTCACCAGGACCGGCATTTCCACGAGCAGCGCAGATGACACCCGAGGCCCCAGCCCAAAGCTTCTGACACCAGAGAGTCAGCAGCACCCGCCACGCCCTCTTGATTGATCGTCTGCCCTGACAATTAGGGTCCCGTGGGAAGGCACCCTGGGGACGTCCATAGACCTATGGGATTGATTATCTCCAGTTACTCATTAACCTAAGTGTTAATAACTGTGAGGCCGAGTCAGGTCAGTTTTCAGGAGACCATCCAAGTGGATGAGAGGAGGACAGAGCCTGAGCTGGTCCCGGGGCACCTCCCCCAGCCCAGCCTGCACTGTCCAGGGCGTGGAGGGCTCCACCTCTCTACTCTGGAAAGCCACCTGGCAACACACGGGAAGAACAGTAAATGAGTTTACACCCTCACCCGGTAACGCCACTTCCCGAAATCTACCTCAAGGAAATAAAATGTGCAAAACGAGTAGGTCTGCCCATCATTGCGTTGTTTGTACTTTAAGGCAGAGCAAGAGCAATGTCCACCACCAGGGCAACGGTAGGGCCCTCGACAGAATAGCATGCAGCCTCTATAATCTCTTCGGCAACCACTGAACGATGGGATTAACATTAAATGGAAAAAATCAGGCTATAAATCAGCTGGCTGGTGTGTCTCCCTGGGCTCGCTGTGAACGGGGGTGACCCCACGTCACCCCTAGCATCCCCTGAGCCTTACGGAGGCGCTGAGTCTGGTGGGGTGCAGGCCACCTAATTCACACTCAGTAAAGGGGCAGCTGTTACTACTCGCGCCACCAGCTCCCATGATTAGCTTTCCATTTTAGCAAGAGGATCACAAAGCTCAGAGCAATGAGGTTGCTGGTCAGGGGCCACAGGTTGAAACAAAAATGCTACCCCAGCCTCAGGGGAAGCAGGTACCCGTGTGACTCCCCCCAGACCACAGCTCTGCCATCGTCACTGGCTCGCAGGACCCTGCATGTTTGCACAACACCTTCCAGCTCCCAGAGCACATGCTTGTACACTCTTGCTGCAAACCTCTCAGCAACCCAGGGGCCCAGACCGACATTATTCACCGTGCCCAGCCTGACAGATATGGGTTCAAACCCAGGCACCACAGCTGCACAGCTACGTGAACCAAGTTGCCCTTGTAGGAGCTCAGATTTCTAGGAGCTCAGATTTCATCTCTGTTGTTTAGCCTGTTCCTGGAGAGGCTGCAAGGAGCAAATGAGGACATACCCTTTCCACCGCACGAACTGGTGCTCTGGGCCGTGTTTCTCCAGGTGAGGAAACTGAGGCTTGATGATATTTAAATCTCTATAATCTCAAGGTCATGGGGTTAGGCAAAGGCGAAGTTGGAAAGTTCGTCCAAAATCCCAACCATTTTTTTAAAAACAGCATTATTTAGAATGGAAGGGCAGATAAAGTGCTTCCCAGATAAGGTCAAGTTAAAGGAGTTCATCATCACCAAGCCCTTGTTATATGAGATGTTAAAGGGACTTATCTAAGGAGAAGAAGATCAAAACTATAAACGGTAAAATGACAACAAACTCACAACTATCAATAAATGAACCTAAAACACAAAAACAAACTAAGCAAACAAGTAGAACAGGAACCGAATCACAGAAATGGAGATCACATGGAGGGTTATCAGTGGGAATGTGGGGCGGGGGATGGGGGAAAAGGTACAGGGAGTAAGAAGCATAACTGGTAGGTACAAAATAGACAGGCGGTGGTTAAGGATAGTATGGGAAATGGAGAAGCCAAAGAACTTATATGTACGACCCATGGACATGAACTAAGGTGGAGGAATGCAGGTGGGAGGGGGCATGTAGGGCAGAGGGAAATAAAGGGGAGAAAAAAATGGGACAACTGTAATAGCATAGTCAATAAAATATACTTAAAAGTTTTTTTTAATTCCCACAAACATAAGTAAAAACCACATTATGAACTGTGGTTCGCAAACCATAAAATCCACCCTTTTAATCTACTCAGTCCAGTGACTGTTCACAGTTGTAACACCACCAGTGCAATCTCATGGCAGACCATTCCGATCAGCCCAGAAAGGAACGCCGCCCCCATCGGCAGTCCCTCCCCATCGCCCCCACCTAAGCTCTGCTCCCGTAGACTTGTCTAATTCGGACAGTTCATGCCAATGGAATTATACTGAGTGGTCTTTTGTGGCTGGCTTCTTTCATTTAGGATAATGTTTACGAGGTTTGTTCAAGCTGAGCGTGAAGCAACGGTCCATTCCTTGTAATGACTGAACAGCATTCTCCCATGAGGATATGTTGTTTATCCATTCGTCGGCTCACGGATGTTTGGATTGCATCCACCTCCAGACGATTACGGCTGTAGGTGCTATTAGTGCTCACGTGTGTAGTTCTGCACAGACGCAGGTGTTTCGTTTTCTGGGACATGCACCCTCGGGGGCGGGGGGGGGCTGCAGGCTCACCTTGCTTCACTGCACAGTCTCTCAGAACTTTTGATATAACGTGCATTCTTCAAACTTATTTGGCCAGGAAACCATTTTTCCGCAAAACATGTTGGAAGACTTTGGGAAAGTTTGATTTAGCCCAACTTCCTCATTTTAGAGAAACAGAAGCCCAGAGGGTTCAGCAACCTGCCAACCCAGCGAGGGGGCTGGATGTTACGTAAGAGGGGAAGCTATGGCAGGAAACCAGAAGGAACATGTGCCTGTCTGCACGGCAAAGAACTTCTTAAATATGACGGCTGCTGAAGAGCTCGCACAGAAAAAGAAGGGTGGGCGTGGCTGCGCACATTTAACCTTCGGAACCTCAGCTATAAATAAACAAAATTAGCAAATGAATGATGATATTAAAACAGACCACCAGAAATGAACCCTGCTGCATCACAGGAGTGCTAAGAATTCTCAAGCCCAGACCTCAGCCACAAGATTGATTTGAGTTTTAAAAGCTCACTGGTGATTCTAGTATGTGATTAGTATTTAATTTTAGAGGACTCAATGTCAATATAATGGACAGAAAAAGAGTTATTACAACATCAGTTAGAAAAAGTCCTGTAGCCAATAGAAGAGTGGGCAAAAGACATGTTATTTGTTGGAGAAGAAAGACAAGAAATATGAAAATTCAGTTCACCATCAGCCAAAGAAGCGGAAATGATACATTTATTAAGCTCTTACTGTGCTGCACGTCACAACAATTCCACGATGCATCCCCATTCTACAGATGAAGAAACTGAGGCCAAGGAGCAGGCCCGAGGTCACACAGCCACAGGGGAGGCAGGGCTCCTGCCCACTGCTGGGGGAGTGTCACATGGTCCAGTCTCTCTGGAAAACCATGTGGCAACACACGTCAGTGAGTCTTACAAGCACTGCCCTTTGACCCAGGACTACCTCTTCCAGTCACGTGTCCTGGGGGATCTGAGTCTGGAGGAGGACAGAGGATGCTCCAGGCAAAGTGGGCCCCTCACCCTGTGTCTCAGGGTGAGAACACGGGGGATCTGAGGGGTCAGTTTCCCACAGCAGCTTGGGCCATTGCAGATGAGGCCTGGCCACACAGGTCAGAGGCCCTGAGCCCCACTGGGCAGCGTGGACGGGCCCGGACTCAGCAGCCGTCCTGGGTGCGGATGCTGTGGGCACCCACTCCAGGACAGTGCCCAGGCAGAGCTGGGCATGGCCCCCCACACCAGCTGCCCAACCCCCTGGTCCAGGAGGCCCCACTGGACTCCACCTCAACCTCCCCCACACCCACCCCAACTTAACCCCCCACCTGCAGCCCACAGGCCAGGTAAGCCCAACGCCCCGGAGGCTCACTAGCCCTGGGTTGGCCTCCTCTCCCACTGTGTTGATGGGAACAACAGCCTCACTTGCCATGGCAGCGCCTGCCACACAAAACAGGTTCCCGGTGATACTCGATGAGTGTGAGTCCAGTTAGATTTAAAACCACCACCATTTTCCTCTTAATACTCCTTGATTTTGTAAATAAGCAGCACTGACTTTCACAGCGGTTGCCTCTGAAAGGGCCGCTGGTGGAGATCAAAACTGCAGGCAGATTTTGTCTCCTTTGTGTCCTGCCATCACAGTCCTGGTCCTTCCAGAAGCAGCGGACAGCCCTGGCTGACCCCGAGAGGGCGGGGTCAGGCGTGGAGGACGCGGGGTGGAGGGGGAGCCCGCATGCGTAGGCCAGCACATTCCCTCCCATCTAACAGACGCACGTGGACACCGTCATCCTTGTTAGCACTCACTGGAGGGTGCCACTGGGGCCACCACCAACCAGTCACTGCACAGCGCAGGCGCCAGCACTGAGTCCGGGGCGGCAGGATCCATGGCTTGCTGCTGTCTTCAACCCCAGCACCTGAACTCAGGAACAGAAAGTTTAAAATATTTAATAATTATTCACTACCAGTCCTCAGTGACCCGGGCCTGTCGGATCTGGGTCTGCTGCAGCGCGATGACGTCAGCTGGTCAGGGGAACCAGCCCGCACGGCAGAGGCCTGGAGGATGGAGACGCAAGCCCTGCACCTGGCTGCCCAGCTACGAGACCTTTAGAAGTCACTTAACCTTTCTGAGTCTCAGAGCCCTTATCTGGAAAATGGCTGCAACAACAGGTTGGGCAGCCAAGAGATATTCTTAGTGAGGCGGTTCTCCGGCTTCCTCCGCATCCCGGCAGTGGAGGGCCTGTGACGGCTGTGGGGGGGCGGGGGGGGGGGGGGGGGGGCGAGCGCACGCACAGGCCTTCCCAGTCCCCGTGAATCACGTACTGCTTCCCCGTCGCACCCACGTCTGGTAGCCATACCTCACAGTCCAGAATTCAGGTGACACTGTGTGGCCGTGAGGCCAGGCACTGAAAATCGGGGCTCAAGCACCTCATCTGCGAGCGCTCCATGAAGCTCAAGGCCAGTGGTGCCGCTGCCCCACCCCCGCCTGCCTGAGCCCCAGCAGCGAGCACCTCTCTGGGGTAACCAGGCAGGTGGCAGCTCCCCGCCACCTCCCCTTTTCCACTGTCGCCAAGGCAATGCTGAGGTCAGTCTGCTGGAGTACAAAGCAGGTATCTGACTCCGTGGGAAGTCGCCCTGCAGCCCGGGGCCTGCGGTGCAGGCGACACCCTTGGGCCGGGGAAGGCAGCTCCCTCGGAGCCCTCTCGGAGGCACCACGTTGGCCAGCCCGGTTTGGTTCCCACAGGTGCCTGCTGGCCCAAGTCATGGGAAGGGTCCAGCCCTCCCGCCCCGCAGAGGGAGTCTGGCTGGGAGACCCGCCCCACAATTCCTGCAGCAGCTTCCAGAGGCAGGGAACTCAGTCTTCTGTGAGGAGGTCCCACAGTCCACTGCCCATCCCTAAACATCACCCCACTTGCCAGCCCCAGGGTCTGGAATTCGTTTTCTGAATATACACGATGCTGCAGGCACTGGGCTAGCGCTCGCTGGCTGGGGGAGACCAGCGCTGTCACCCATGGCCTGAAGGCACTCAGGCCAGCTGGAGCAGGGACAGGTAGGAAGGGAATTACAGGTGAGCACAACAAAAGCCATGACAGGAGTGTGAGCAGGTGACTTGGGAACACAACCTAGGGTTGAAGCAGGGAGGCTTCCTAGAGGAGGGGGTGCCCTCTTGGATGGATTGCTGGGGCTGTGTTGAGGCAGGGAGGCTGTCTCCCAGCTCAAGCAGAGAGTGTCTCGATTGATTAGTGATGCCTGCTACCTGTTCGAGGGCTTGTGCCAAATACGCGCTGACCCTGTATTAGGCCTTAGCACGAAGGAGGGCATCGGATTCTTTCTGCCGCACCGACAGAACTCAGATTGCTCTGATTGTAGCAAGCACTTGTTATTTCTCGTATGTCAGGCAGAGCCCCGCATGATTTCACAACAGCCCTCTGAGGTAAGAACTGTTTTAATCTCCATCTTCTAGATGAGGACATCAATACCCGGAGAGGTTAAATGACTTGCCTGTAGCCACAGATGTCAAATGTCAGTGCAGAGGGACCTTAGCAATCCACGGTCTGCAGCTGAAGATGAGGAAAAGAACACCCAAGGTCGCTCCGAGCTGGAAGGTGGATGGTGGGGGGAGGTCACGTCCCCAGATCCAGCTGGCAGGGTGATGGCCCCCGGGCAGCCAGGGCCTGTCGGGGAGAACCAGGCACTCTTCCGAGTGGGGCAGGAGTAAGCCCAAGGCCATTTACTGTCCCCGGTGTCCATGCTCATGGCTGCCCCACTGGAAACCACATTTCCCAGAGGCCTTTGTGGTAGGGGTGGCCATATGACAAAGTTTACTCTGACAGAAGTGAGTAAAAAGGCCCCTGGATCATCTTCCTAAAGACCAGCTGCTGGTCTGCTGGCCCTTTTCCCTTCCTGCTGTCAGAGACCTGGTGACAGAGGGGACAGCTGCCTTGGACACACCCAGGTGTGGAGGCCTCCCTCGGAGACTAGTAGTAGACCCGCCCACTCCTGGTCCCTGGATGGCCTCGGGGCACAGAACCGCCCACTCAGGACGAGAGTCTTTGAGGGTCTCTCGTAGGTGACAAAACACGCACTTGCGTGCCCAGCGTGCACCCTGAGCTAGGTCCATGCCACCGCCACCTCAGGGCTGGGAAGGAATCCTCCAGGCAGCGCGCAGGTGCGGTGCAGCGGTGACGCCGTCGACGCTGTGTCCCCCGCAGGGTGGGTGGGGGCCAGGTGTGAGAAGGCCTGCCCGGCACCCCATGAAGCCCTGGAGCCTCAGCTCATGGAGTCCTGCCCACAGACCGGTGCGGGAGCCGAAGGCCTCTTGGGTCCCTGGGCCGTGGACCCTGGTGTGCTCCAGAAGCTCCAGAAACTCCAGACAGAATGCAGAGTGCGTGCTCCCTGCCTTCACCTTCCCAGCACCTGCCAGGGCCTGACCCACAACACAAGCTCAGCCCCTAGGTGATGAGTAGATGGATGAAGAGAGGCTGAGTGGGTGATGCAGGAATAAGCCTCCCTCCGGCCGTGGGCTTGCGCAGCTTCTTCCCTGGTCCCAATGCAGCCTGAACATGCATCATGTCTGGGATTGTTCCAGTTCAATTCCACAGACACTGACTGAACATCTGCGGAACACCAGGCCCGTTTCCAGGCTCTCTGGAGCGACAGGAATGGACCAAGCACAGCTCCTGCCCTTCCTGGGGCTGTGGGTCTGGAAGGACTGGAGACAAGCACCACGGAAGGTCCTACCCCAGGCATAGCAGCTTCCCTGGCACGAGGCAGGCAGCAAGGAGCTCTGAGCAAGGGGCAGTGAGTGCTGCTGCCTCGTGTTGGGGGCAGGGTGCAGAGGGAGCCGGAAGATTTCCTGAAGAGGTGACGGGTGAGCAAGGCCCGGAATGGTGAGCAGCGTTCCAGGAGGGTGAGGGGAGGGAGAAACCCCAGGTGCAGGGAGCTGGGGATTAGGCAGGCACGTGGATGGCAGACTTCGGGTCACACTGGCAGGGCCAAGGGCTCAGGGACAGTTGTCTGCGGGGCGACTGCCTCTCGGCCAGCACCCTGAGCTCTGGCTCGAAACAGCAGATGGGGCGGACCTCCCATCCCCTGCCGTTTGCCTTGGAGAGCTGTCTTCCTCTCCGGGCCTCGGGTTTCTCCTTCCTTAACCGAGGGGCACCGAGCCATGCTGAACAACTGAAAAGCCACCCCAGGAGGAAGCGGTGTGGGGGTGTGTCTGTTGTCTTTGGGGTTCTGTGCCAGGTTTGGGGGTTCTGTGCCAGGTTCAGGCTGGCGGGCTGGTTCTCTGTGGTTCTACCCCTGCGGCGGGGACCTCCCCATTCTCTCTAAAGGTGAAGTGGTGACATCAGCCAGGTCCCCTGTGGACATTTCCCACCCGTTCTTTCTCCTCTTCCCAGGCACAGGTGACAGAAATGTGCCCTGGCAGCTGGGGAGAGAAAGGGCCTTTGACTAAGGGGAGGAGGGAGGGGCTTGGTTTGATTTGTTGACTATAAAAATGTCAGCTCCTTTGGGCAGCTTCTTGAATCAATATTTGCTGTTCTGAGGCTGAGTTCAAACGCCCGGCGATCCGCTGGGCCTGGCATCTTCCGCCCTCACCTGGACTCACACGCACAGCTCTCTGACAGCACCCCTCACAGCCCAGGTGGGGAGACTGCTCTGCCCTCCCTCTGCTCAGAGGGGCTACTCTGACGCTCTCCTGGGAGGAAGTTTCTGGAAGGAAGGACTTCTCTGAGTTTCATTACGCACATCTGAAAAATGGGCAGAACCGTGACACCTATTTGTCAGGGTGTAGTAAGTTCACGTACAAGAGGGATGCACAAGGATGTGATCAGCTGGTGAGCTGCACAGCCCGGCTACCGTCACTGCAGTGGCAATGGCGGCAGCGCCAGGGCTGATGATGCAGCCACTGGCCAAAGCCTTCCAGGCGTGCTGTGGCCCGAGGCACCCCTGGCCCGGCGGTGGCGGTGCCCAGCAGTGGTGGTGCCCAGCAGTGGTGGTGCCCAGCAGTGGCAGTGATCTGAGAGCGAGCAGACTCTGCGGCCCTTTCCTGTGGGAACCTCCACAGCAGTGGTCCACTGTGGGAAACACAGAGCTCCGAAGGTCGATGGTCCTGACTCCCCACTCAGTGCTGTGTGCCTGCTGGCTTGTTACTTACCCTCTCTGAACATCAGGCTCTCATCTCCGAGACAGCACAAGGCTCACACACCTTGGGGTTTAGCAACAGTGCTCATCAAGTACCCAGCAGGGTACCCAGCAGGGCAGCTGGCGCTTTGTGGGTGCCTCACAAGCATTCATTCTCTTGTTCTGCAGGGGCCTCCTACTGCCATTCCCTCCCCGCGGTGCATCTGTGTGCTGGAGAACACCCTCCCGGGCACCCGCCTGGGCAGCACCTCCCGGAGAAAACACGAGGCTTCTTTGCTGGCACATGAGAAGCTCCCACTGTAGAGAGCGATTTCAAGGGACTCTGTCCCCTGCCTTGGCTTCTGCTGTGGCGCAGCTGCCAGAGCTGGCGACCTGTTCCTGCGAGGTACAGGCAGAGTCTGCCCCCCTGGGGCAGGTGTCTGATGTTCGGAGTGACCTTGAAGGGAGGGGCGCAGACTCGGTCTGACTCGCACAGTGCCAGCCAGGGCTCCCAGCACCGCTGCAGGTGGGCACAGCACCCCCAGGCCCCTCCGACCCACGGCGGATTGCGTGAAGTTCCGACAAGACGGCCCCTCCTTTGCGGTCTCATGTGCTGAAGGAAACAGAAGATGGTACAATTACTTCAGAAGCCTGCGCATTTCTTGAAAAGTTAAACGTACATTTACCCTGATTTGATCTTAGCGTGAATAACAAAACCACATTCTTGTCCTTTATCATAACTAGCACCTGAAATATGTTTTCATATGTATCTTTGGAAAGTGAAGGGATAACCGGAAGTGGAGGAAGAGTCCACTAATTCAATGACAATTGTCAATTGTCTTCAGTTCACCGTTTCCCAGGAGGGCAACTGCGTTTCGACTCTATTAGTTGTTTCTTTTAATTTGTTTAATTTTTAGTTTTTCAGTCTAGTTGACTTTTCACTACAGATGATGGGAATGCAGGTGTCTTTCTCCACCACTCCTTCTTCTCCTGCTCCCTCTCCTAGCGACACTGGACAGATCCCCAGTGCCGTCTCCCCAGGGTAGCGAAGTCTCAGTTTTTGTTGGCTCATCAGCATTTGGAGGTTATGACTGAATGCTATGTACTACACTTATTTTTTTTCTTGCCTACTTTTAGTTTTTAATTAAGTTTCTTGCTTATTTGTTTAGTTCTGATCTTAGCCCAGCACCTCCAAAAAGCAGAGTCCGAAGTACAGATTAAACTGCTTCAACTTTATTGGGGAGAAGCCAAGTTTGTGAGGATGCGGAAAGAAGAAGGGAGGCAAGAAAAGGTGGGAAGCAAAGCCAAGCAGCGTGTCACTGTGCTTGGGGATGTGGGAGCCACTGAGAGCCACAGCCGGGTGCTTGTCACTGTCCGTTTGCACCTGCGATTTCTCCAGGTAAGCTGCAAGGTTAAACCATGTCTCAGCGCCCTCCACGGAAGAGAAAAGGGAAAGAGAATTCATCTGTCTGCCTCCTCCTGTCTCTGGCCTCTCGTTTGGTGACGTTTGCTCCATGTGAGTTGATTCCCTTGCATTTCCAGATTGCATTATCTGGTCTCTTCTCGGGCTGCCCACGTGGGAGATCAGAGCCCACACTCTGCGGCAAAGTGTTTGGCCCAACGCTGGGTAGGAGAGGACGTGAACTCTGGGGCCTGCTGGGTGGCCGGCCTGCCGCAGGAACAGTGGGAAGAGGCCCGCAGAGTTTGTGTCGGGTAAGGTTCCGCACACACTGTCACTAACGTAACCTCAGCTCTCATGTGTCCATCTAAACCCTGCCCATCCTTCAGGCACATCAGGCTTCCTATCAGTCTCAACTTCCTGGAGCTCTGTCTTGTCTCCAGGTCCTTTTGACCTGCTGGATGGGCTGCTAGCAACTCCTGCTGCACAGCTCTGGGCCCCGAAACTCCTTTCACCATCAGGGATTTTCTTCCTCCCTCCATGAAGCTGGAACTCCTGCTGTCTGAATCTCACGCTCTCTTCTTTCTTGGTTTACACCTTCGTTTTGGTAAAGACCATCCAAGAAATGGGGCAAGCTAGGCCCAGGCTGGTTGCTCATTTTGGCCTTGGAATTGAGCCTCAGCTTTAGGAAGGCCCAAGAGTGAAACACCTACTTCAGCGTGATTTCTGGCATCCGTGAACATGTGGCCATTGGTAATCGTGTGACCTTGAGAATCACCACCATATATAATTAGCCAAAAAATGTCAGTAATAGGGATGTCGTGCCGTTCAGATTACTGTTAATAATATTAGAATATTTACTTTCATGTGTAAGCAATCATTTTAGGTGCAATTTGGAGTGAGAATGTCCTTATGTACTTTATATGTTTTAATTCCATAAATAAGTTGAATATAAATGTCTAATACTCCAGAACTGAAGTGCTACCATAATTAATGAGTTATTTCATGTACAAAATCAATTAGGAAAAAAACATTGGAAGAGTTGGATAGGAAACGATCATCAATTGATCTGAAGGGTAAGATAGAGTGGCTGGTTAGAGAACTAAATGAAGAACTTTTAAACTAAAAATGTTCATGAAAAGCTAAATACCAGAAGATAGAGTAATAGAGGTTAAATTACAGCATAATTTGAATCGTTGTAGAATGGTTTGAGGTACTAATATTCAAAACACTAACAAAATAAACTTTGAGAACTATGTTTCACTTTTTGTGTTTAACTCCATGAGGCCAAAGCTATTTCACGAAGATTCGCCATGGCCAGTGAGGATGCGCATGGTCCCCTCCACATCCCATGAGGAGAGAACTTCACAACCATGTACAGCATCCTCCGTGGTAAATTGTCTTCAATCCAGACATAATGAGGATATAAATAATGTACAAAAAAGAAAGTGTTTAGGGAAACATGAGGCAAACACACACGTTTCCTTCCCCCTTGGCTGGGTCTGTCCCATTGTCTCTTCTTGCCCCCGAGACCCTGCTCCATTCACGCGAGACCTGTTCGCTGTCTCACGTGTCTCGTGCTCTTCCCGGCATTTTCCCTCTCTCTCTCTCGCTCTCTCTCCACTTCAGGACAGATGTCTTCTATTAACCTGTGTTCCGAGTCATGCGTTTTCTCTTCTGCTGTATGTCCTCCGCATGCAGATCAAGCCATCCACGTAACGCTTCATTTCAGTTACTCTGTTTTTTCAGTCCTGTAGTTTCCATTTGACTCCTTTATAGGTTTCAATTCTCTGATGACATTCTCTGCCTTGTCATCTGTTCTTAAAAGTTTGCATCCATTTTATAGATAAAGCAACCAACAAGTATTGGGCTTCGTCTTCTGGACAAGAATGCCAAGTTAGTCCCCCTTCATAAAAAGCCGTTACAATTTGAGGATACTGCAGATTTGCCTCTGCCGCCAGCACAAACCTGCCCCATCTGAACCTTTGCTTTTCAGGAGAAATGTCACTTCCCCGCTGCTGTCTGTGGCACCAGTTACCCACTCAGGATCAAGACCTCGGGCAAAGCCCAAGTTCACCAGCAGCGTCTCATCCCTTCTTTCATTTGCCATCATCAGATTCACTGTCAAATAAAGACTTCCTTTTGGGGCCACCTTTTTCTTTACTGGCTTTTGGAGAATGTAGAAATGCTTCAACTAACTCTGGGCCATCTAAGTTTTCTTCGGGTTCCCAAGTACTGGCCACACCTGGGTCCCTTCCACTGCAGGACATCCTCCACCTTCCCAGTCACTATGTGTCCGTCCAGTACTTTTTCCACCACAAATTCTTCAGGCTCTGCCTCTTCAACTTTTTTACACTTTCCATTCTGTTTCTTTCCCATTTTTTGCAATGTAGTTGTACTGGAGGCCATTTTTAATCACAGACTTGAAGAGCTGTTTTTCACCACCTCCATTGTGCTCCAGATCCCAAGTCCATGGCCTTAATTATTTTTAGATTCAGGTCTAACAACTCCAATATCAGGATCATTTGTGAAACTGTTGATACTATAAGATTTTTTCCCTCTTGGCTTTCAGTTATGGTGATGTATGTGGGGAAGACAACACCATAACTTAAGTCTCATCGATAGGTGGTGAAACTGATGGAAACCATCCATAGATGGGAAAACCACGCCTGAGGTTGACAACAGAAAAACCATAGCGAGGAAAATAAGTGATTTAGGAATCACGAGCCAGTGTTTTTGCATTCATCCTTAAGTTGTATGTTCAGAGTGAAATTATAACAGCGTATTTGAACAGCAGTATAGGCTGAAGCAAAGTAGTGGGCCGTTTTCTTTATCATTCTTCTTCAGCCAAAGAGAAACTGCGGGGCTCTGGGTGGTTTTGTCATTTATGTATGGGAGAGTGTCAAACAAGATGAAACAGCAGCTACCACATTTTATAAGATGACTTGATCTTTTTTTTTTAAAGAAAATGAGTTGACAGTGTATGTGACTTAATACCAAGTTAGTGGGTTTTGCTAACAACACCCACAGGTTGGTTGCAGAGAAATTGATTCATTGGCTAGAATCTGCTGTGGAAGTGACCAAATGCTGAACCTTGACGGGGCGACTTCTCTTGAGTTATGCCTGCTAAAAAGATCCTCCTTTCCTTCTCCTGTAGGGAAAATGCTGAAATTGGATGGAAATGTACAGATTTGGTTTGAAATCTCGTCATATTGGTTTACGTCCACACCTGTTCATCCAAGGCTTCAAAAAAAATACACATTGGTGTAAGAACAAAAATCCAGAGTTTCCTAATGAAAATATTGCAACAGCACAGAACTTCAATTTGTGAGAAGGCTCCAATTAAATAGCGTCTTCATCAGCAACCAAATCTCTAAGCAGGAGTGGAAAACGAAATAAGCATTCCCGTGGTTGTGTTAGAGAAAAGATGACTTCCCTGGGAGCACCATCGGGGTCCCCCCTATGGGCAAGGAGACACCGGAAACAGCTCCCTCCCGCCACACCTCGGTGGGAAGTGAGCTTCCGTCCGTGTGGCAAGCACGGTGCCCGCGGGAGGACCGGGCAGCTGCGAGTGCTGGCCAATACTGCCGCTACCCTCTAACGCTGAACTTTAAACTCAACCTGTGAAACCTTTGATAATAAAACATACGTTCAGGAGTAAACTTTAAAAGTAAAATTTCTGACTTAGTCATGTGTCATTTGGTGATGGTGACTTGGGGCTTCCGCCAAACACAGAGGTCAGCCTGGCCATCCTCAGCCCCTCTCATCAGGTGGCACATTGTTAAGACTGTGCCTGTCTGAAAATGTCTTTATTTTAGCCCCGTGCCTGACGGTTTGACTAAATGTAGAATTCTAGGTTGCAAATCATTTTCCCACAGAATACTGAAAGCAACGGTCCATATGTTCCAGCTTCCAAGGCTACTGTTGAGAAATCCAAGTCCGTTCTGACTCCGGCTCCTTTTTATGTGACCTTTAGCACTGCCCCCCACCCCCACTCTCTTTAGGAGCTTTTTGGATTTTTTTAAAGATTTTATTTATTTATTTTAAGAGAGAGGAGAAGGGAGGGAGAAAGAGAGGGAGGGAAACGTCAATGTGTGGTTGCCCCTCTCATGCCTCCTACTGGGGACCTGGCCTGCAACCCAGGCATGTGCCCTAGACTGGGGATCAAACCAACGACCCTTTGGTTCGCAGGCCGGCACTCAATCCACTGAGCCACACCAGCCAGGGCTCGGATTGTTTTCTGAACCCATAGAGTTCAGAAATGTTACAGGTCCAGACATGAAGTGTATTTTCATTTTCTGTGATGGTTGCTCAGAGTCCTTCCAACGTATACATTCATGTTTTTAGTCGGGGGAAATTCTCTTAAATAAAGAAATCCTCAGATGGTGTCCTTCTCTATTTTCTCTTTCAGTCACTACTATTGTGAGAATGTTGGTCTCTTTCTCCAGAACTGCCTTCTGATATTAGAGCTGGAGAAATCTACTGTTAAAATCTAAATGCAAGGTTTTACATTTATTTCAAGATGTTCCTTATTTGTTGGAAAAAAACAACCCTCTTTACATGAAGAAGAAGGAAGACTGGTGGGCGGGGGTGGATGGAAACGCAGGCTCAAGTTGGCTGGTTTCTCTTCCACTCTCAAACCCAAACAAGTTCACACCTGACAGCAGACAGAGAAGCTGGCCCCACACCAGACAACCGGCTTCCATTCTTAGTGCTGCCATCAGACTCGGTAGCTTTAAGATACTGCATGTGTTTCTCTGTCCCCGACCCAGTGTTCTAGATTCCCAAGGACGAGAGCTTCAGAACATAATTGCAGAGACAGGTCTTCACGACAGACTGGCAAGCATAGCCCACAGGGGCAGGAGGAGAAGGCCGGACGTGCCTAGAACACAGATGACGTGGCAACAGCTGAGCCTCTCGCAGGGAGGCCTTGAGGCCGAGCCAGGATCCAGACCTGGTTTTGGAACAAAACCAGAGATCAGAGGCCCCCATCTGAGCTCAGAGGCTGTCATGTTGACTTTAAAAGCCTGGCCTCTGGGGGCTTCCTCGCAGGATAACCGAGATGTCTTTTTCATCTCCCAGCCTGCCCTGCCTGGCCCTGCGGTCACTGCTGCAGCCGCAGCTCAGACCCTCATCACTCCGGCCCTAGGCCGTGGTCACTGCCCCTGCCTCCCGGCAGGGCCGTCCGCAGTCCACGCTCTGTGTTATGGGCAGTGTCACCTGGAGCACGAGCCTGACCCGTCCGTCACTCTCACGTCAAACTCTTCGGTGTGACCTTCCCACACCCTTATCAGGTAGTCTTGCCTTGCGTAAGTTGCATGCCACTGCTTTATTTTAACCTGGCCACTTCTGTCACTCCTCATTCTTGCCTTCCAAAACAATCAATTGAACTATTTCCTGTGCTTCATTTTTTCCCTCTCTACACATTTGAAAGGTTTGTGAGCTGTTCTCAGTCTTTTCATGGTTACCTTCCAAGCCCGCTATACACCTTTAACCTGGAGTCTTCAGGTTGAACTGTCTCCCACCCTCCCTAGACCTTAGCTCCATCCCTCTACCTCCGAGCTCTGAGTGCTGTTCAGAATATTTTTTCACTCAGCAAAAGGCAGCTTTGAGTTTACTGATACAGCTACCATTTACTTGCTTCCCGTCTTTTCTCACCTATCACACATACTGTTGGCATCATTTTCTCCCTTGAGGTTTACTCTTTAGAATAGTTCCCTCAGTGGTACACGCTCTCAACTTCGCTTCCTGTACATATTTCGCTCTTAGTCACAAACCACACTTTTGCTGAGCGCACAAATCTACGCTGGCGGCTATTCTCGCTCAACCCTGTAGGCCCACCTTCCGGTGTCCGCTGTCCGTCGAGAAGTTAGCTGTTATTCTAACTGTCCTTTTCAGCTCGCCTGTCTTTTCTTTCTGGCTGCTTTCAGGGTCTGCTCTCTGTCCTTGATGCCTTGCCATTTTACGACCACGTGTCAAGGCGTGAGTTTGTTGTGGGCTCATATATGTTCTTCTTTATTTCTGGAATCCCCTTCCTATTGCCTCTTCTCCACTCTCTCTACCTTCTCTTTTCCGAACTCTCATCAGATAGGTGTGGCCTTCTCATTCTTTCTCTCAGGTCCAACTCTTCCATTTTGTCCACATTCTTATATTTCTTTGCTGTGTTCTAAACAGATTCTCTTCGGAAGTGTCTAATCTTCTGTCTTATCCACTGACTGTGGTTTTCGTTTCAGTGGCCACACTTTTCATTCCCAGAATTTCCATTTGTTTGTTATTGGAATCTGTCATTGTTGTTGGTTTTCTGCAGTAAACTTATTTTTGCATCCTTGTTTGCAATAAAGGCAGCAGGCAGGGTCAAGGAACAATTCATGATGAAAATTTTAAAATACTTAGAACTAAATGAGGGTGAAGTCACCACATATCCAAACTTGTGGAATGCAGCATCTGTGACGTTTGGAAACTATTATACCCTGAAACACTTCCATCAGAAAAGAAGAAAAGCTAAAAGTTAATTAGGGAATAATCCACCCTAAGAGTTTTAAAAAAAAAACAACAAAAAACAGAAAACCCAAAGACAGTGGGAAGAAGTGCATAAGAGCGGAAATCAATGAAATAGAAAACGAAGAAATAG